>LPNX010374618.1:0-142717 GCA_001517045.1 Pseudotsuga menziesii
GACACTCCATAGGAAGGGATATACATTCCGGAAGTCGGAATATACATGCCCGAAATAGGGATATACGTCGAGGAAGTAGCAACCTGACCTCTAGAAACAAGAACATAACCCCCTGAAACAATGGGTGGTATGTAGGCTTGCGATGCAATGGGTCTAGAAACTGCAGTATGGACATGACTCGTAGCTACGTGCCGACTCGAAGGACCACGTGAGGGAGGTGGAGGGTTCGCATTCTAAGAAATCGAAAGCGAGGACGAAGGGATTTCTGTAATCAGATATGTGATAGTGCCTATCGTCACTCTTCTGGAACCTGGTATCGCTATAGGGTCACTAACTCTAGACCTAGGAGGTACATAAGATGTGGCTTCCACCGTTGGGATGGAAGGTGCAATATGACTAGTACTTCCAAACCTCTCCGCAAGGTAAGGCATGGGAATGCCCCCAGGTATAGTGTTAGGGTCAAACTCGGATTCGGCATGAAATTCCAAACCATGAATAGGGACACCAGTCGAAGCATAACCACCATAGCTAGTGCTGGCAGGTTCAAAGTGAGTCTCGGCATCTTCCGGCATTCCATACCAGTAATGCTGTAACGAGGGGTCAGGCCTAGAATGGATATGTGTATCATGCAAGGCCCCTATCTCAGAAATCACAGGTCCTAACTCAGTTAGGTCGGGTGAAATATCATAACTAGGTGTAAAAGCCCCATCGTCAACACGAATGGGAGGAGGAAGTGAATCAAATGTGTCCTCTGAATGGTCTTCCATGGTGTGTGAATCAAAGTGTGATGTAGTCCGCCTGGACTGTCTAGGCCCCTCTCCCAAAGGATGAGGATCAGTAGAAGGCGGAAGTCCTGCTAAACGACGAGAACGGCGCGGAACCGCACCCGAATCCACAATGACTCAAAAAATAGCAAAGACTCTCTATCTACGTCAACCCTAAGCCAACTAGCGTGCACAGAGCAATCACTATGAAATCTAAAGCCAAAAGAAAGCAAACAGGGGCTGGATAAGTGAGCTCCCGAATGTGGCCGGTATGTCTCGCCTAGGAGAGGCTTGAGAGGCCCTTGTCACCACAAGCGGAAGTTCGTAACCAATTATTGTGGCCCTCATCTTCAACGCGTATAGCGACTGTGCTGTCCGACCCCAACCTGGCCGGGACACATGCAAAATAACCTTTACACGTACCCCCTCGATATCCTAGGTAAGGTCACTAAGGTCACCTCAATATAATCAACGCTCAGGCGGACAGTCGCGGGCGGGATTGACCGTATGGGCAGGGTAGCTGAGCCCGAAACTCTCGAAAGAGCCCCCAGATACGAATACAATCCTGGCTATATCGCCGGTGCTACATAGTTCTCGACCAGGGGTTATCCCGATCAGACAACCGCTCACAATGCCTAGTGCTTGACTCCCTTTTGAGAGGAGCTTCCTGAGAACGCCGGTTATACCAAGGGTTTCACACACTCCCTGGACAGACACCTAGTTGTTGTTGTTTAGCGATCTTGGAGAATTGACTCACAATGAACTATTCCAAGATCCTAAAGCCTAAGCTTGTTGGTGCACCCTATAAAAGAAAAGAGTGTAATTCATTTTATTTAGCGTTGATTTTAGTTGGATTTATTACTCAAAAATAGGATATGGCCGTGCAACTTATGGTGTTATGACGCAACAAGAAGTAAAATGCACACCTAACAATCCATGCAAATGCATGTGTCCATGAAAACAGTGTATGCGTACTACATGTAATGCACAATTTTTCTTCAAATGCTGAATGCAAATTTTCCTATATGAACACCTAACTATTACTCCAAAGCAAATCTAGATCTAGTGCAAGTACAATGCAAAGTGCATAATGCAATCCATAATGAGAAGAAAATATTTTTGTATTTTTTGAAAATAAAGAGATACAAAAGCAAAAGAATGATTCTACCCACCCCAGACTCTACAAGCACACATAAACAGCATTCAAGCAAAGCACTAAGGTAAAAGGACTCTAATGCACTAATCTCAAACAAAAAATCAAAGATGCCATGACAAGAACTTTCCTAAAAAAAAAAAAAATTAGGCTAAAAAAAACGTTTCTGGTCAAGCACAGAGGCAATAACAGACTCAGGCAGTGCCAAAGGAGACTCAGCAACTATCAGAACTCACCCAGCAATCCACTATCTTCCACAAAAGGGTAAAAACTAGGGTATGCGTGACTGTGTGCAGTAAACCCGCGTGTATACGCGGAAATCCCAGGGGAACCCACGTGTATACGTGACTGTAAACAATAAACCCGCGTACAGGAAGAAAAAGATGCATAAATCACAGGCAAACAGATAGGCTGAGACTTATTTCACACCAATCAGGCTCTACCAAGCATACATGCCCCCATAACCGACACAGAAACAAGAGAGAGAGAGCAATTCAAATACATTGAATGCCAAGAAACCAATCCCCAAAGGTCAATTACTAGGAACTCCCCAGCGGAGTCGCCAATTCTGTTACGGAGAGAAATTCCTATGGATTGGGGTACCACAATAGACAACTAGACTCCAGAAATCAATCTTCTCCAATATGCAATAGAAATAAACAATCTAACACTAAAGGATCGAACCTCGTACCTTATTCCGGACGGTTGAAGTAGATCCCCGTTGAGCTTTCCAATCTTCAGCTTGAATTGTTATAGCACGTCCTCAACAACAAGTAAACAATACAAGCATACTATATTTCATGGTGTTAGATCTATTCTAGCATATATAATCAATAATGTATAAGCATTTGACATATTCCAATGGAAATAATATTCATTCAAATACACATTACTGGACAAGAAAATATATTTCTATTAATAAGAATCAGAGATTACAAGTGACAACATCTGACGGCACGTCTGCGAATCGGAGAAACTGAATCCCCCACTTGGGCCTCCACCACCTCAATCCTCCATCACTTCGATAGCAAGCTTACTAGTGAAAGGAAAGCTTGGGAAGAACACAACAATGCTCCAAGGGACAAAGGGATGCAGACTCAAGCATAAATCTTGGCAACAATGGACTATAGTTTTGTTACTCTCAAAGTTCTCTTATGCTTTCAATGTACCAATGGGTTCCTTATATAGTTCTTCAAAGGGATACTGAAGGGTCGAATCTGTGCGATCTCAAGGCATATGGAAGGCAAGAAGTCATATGAGTCAGATCCATGTCAAGGAACAGTCCAAAAGGATTTGGATTTATGTACACATCCTGATGTACGCGACTATAGGGGAAATATCCGTGTATGTACATGGATATCAAGGGAAAAGCCGCGTATATCAATATTCTAATGTTTTTAGGGATGATCAAGGTAACATCAAAAGATATAAAGTGGTCCAAAGGGGCTAATGAGTCTGCAGCGGGACAAGGGAAGGCCATACAATGTGTGATTCACCTAGTGTGGTGAAATCCGCTATAACAGCATGTTGATGAAGCTTACAAACCATTTGAGAAGATGCCTGAGAGGAATATAGTCTCTTGGACTACAATGATTACAGGATATGCACAGGATGGGCGTGTTGATCAGGCTCTGAAGCTCTTTAAAAAAATGGCACTAGGAAATGTGTAATCGTGTAATGCAATGATTAGAGGATATGTAGATAATGGCTGAAATGAAGAGGCCCTGAAGCTTTTCCAAGAAATACAAAGGCATGGCATGAAGCCAAACTCAATTACTCTTGCTAGTGTTATTGTAGCATGTGACAATATGGTATCATTGGAACAGGGTTTGGAGATCCATGAAGAAGTAATCAAGAGTGGATTTCAATCTGATTTGTTTGTGGCTAATGCCCTTGTAAACCTATATGCGAAATGTGAGAGCATATAAGTTGCTCGCAACATGTTTGAAAAAATGGATCACAAAGATGTGGTGACATGGAATGCAATGATTGTAGGCTATGGTGTGCATGGATTTGGTAAGGAATACCTAATTCTCTTCAAACAAATTCATCACTGTGGAATATCATTGGATCATCTTACCTTTGTTGGAGTTCTGTCTGCGTGCTGCCATTCAAGCCTAGTGGCCTGCAATACTTTTATTGCATGAGTCACTATCATTAGATTACACTCACAATGGAGAACTATGCTTGCATGGTTGACCCTTTTGGCCAAGCTCGGCACCTCGATAAGGCACACAATTTTATCAATAGAATGCCAATAAGACCTGATTAAATTGTGTGGAGTTCTTTCATTGCTGCATGTAGAATATATAAGAATATAAACCTAGGGGAATTTGTTGCAGAATGCCTCATTGAATTGGATATCCAAAAAGTCACTCCTTATGTGGCTCTATCAAACATCTATGTAGTAGCAGGACAGTGGGATGGCATCGAAAAAGTAAGGAAAATGATGAAAGATGGGGGGGTAAGAAAAGAACCTGGATGTAGTTGGATTGAGGTAAATAAACAGGTGCATGATTTTTTTGTATGAGATAGATCAAACCCACAAATGCAACAGATCTATGAAAAGTTGGAAATGTTGTTTCAGAAGATGAAAGTAGCAGGTTATGCACCTGCAGGATATTAGAGCTGAATGATGTGGAGTATAGACAAGACAACAGCTATTTTGGTGATCATGAACATTAGTGTGCAAGCACTTTGCTAGAAAGTTCATCTTCATGATTGTTTCCAGAATAATTCCTTGCTATAGCAGCAAATTTGAATATTAATATGAATCCCATGTACGTCCAATGAAAAAAATAATAATTATTTTCTTGAAAATTTGATGACTTAGTTCATATTTATAGGTGTTTTTAGTTATTACATTTCTTTTTTAATATAAATATTTTTGAGTTTTTGGGCTGTTTTTGGGGGGTTTATAAATGGACTGGTATCAAGTATATAAATTATAACCTAAAAAACAATTAAAGTAAGTTGAACATCCCATATCTGCACAGTACAAAAATTTGGCTAAATTTCGTACTACTGTAGAATTTCCGTACAACAAAGGCCAATACAACCAAATATTGCTACTATGGTCGTTGCAACTTGCAAGCCCTGCTAAGCATCTAAAATCTAGTGGATGGTTTCCTTCTGGGTGTTCGAGTCAAATTTTTTATAATAATAGTCTTGTATTAAACATTTTTCTTTGGTCGGAGCCTAGCATTTCCAACAAGAAATTTTGTGAATTGAGGTTTCTTAGTCTTTTAGTGGTTTCTCAAATATTAATCCTGGGAATTTCAACCTTAGGGTTGATGTGAAATATGATGAAACAACAACAACAGAAAATATTTCACCTCTTATCAACTCCAATCAACAAAGAAATTCAATTAACCTTCCCAAAATTTAAGTTTCAATAACAATTTAACAGCAGACATAAAGTCACTTACAACATTCATAACATAACAGTTAAACTGATATTTAAATTCTAAACTGAGTATATTCCTGCTAAGTGACTGAGCAGTTCTGGACTTCACTGGTGTGCCCCTCAATGAGAATAGTGGCCCGTGAATATTGAACAAGACTCCTATCCAATACTAAAATAGACTTGAACAATCTGTGACTGATATTCACATGCCTGGAAATGTTAGTTTTGGTTTGCACCTAATGTATGTTCCCAAATGTCAACTAAATATTCTCTGAGTGTAAATCAACTCTCCACAAAAGTTCATGACCCTTTCATGAGCAGCTCACAAATAATGAAGGAGTGCCTTCTATGCTTTAATGTGCCTATCCAAGGTTATTTGTTGCTGCTAACGAACTGATATGACTGAGATTGGTTCAGATTTGACGTATCTCTCCACGTGGATCAAATAATGACTGAATCTCCTTCGAGATAGCCTCCCTCTTGAATCATGACTTGTACAGTGGGTGAGCTACCCATCACGACTTGTCTAAGATCAATGTGTAAGCAAACTTTCCTCATATACTACTCATCTTAGACTCTTCACCGCTAGTTTTTTTTTTCTTTGAGAGCTTTAGAACATTGGTTGGCCCTGAAATTTTGTAGAAGTTGGTATGGATGCATATGTCAGATTCAAAATGTGTAGGAATTGGTTGATGTATCTGTTTTGGCCCATTGGTGAGATACATATAGTTTGCAACCCAAAAAAATATAAAATGTCTTTTATGCATACCATTTTCCTATGATAAAACAAAAAGAACCAACAATACCCCCCCTGTACATTCGCCATATTTCTAAAATGCACACTTGTTACCCATGTTTTTACAAATAATTTTTCTGCTATTTTGTCATGGATTGTTACCCATGCAACAGAAACATCCAGACTTGTTACATGTTCAATTAACTATTCTGTTATTTTATTATAGATTATTATCCATGCAATTAAGCCCCGGTCAAGTGTCTTTCCAGTAAGTTATCAAATCAAAAGATGTTCTACTTTGACCAAGAAGAAAAGATAGCATCATATACTATCAAAACAAAGAAACGTCAAATAAAGGATTTGATAGAATCCATCCATTTCAAATCTCTTTTAGAGGATCCTAGGCTACAACTGCTAGAGCCAGTCACATCTTCTAAAACTCAATCGAGATAATGAAATTGAAAGGGGCTTCATGATTTAAGAATTTTCTTCATTTTATTTCTTGCAATCCCTTACACAAGTGTCTAAGGGACATAATATCATTGTAAAAGTGTAACCAATTGGTCCCAAACACCTTGCCCTAATAATCTACAATGATTCATGGGAGAATATCTGCAGCCTAGGTGCAACCTATCCTACTCTATTTACTGCATTTGTTGGCAATTTCCAACTTTTAGAATCTCATGCTTGGCATCCTAGGAGTCATAAGGCGTCCCCATGCAATACTACAGAAGCCTCAAAACCTTGAGATATATAGGGAAACATCAAACTTAGGAATCCTTAAAGTTACTTCAATAGTATGTGTTTCCCACTACATATTCAAGGTGCCTTGTTTCTCTATCACAACTCCTGTCTTTCTTTCTCATATACAACTAATGAAATATTATTTATGATGTCTCTCCAATTTATAATGCCACTTTATTCCTGATGGTATTTGCCTTCTGATTTTCTTTAGAGCTAACCATGCTTTCCTTTTAATTTATCCTATTCACTTAGCTAAATTATCATATTCACTATTGACAAAGTGCATAAGTTTGTAACGTTGGTTCTAGATATAATCCTAACAATATCTACATTTTAATAGGTGACCTATGGCAACTTTTCCTTTATTTCGTCCAATCAAGAAAAGGGATTTTAGTAGCTTGAAGCTTCTTCCTCTAAACAAATGGATCCTTTTGTTGATAACACTAACTAGTCTGGAAATTGTAAGCAACTATAGAGAAACTTATGGTTGGGATATTGGAATTTTTCTTATTGCAGGATAGATGGAAACAAAATAATTTTGTGTTCAAATAATACTTTCAAAGTGATTTGCAGGATAGATCGAAACAAAATAGTTTCTTGCTCAAATAATACTTTCAGTCTTTAGAGCTATTGGAAGATGTGATAAGGCCAACTCATTATTTTGTTATCATCTTCTCAAAGCATACTATCCTCTAGTGGTCAACAATCTATATTGTTAAGACAAGAATGGATGGCAAGACATAGGAACTAGTGGCAAAATATGTTCTAGTTATGTATTAATAAGATTGTTTCAAAGTTTAGTTGACTTTTTAACTTAGATTCTAATGTAATTGATATTGTTTCTGTGACTGCCAAAAATTATGGGATAGTTTCATCATCGAGAAAGCCTTGTAGGAATATTATGATAATGACCTTGAGGTTATGATAGAATCAATTCATAAAAAAAAATGTATACACCCTTGTCTCTCTCATTTGAAAAATGCAGTTAAATTGGTAGATTACTCATTTACTTCATCATAACAAGCTTTTGAAGGTTTTTTTTCTTTTGTAAGAAAAAAAGGGTTTTAGTTATGTAAGTATAATGATTGTCATCTTAATTATTGTCTAAAAAAGGATGATTGTTCGTTTGATGAAATTCCTACATGGGAAAAATGCAATGGACATGAGGTTTCCTACCCTGGAACGTAAGTCTTAAAATTCCTAAAGTCTACCATCATCCTTGGATTGCAATTTGTGAAATTATATTGTTTTAATGGATTTGTTAACCATTCATCCAACATAGGGTTCTTCATGAGATTGGTGATTCATATTTTATTGCATTCAATTCTTTTTGTAAAACTAACCAAAAAACCAAAGCTAACAGTTCTGAAAAACCAAGAGAGTATAATGATATTAAACCTCTGTAAAGTCATGTGTAGTAAATATAAATTTATAATCTTGCTACTATTTTATGACTAATGAGATAGGAGATAGACACTCTATCATGAATTAAAGCTGACATTTCTTCTCACTTATCCCTAGTTCTCTGCACCCAACTAATGCCTTGGATTCTGTCAGTACATCATGGCCTATATAAAATATTTTTCCTACAGAAACTAGGTATACACTATACCTTCTAAAAAAAAATATGAAGTGCCTTTTTTCATTAAAATCCTTAAGAAAAATGTAAAACAAAGAGTGTTAAGAATATATAGATACTTAGAAATGATGGGGGTGGTGAATATGATTACAGTGATTTACAAAATATTTCTATGTCAGAAGAATAAAAAAGGTAGCAAACTTCAACCTATGTTTTGCAATAGAATAGGGTAGTGGAGAGGGAGAATTGCACAATAATTGAAATGGCTAGGTGCATGTTGAAAGGTAAGAGATTTCCCAATAGTTTTTGGGAAAAAGCTATCAAAACCATATGTCTTGAATAGACTACCAACCAAATCAATGGAAACGAAGGCTCCAGAAGAGCATGGTTGTGTAGTGTTACCCCCACATTTGCATGGGTGTTTACTTAGGTTGTCATGAAGTTTCCTAAGGCAGCTATTGAGTTTGGTAGCTTGGATGGAGAGGAGTTATCAGTTAACATTCCCTGGATGTGTGGACTTCTGGATTTTGAACTAGGGCCTTGTTTGAAGATTAAAGCAGCATTGAAGGTTTTCAACAATTTTGGGAACTATAGTGGCCTCAACGGTAGTCATTGGCAATAAATATATCATTTTGAGTATAGTACAGCCATAAAAGGGGCAGAAATAGGGAAAATTTTATGGGAAAAATTTAGCCCATGGGAAAAATTAAAGGGGTCACCAAAAAGTAGAGGGAAAATTTTAAACATAGCAAAGGTTTTTTGAATTTTAATACATTAGCCCAATTTTTATTAAACCCCAAACTATGTAAAATATATTAGCAAATAGTGTGAAAGAAGGAAAACCAAATTTTTCTTTTTAAAAAACAACAGAAATCATGCACTCGCCCCTGATTTTTGGTAATGGAGGAAAACAACTGCTGGTTCGCCCCTGATTTTCGGTAATGGAGGAAAACAACTGCTGATATAGACAGTCTATTATAAAAATCAACTAAGTGGTCAATTGGTGGATTGACTACAGAGTTGAATTTTATAAAGTTATTGCAAATTTCAAAAGCTACTAAAAACAAAAAGATAGAACAGTTAGCTAATCTATGTAGACACGGGCATATGAATCCCCAACATCTCTAAATCTATAATTCCTTGACCATTCATGGAAGAAAGAATTTTCAAATACACCATCATAGCTAAGGCCTAAAGCTGCAATTTAGAAGACCAATAATTCTGGAAACATTTCTAGCAGGCTGAGGGAAAGGAAACCTGCGGTCACATGTTCAGAAGATTGCTTCAATTCTTACAAAAAAAAGGACAGGTGAAGCATCTGAATTGAGAAATGATTCCAAGCTAGAAGACAAATGATATCCAAGCAATATGTCAAAAACAAACTCCAATTTTGGGTGAGATTAAAGCTTTTATGTTTTAGATCAGAATTGACAGCACAGTTTTCAACCAAAATTGGCAATTTAAAAAAAAGACATACTCTTCAAATTGGAGCCAAGGTAGATATGCTGGCTCTCATTCCCTCTTTGGGTGGGGTGTTTTGAGTAACTATATTTTGGGTTAATGATTTATGATTCTTGATTCTCTATTGTCATAAGATGCATTTTAAAAATACATATAAAATGCACATTGAAAACCAGAGTTCCTATACTCTCTTTATGAAAAAGACAATGTGCAACTTTTAAAGGGGATTCTACCCTTTCATTTGGGTGAGATCAAAGATTTTAGATCAGAATTTATAGCACAGATTTCAACCAGAATTGGCAATTTTAATAAAAGAGCGACTCTTCAAATTGGAGCCAAGGCATATATGATGGCTCTCATTCCCTCTTTTAGGGGGGGTGGCCTAAGTAACTATATATTGGCTTAATGATTTACGATTCTTGGTTCTCTATTTTCATAAGATCAATTTTAAAAATACATATAGAATACACATTGAAAACCAGAGTTCCTGCCGGCTCTCTTTGTTTAGATATCAGTCAAACCCCACACATCCCATTTGTGCATGTAAATAGTGTAAGAAAAATTGATCATTCCATTTTCATGGAAACTTAGAAATTTTGTCAAGTCTGAAGAGGTAACCATAAATCCCATAACAATAGACTAGAGTACAATTGACCCCAATTGGAAAGGCTCATTTTTGGGGGATGATGGATTCCCAGATAGTTCAGGGAAATTGTCTGAAATCCATCAGATTGACAACCATCTCTTTTTATGGAAAATTCAATGTGAAACTTTTAATCAGGATGCTATCCCTTTGATTTGAGTAAGAACACGACTTTTAGATCAGAATTGCTAGCATAGATTTCAACCAGAATTCTCAATTCTAGAAAAGTTAGACCCTTCAAATTGAAGCCAAGGAAGATATTATGGGTTTCATTCCCCATGTTGGGAAGGGAGAAGTCTAGATAGCCATTTCTTTACTCAATGATGTATGAATCTTGAGTCTCTGTTGTCATAAGATGCAATGGAAACAAAAAATATATCTATATTGCACATTGAAAACCAGAGTTCCTATCCTCCAATTTTCTTTGTTTGGATATCAATCAAACCCTGTAGCCATTTGACCATGTGAATATTGTAGTACAAAATTGATGATACTATTTTGATAGAGAAACCCAATAGTTCATCTAGCAGTCTAAAGAAGAAACCATCAATTCAATAACATTAAATCCATAGTACACTCAAAATCAAAATCATATTTCCTCAATATATTGTTTCTTAAATTTATGTGTTCTAAAAATGCTTAATTCAGGACAATTTCAAATTATGTACTCAAAATGGACTTTAGATAATATTTTCAAATTTCTAGTGGCATGAAGCTCCATACTTATTGTGCATTAAGAAATATGGTGTCTGGTTCCCCATCACCATCAAAGGAAATTAGCTAATCATATATGCCTCAATCAAGTCGTATTAGCATCTTGTTGTTTAAAAATGCAAATATCTAGTAATCTTGGTTTTCTTTAGGTGTTTGATTTTCATTTTATCGTGATAGGGAAAAATCCACATACATGGCATGAAGTGGGAAACACTCACAAAGGACTGTAAAAAATACACTGATTTGAATTGTTGTAGGGAAAAATACACTCATGCTTTTGAAATATCTTTGAGGCTCGCTACATGCCCAAATTTGTAGTGCACTTATCAGCCAAGGAATTTATCTGAAAATTGTGTTGTAGTAGCCAAAGAGTTTTTTTGAAAACTGTACTGTAGTGGAAAAAACCATCCCTCAAGGATACATGATCAGATAGGAGACATACACAATGCCAAAATCATTGCTTTCACATGCAAAGAAAAAATAAACTGTGCTGTAAAATTGTGCACCACAAAAAATCATGGATAGATGGACAAGAGTTTGGGCTCTAAAAGAATTTGTACAAACACATAAATGCATGGATGCTGAAATCATCCCTCAAAAATATGAACTTTTGAATAATTCCTTAGGGAACTTGGGTACATTTGCGAATTGGGATCTTGGTAGGGCACACTCAGCCTGAAATCATATTGTCAGGGATGCATCAGTTGGAAGAGTTGGCTGACAGATCTATTGAACTCAAGTTGCAAGAAGATTTTTTGAGCCTCATGGAGGCCATGCTGGTTTGGCCTTGGGCGTACATGATGCTAAAAACTTTCCTGGAGGAGGGTCATTGGAGAAGAAGGGTTGCAATCTGTAGAAAATAGGAACAAGGTTCTTTTGCACAAACTACTCCAGATTCATAGTTTATTCGACAAAATAATCTAGTGTTCCTACATACGTTGTCAAATGCTACATAATCTGACAGATTCTGACCAAACCAAGATTCATGACCTTGTTTCCATTATATATTTATGTGACCAAAGCTTGCATACCGACTTGGTGTTAGGGTGTAAACATAGTTATTTTAATAAGCCCGATCAAAGAATAATCACAACATAAAAGAAAAACCAATATCACATAAGATATTAAGAAATGTCCATGGGTATGATAAGTACTCTAAATATAGATTAGTAAGCTCCAAGCCTCCAACAATCAAATGACTTTATGTCTTCATCTCTACAAATGAGGTTAGACACCTCTTTTAAGTAGGTATTACTGTATTAGGACCACAAGGGAACACTTTAACTTGCTGTGACACAAGTCAAGATTATGTAGGAAATCCAAAAGGATCCAATAGAGTAGGAAAACAACCTATTGGTTGGTCATGTGTCAATCCAGATGGACATGGAAGAGCCTTCCTGCATCAAGGTCTAGGAAAATTGTCTTGTTTGGAAAAGGAGATGTAAGATTGAGTTGAGGATCCTTATCAGTTTACAGCCAAATTTCACCAAATGTATGGTGTATTTTCTTACATTGTCAGCCATTCTATGAGGAAAATTATAGAGCTAAGTGAACTTCTCAAGTTTCAGAAGGAATAGACTTAAGAAATGTCAAATATCTATGGGGATAGAGAGGACTAGAATAGTTTTATCCTCATATTGGAGAGGATATCCATCCTGAAAATGGATGTAAAATAGTTTCATCCTTCCAGTGGAGAGAATTACCCATTTTAGCAATGGGGCTCAATCTTGACTCTTGAGGCACTGCCACTATTAGTGAGAAAGGCAGGTAGGTTAAAGGGAATATTCAGCTGCGATGGTACATCCTTCTTAGGTTACCTTTTGTTTCATAGCCTTATGATATCATAGTTTCTAGGTGCACTCTACAACCCAGTATGGATGAGATGTGTAACTTAATGCTAATAAACTAAAATGAATGAAAATTGAAGTCCATAATGTGAAAGTGAATAAAGAAAATTCTCCAAAATAATAAAAAATAATATAAAAGATTTGACCATGATAAAAAAATATAAAATAAATTGAATCAGCACAAATCCATCTTAACCCTAATCTTTCAAGTGCTAAGAGGTTTATATGTCAGTTTCTTTTTTATCCTACTTTGCCTAATAGATCTGGGGTTAAGACGGGTCTAAGCTGGTATTAATGTAGCACCAATAATGATGCCAGATGATAAGGATTTATTTGTGTTGCATTATGTTCTCACCTTAGAGGGAAGGGTTAATAAAAAACTATAATAGGGTGGGAGGTTTGGCTATATCATTCTGCCATGAGTGGCAGCTTTATAGTTATCTCGCTTTGCAATCCTTGTGGCAGATATCACTGTAATATTTCTGTAAGGATAATTGGAGAACCCTTTTGTTCATAAAATAAATTAGGCTCTAGTGGTGTATCCTTTAACAAAGATCCTCTTGGAATCTTAGTTTCGAGTTGAAATAATTATAATTATGAGAAGAAAAATCATACTTTTGTTGCTTCATGCTTGTATTCTGTTATTTTATCCTTCACCAAGTGAAGCTATTGGTTTGTTTGTTCTAATAGAACCTGTACTGGGTTTTTACAATTGTTCTTATGTGAAATTAATTTTTCTCAAAGTATTTAAAGCTGCTTAACACAAATTACAGTCTAAATGGAAGCTTCCTTTTGATATTAACAATTTGTCTAAACTGATTAACCTCAGAATGGGATTTGTTCTATGGAATATTCACACTATTTCAGGATATGGCAAATCTAGGGAGTAAATTTCTTATGGGGTTTAACCAAGAACTTGGTTAGTATAATATCATTTTATTGCAGTTTTCATCATTTCTATTGCACACACAATGATGTTTGACTTCCAGTTGCAGGAGTGGACTTATCACTACCAACATATTTTATTTTTTTTTGTGAAATTATTATTCTATTACTTGTCTTCTTTTTCATGGAATGGGTGTCTTGATGCATTCTACCTGCTCGTTAGACCTTCCAATGAGATGTTTCCCTTTGTCTTCAATTTGATTATGATCAAGCTTTTTTTGTGTCTAGCAATTTTTTTCTAAGGTCTTTTGCCTCATCTTTTGGAGCAATAAGAACCACTACCTGTCTGCAACCATTGTTGCAGTATTAACATTCTAAAATAACGGGGTTACCTAGATAAACTAAATTTAATCAAATTAAAGAAAATAGTGGAAACTCTTTCTATTTATTATGAAACTACCAATAAATTATAGAACCCACTCATGATTGATAAGAAACCATCCTTATCAGTTCACTTACAGGGGAAGCCACCAATATATAATGACATGTAACAATGGAAACACCCTATAAGGCATCCCCCATGCAGTAGTTGGGGTATAGATTTAATACCACCATGAACAAGAAAAAGACAGTCTATGAACATTAGACATCTCTTGATACTTGAATGATAAGCATGTATGGCTGGGAAGCCCCAAAAGGGTGTAAAGAAATTTTAGACCACTCATTTGGATTTCACCTTCTTGTCTCTAAGGGTGTAAATGTCCATTTCAGGTCCAACCCTACCACAAAGTAGCCTCTACACCTTCCACAAAATCTGCACCTTTTTTAATCTCCTCTGCAAGCTTCTCCACATGTCCATACATGGAGTAATACCTGAAATGATATTGTTTAAAGAAGGTCATTACATGCATGAAACTTGCAGCAATTCTACTATATGCATGTTGAATGGCAGCAATTAATGGGTATAACTTAGTGGTAGTCATAGGTCCAAATATCAGCTTCTATTGACTTATAATTAACTAACTATTAAACGATGGTGCCAATTTCAAGCAGCTATTCACAAATTCTTTTTATACCCTTGGCTGCAAAGAAGACACGTTGGCACACTATAAGAAGTAAGGCTCCTGAAGCCAATGGTGAATATGAAATTGAATCTAAACCTCAATCTAACGAGGAGTATCCAATCTGTGATATATGCATGATTATCTAGTTATTGGAAATCAATGCATGTTTCTTGTTTAGTTCCTCCAAAAAATGCTTTACCTAAGGGTGATTAGTAATGTCGTTGTCGCATGTGAAAAGTTGCAAACATATTTAAGAATAAATAAAATTCATACATATATTACAGAACTATGGAAAATATATGATGCAACAGAGAAGGAAAATCAAAGTTTGGAAACTATTCATATATGGGACCTTCCTAACAATCTACAATTCAATGGAAGAACCCAGTGATATAATCCATCTGCACTACAAAATATGGATTTTGTTTAGTTGATCATAAGGTTGAGCCATAATTAACTACGTATAACTATTATAGTGTTTATGGAAGTAGGTATTTTCAGGTGATGCCATAAGAGCATCATTGACCAAAGTGATCATCATGTTTACCTCCAAATTACTTGGTTGGAGAGCGAGAGGAAGTTCAAGAATTTCATAGTTTGTCAAGGGCAGTATTATATGAGATGTAATCATTAGGGATGTAATACCTGAAGGAACTGTTAAAAACCACATATTAGATTAGGAGCTCTATCTTTTGATATATTAACCAACAAAACAAAAGCTTGCAGAGAACATAAACCAACATCATTCAATATGATTGTGGATTTATTGAAATGCTACCTTGGAGAATACGATGTTTTTTCTATGGAGACAAGGTTAAGAAAAGGGACTTAATCTAGAATCATTTTCCTTGTTTCAATAGTTATGTCTATACTTTCATTGTGAGATACTTCGGTTGATGACCTAATATGCCAAAAAGGAGTCTCTAAGACATTTCATAATGAAAAGGCATAACCAAGTAGCACTATTAGATAATGGAGGGGCATTCAAGATCTAATGATGACACATTTAAACATTTAGAGTGGAAGAAGTTTACGACTATGATTGGAATCCTAACTATTGACATGATTCTTAACTTGCAAGGATTATGGGTTAAGGAGAATAAGCAACAAATTTGAATTCTTCTCATATTTCAAGAATTTTTTGTCTTTTGTATAATGATATCAGTCGTTGTTTGGATTGGTCCATTGGGCTTCTTGTTAATGAATAGTTTGTGGTTCAATTGCACCTTGAGGACCTATTCATATTTTAAATGAAAAAATGATTGTTCCTTTATGCAGATACCTGGTTCATTCATAACAAGATTCAAATGTACTATTTGAGCTCACTCCATGCAATTTGCAAGGAATATCTCCAACTATTTGATATCAGATCTTAACACCACTTGTATTTCTATTGCAAAGGTCATTTGGGTCATTTGAGAGGAGATAGGAACCCATCAAGCTAAGAAGAAATGCCCATCCTTTAGGAAACCATTATTTCTAGACCATTCAGAAGGTTTTATGCAATATTTAAGAAGCACCTTGAGGACCTATTCATATTTTAAATGAAAAAATGACTGTTCCTTTATGAAGATACCTGGTTCATTCATAAGAAGATTCAAATGTACTATTTGAGCTCACTCCATGCAATTTGCAAGGAAGATCTCCAACTATTTGATATAAAATCTTAACACCACTTGTATTTATATTGCAAAGGTCATTTGGGTCATTTGAGAGGAGATAGGAACCCATCAAGCTAAGAAGAAATTCCCATCCTTTAGGAAACCATTGTTCCTAGACCATTCAGAAGGTTTTATGCAATATTTAAGAAGCACATGCATCAATGAAGAACTCTTCACTTAGGGAAGCCTCCAATGCTTGTATCGTGGTGAAAAATGAAATGTCAAGATGTAGATGCTTTATATGTGGAACTCCCTAGGATAAGAAAAGATAACTGGAAGCTAGCACATCCCAAAGGCTAAGACGACCTATTATGAGGATAATATAACTTGAAGGGGCCTCTCTATATATTTTAATATAGTTATTTTTGGAGGAAGCATGGATCCAGCACGTAAAAGAAGGACGTCCCACTCAAGAGGACATTTGAAGGGATATCATGAGATATTTCACATGGTTCAAGGTATGTCTCGCATATTTTGAGGCATGATAAATCATCTAATCGATTATTGGCATGATTTGCAAAGAAAAGAGGAGGAACTCCCTTCACAACTCAATGGCATTTTCTCTCCAAAGATAAGATCAAATACCATGACTGAAGGGAACACTGTAAATTGGAAAGGGACAAGTGGTGGCAAGAAAGCATTCAATCTCTATTGTATGCAATTTTCTCCCTTTAATGAGGAGAAGCTAGTTTTGAGGAGGCTTTTAGTGGCCCTTGAAGCATGGATCTAGAAGCTGCTAAATGTGTTTTACTTTTATTATTGGTTATTGGAGAGAAAAGTGGATCTAGAATCCACTTATTGATATTTATTTTCAAGGTAAGTTGAGTTAAATTTAGAAGCTAGGAGGCCCTTTATATTTACTAAAGTCTTGTAGTTTAGTTATGCCCTTTGTAAAAGTACCATGAATCTGCCAACTAAAAAACTATTTCTTTCTTGTTCTTCTAGATTGAAAGTGTGCAATTTTAGAGGTGCATTGGTTGTAGAATTTCCACAGCTAAATGGGATTAAAAGGGAAATACCAACCTCTATTGCTCCCTAGATAGTGACAGGACAACCATTTGTCAACCCACTTTAAAGCCTCTCAGATGTGTTAAAGCATAAAATTTCCTCAACAATATTTGTCAGGTGGGCCTTATTTCCTTGTATGTTTAAATTATGTGGCGAGTCTATGATATCATACAATGAAAAATAGCCTCAAATCTTGTTCATAGCTAGCCTACTGAGAGAGGAATGACGACACATGTACTATAGGAGGAGACAAACAGATATGCTGGGCCCAAAACCAGAAATACTATCCATCCCTCATCCATATAAATATACAGAACATGGAATAGAGCATAAATAGATAGAGTGATCCATTTGGAATGATTCCAGAGTCCGAAAAGAAATAGTTATTAATGGATGTAAGTGATAGAATTTATATATTAAAGGAGAGGGATTCATAAACTCTATAAATGGATGTAGCTTAAAATTTCTAGTGATGCCTACGTGCTAAACTATTTAAGAGTGGGAGGGATATGGTGCATTGATACCTTGGTTTTTCCCTTACCATAACATGCATGTAGGGATTGATATAGAATCAAAGAATCATCTTCACTATCATGAAAATGTTGTGAAAATATAAGAAATGATATTTGGCAATTGTTTTCTAGGAAATTTAAGAGTTCCGAGATAGTAGCTCGAAGGATTGTGTAGCTAAATTATATAGTCCATTGCTAGAATACGATTGTATTTAAATGGGGAAAATGCAATGAATTGTAAAGAAAGCTTGTCAAAGATGGTCAAATACACATTCTAAATCATAATTAGGTGTAGCAATTTGGATTCACTCCAAAATAAGCTAGATCATCAAAATTCTTATAAATATTAAATTACTGGATGTTCTAGTAATATGTCAATCAAACATAACCCTTTCATTTCTCAATCAACAACTCCTTTATCCTTGAAATAACCTAGAGTTTACAATTCATGAAAATTCCCTTGACCTATTATTCAAATCTAAATAAATTCAATTCAACATACATAGAAAAGAAGGAAAATATCTTATTTGTGCATCAATATCATATCCATATAATATTTTCAAGGAAATATAATTAGAATGTCCAAATTTTCCTCTTGATTTGATGTCATACGAATACCAAGGGAACTTCCCCTAATTGGCTACTAAATTAAACATGCCAATTACATACCTTTGGCACTCTTACATGATGTGACCTCTGTATTAACTTCAACCTTCATACAAAATTTGGGATTTTGAATTCTAAAGTTTCTTAGAAAACCCAGTTTTTTCCATTGTAAATCCAATGTAAATCCATATTGATAATTCTTTGAATCCCATATACCACGATGACCTAGTCTCAAGTGCAAGATTGATTTTTAATACCCCAAAATAATTTCTATTAAAAGTTGTTATTTTGAGCCTTACAGGCTTTACATTGTTGTCAATTGAAATGAACCAAAACATGAAAATTAGAGCATTAGAGCCAACTAATAACATGAGAGGACGTTTGTGCTAGGAATATCAAGATTGATTTTTTTTGAATTGTAATACGGCTTGCTCGAAGCTACAAAAGAGGGCTATCTGCATTAAGAACACAAGCATAAAGCCCTCTACCTATTGCACCTTGATCCATCCCAGGACTCGAAATAAACACGACAAACATGTAGAGAAACTCTAAAGTTCAAAACGTTTTGGTGAGTTTATTTACCTTTACTTGAAAAAGGAAGAAAAGAGGAAATTAGGAATTGGCAGAGAGGAAATTAGGAATTGGAGTATAGAATGGGTAGAACAAAAAACAGAAATTACAATAATATCAAACTTTATTTCAGTGTCCCCTCCTTGAATGAACATAGAAATAGAGCAGTAGCACAATAATTTTATTAAAATCTTAATTATAGATTGCAGAGTTTAATATAATGAATCCAAGACCAAAAAGACAAAAAATCTAAGGAAATAGGAGAAAAATATCCTGTGTATGAAGGGGGCCGATAGAGATCTAACAGTACCCACCGAAACATAAAAATAAATAATGGGTGCACAAATCAACATACCTTCTGATATTCCTAGCTTCATTGACCTTTTCTAATGGAAACAATCACACAATTTGCAATCTCTTATCTAAAGAACTTGTGAAGATAAATAAAATCTTTCTCAATCCCTTTAGTTTTAATTTACTCATCCCTCAGCAAAATCACAATCTTCTCCTCATCCTCCAACTTAGGCTGCCCACCACATCCATCAAAATCTTCGACCCAACTCAGGTCGCCCACTACATCCATCAAAAGCTTCGACCCATGTCTAAAAACCCTTATTGGTTGTTTGATAAAGAAATTCCCCTACTAATGAATGTAAACCATGGGGCAGACTGATATCTCTAAACTTGAACAATAGGGAATTTGGCATCACATCACTCTTTAAATAAAGTGAAGATGGAACATAGAAACGCAATTGAGGGGCATCTTCATCAAGCTGCTTGTAATTTTCAAGATTTTCATCTTTGGAGAAATTTTTCAAATAATCAAGGTTAAAGACAAAGTCCTTCTTGGGTAAGAGGTCCAACAAGAGAATGAAATTCAATGAATATTTTTGTATACTTCCATCACGAAAGGGGGTATCGTTTCCTGGACCCAACATCCCAAAAAGTGTTGCAGCATCCCACAACTAAGGCACCCAACTTGTAGTGAATCCACCAACCAAATACAAACCTGACCTGCACTGCCCAATTTGATGTGAAAATGAATCATCAACATGAGGATAAAGGAGAATTCTATAAACCCATGGAGGATAACTGAACTACCTATTTTTTATTTTCTCCATATCTGAGTATGAATGAGCCTTCTGCATTTCCTTGGGGGATGGTGAAATGGGTAATAATTGGTGAAGCTACGATTGGGTGGATAAGGGAGCCCAAATGCTGGTTAATGGATTTTGTGATGTCTTCCCTCATGGATACCCCATGGGGGCTTCACTTGTTGACCAATATCCTATCATGTTAGTTCATATTGTGGGTTTTAAAATTATCAAAAATTGAATCAATATATTGCAGGTATTGGGGCGATGAGGGGTTTAAGGTGGGGGTGGGTAGGGTGGTTTATAAGGATTGAGGTATAAAAAGGGGTGGGGAGGAGGTTTTAAGTATTGGGAGAGGGTTTCAACAAAAAGAGTTTGGGTCAATATCTATGGAAATTAAGGGTATTCTTTAATATCCCACGATCGCACGTGCTATGTGAGAGGTTCACTAAGTGAAGTCCCCGTGGGATATGTAGGGTCCTGTTAGATATGAATAACAAATCTAAATTTCTTCTGCCTGACTTAAATCCATGGCTATGCATGTTACTGGATCGCTACACCATTGCGGTCCAGGTACTCACTCGGTATCCTCTTTGGATGCTTCCATTAATACTTGTGTGACACTCGTCAGCATCGGACCTAACCCATTTTTACATAATTCACAAGGCCTCGAATTTCAAATTAGTACTGCCCATCAATTCCCTCCTAAATTTTCATTAAGCAAATTTCTCGAAAAAAATATAATAGCGACGAATGTAATATGCGTTGCTATAGCAACGAATGTCCATCACTATAGAAACATTATGGACTATACATCGCTATAACAATGATCGTTGGAGACATTTTCATTTTTTTCCAAAATTTTAAAATTGTTTTTCCATGAAAAATTCAATTTTAACTTATTCGTGGCAAAATGTTGTGAGAATTTTGAGCCATATGTATTAGTGTCAGCATGCAACGATTTAAGGATGAAAGCTAACTCCAACTATATTTTCATAATGGTGTAATGAGCTAACAAACATAATCTTTCACTCATAGTACCATGTTAGAAGGAAAACTAACTCCAGCTAGATTTCCATCATGGTGTAATGTATTTGATGACAGTGTAGTTGTGTTAGATAAAAACTACCTTATGAAAGCTAACACACATTAGCTTTTACTAACCATGTAATGTTTTAAGAATGAAAACTAACTCCAGTTAGATTTCCATAATGGTGCACTATGATTGCTGACAATGTGGTTTTGCTAGATAGAAAACTACATTATGAAAGCTTACACACATTAGAGTTCACTCACCGTGCAACAATTTAAGGATGAAAACTAACTCAAGCTAGATTTCCATTGCGATGTGATGTGATTGATGACAATGTGGTTGTATTAGATGGAAAACTACCTTATGAAAGCTAACACACATTAGCTTTCACTCATCATGCCATGTTGTTAAAATGAAAGATACTCCAGCTAGATTTCCATCATGGTGTAATGAACTAACACACATAATTTTTTCCTTATACTCGTGTTGTTAGAAGGAAAGCTAACTCTAGCTAGATTTCCATCATTGTGTAATGTATTTGATGACAATGTGGCTGTGTTAGATCGAAAAATACCTTATGAAAGCTATCAGACATTAGCTTTACTCACCATGCAATGTTTAAAAAATGAAAGCTAACTCCAGCTAGATTTCCATCATGGTGCATTGTAATTGATGAAAATGTGGTTGTGCTATATGGAAAAATACACCATGAAATCTTACACACATTAGATTTCCCTCACCATGCAATGATTTAAGGATGAAAGCTAACTTCAGCTAGATTTTTGACACGGTGCAATGTGATTGTTGATAATGTGCTTGTGTTACACGAAAAACTACCTTAAGAAAGCTAACACACATTAGGTTTCACTCATTATGCCATGTTGTTAAAATGAAAGATAACTCCAGTTAGATTTCCATCATGGTATAGTGAACTAACACACATAAGCTTTTCCTTATAGTGCCATGTTGTTCGAAGAAAAACTAACTCTAGATAGATTTTCATCATGATGTAATATATTTGATAACAATGTGGATGTGTTAGATGAAAAACTACCTTATGAAATCTAACATGCATTAGCTTTACTCACCGTGCAATGTTTTAATAACGAAAGCTAACTCCAGCTAGATTTTCATCACGGTGCATTGTGATTGATGATAATGTGGTTGTGCTAGATGGAAAACTACACTATGAAAGCTTACACACATTAGATTTCACTCATTGTGCAATGATTTAAGGATTAAAGCTAACTCTAGTTAGATTTTCAACACAATGCAATGTGATTGATGACAATGTGGCTGTGTTACATGAAAAAATACCTTATGAAATCTAACACACATTAGCTTTCACTCATCGTGCCATGTTAAAATCAAAGCTAAATTCAACTAGATTTGCATCATTGTGTAATAAGCTAACACACATAAGCTTTCCCTTATTGTGCCATGTTATTAGAAGGAAAGCTAACTCCAACTAGGTGTCCATCGTGGTGTAATGTATTGGATAACAATGTGGTTGTGTTAGATGGAAAACTACCTTATGAAATCTAATAGACATTAACTTTACTCACCATGCAATGATTTAAGGATGAAATCTAACTCTAGCTAGATTTCCATTATGGTGCATTGTGATTGATCACAATGTAGTTGTGCTAGATGGAAAACTACACCATGAAATATTACACACATTAGATTTCACTCACCGTGCAACGATTTAAGGATGAAAGCTAACTCCAGCTAGATTTCCATCAGGGTGTAAAGTGATCGATGATGATGTGGTTGTGTTACATGGAAAACTACCTTATGAAAGTTAACACACATTATCTTTCACTCATCATGCCATGTTGTTAAAATGAAAGCTAACTCCAACTAGATTTTCGTCATGGTGTAATGAGCTAACACACATAACATTTCCCTTATAGTGCCATGTATTTAGAAGGAAAGCTAACTCCAACTAGATTTCCATCATGGTGTAATATATTTGATAACAATGTGATTGTGTTAGATGGAAAACTACCTTATGAAAGCTAACACACATTAAATTTACTCAC
Source organism: Pseudotsuga menziesii (assembly GCA_001517045.1). NCBI lineage: Eukaryota > Viridiplantae > Streptophyta > Pinopsida > Pinales > Pinaceae > Pseudotsuga > Pseudotsuga menziesii. The sequence goes on from LPNX010374618.1 coordinate 23,526, forward strand.
CATGCAATTTTTTAAGAATGAATGGTGCAATGTGATTGATGACGATGTGGTTGTGTTAGATGAAAAACTACCTTATGAAAGCTAACACACATTATCTTTCACTCATCGTTCCATGTAATTAGAAGAAAATCCAACTCTAGCTAGATTTTCGTCATGCTGTAATGAACTAACACACACCAGCTTTCACTCATCGTGCATGTTGTTAGAAAGAGAGCTAACTCCAGCTAGATTTGCATCATGGTGTAATGTATTTGATAACAATGTAGTTGTGTTAGATGGAAATCTACCTTAAAAAAGCTAACACACATTAGCTATTACTCACCATGTAACATTTTAAGAACGAACTGTAACTCTAGATAGATTTCCAACATGGTGCATTTTAATTGATGACAATGTGGTTGTGCTAAATCGAAAACTACATTATGAAAGCTAACACACATTAGATTTCAATCACTGTGCAACAATTTAAGGTTGAAATCTAACTCTAACTAGATTTCCATCACGCTGCAATGTGAAAATGTGATTGTGTTTGATGGAAAACTACATTATGAAATGTTACACATATTAGATTTCACTCATAGTGCAATGATTTAAGGATGAAAGCTAACTCCAACTAGATTTCCATCGCGCTGCGATGTGATTGATGGCAATGTGGTTGTGTTAGATGGAAAAATACCTTATGAAAACTAACTCACATTAACTTTCACTCATCGTGCAATATTGTTAAAATGAAATTTAACTCTAGCTAGATTTTCACCATGGTGTAATGCGATAACACACATAAACTTTTCCTCATAGTGCCATGTTGCTAGACGGAAAGCTGACTCCAACTAGATTACCATCATGGTGTAATGTATTTGATGACAATGTGGCTGTGTTAGATGGAAAACTAACTTATGAAAGCTAACATATATTAGCTTTACTCACCGTGCAATGTTTTAAGAACGAAAGCTAACTCCAGCTAGATTTCCATCATGGTGCATTGTGATTGATGACAATGTGGTTGTGCTAAATGGAAAATACACTATGAAAGATTACACACATTATATTTCACTCAATGTGCAACGATTTAATGATGAAAGCTAATTCAAGTTATATTTTCAACATGGTGCAATGTGCTTGGTGACAATGTGGTTGTGTTACACAGAAAACTACCTTATGAAAGCTAACACACATTAGCTTTCATTCATCATGCCATGTTGTTAAAATGAAAGCTAACTCTAGCTAGATTTCCATCATGGTGCAATGAGCTAACACACATAAGCTTTCCCTTATAGTGCCATGTTGTTAGAAGTAAAGTTAACTCCAACTATATTTCCATCATGATGTAACATATTTGATAACAATGTGGTTGAGTTAGATGTAAAACTACCTTATGAAAGCTAACATACATTAGCTTTACTGACCGTGCAATGTTTTAAGAACAAAAGTTAACTCTAGCTATATTTCCATCATGTTGCATTGTGATTGATGATAATGTGGTTCTGTTAGATGGAAAACTACATTATGAAAGCTAACACATTATATTTCACTCACCGTGCAATCATCTAAGGATGAAATCTAACTCCAGCTAGATTTCCATCACGGAGCAATATGATCGATAATGATGTGGTTGTGTTAGATGAAAAACTACCTTATGAAAGCTAACACACATTAACTTTCACTCATCGTGCCATGTTAGAAGAAAAGCTAACTCTAGCTAGATTTGCATCATGGTGTAATATATTTGATGACAATGTGGTCATGTTATATGGAAAACTACCTTACGAAAGCCAACAAACATTAGCAATTACTCATCGTGCAACATTTTAAGAACGAAAGCTAACTTTAGCTAGCTTTCCAACATAGTGCATTTTGATTGATGACAATGTGGTTGTGCTAAATGAAAAACTATATTATTGAAAGCTAACACACATTGGATTTCATTCACCGTACAATGATTTAAGGTCAAAAACTAACTCCAGCTAGATTTTCATCATGGTGCAATGTGACAATGTGGTTGTGTTAGATAGAAAATTAATTCCAACTAGATTTTCATTATGGTGTAATAAGCTAATACACATGAGCTTTCACTCATCGTGCCATGTTGTTAGGGGGAAAGTTAACTCCAACTAGATTTCCATCATGGTGTAATGTATTTGATTGCAATGTGGTTGTGTTAGAAGGAAAACTATCTTGTGAAGGCTAACTCCACTAGATTTCCATAATGGTGCATTATGATTGATGAAACTACATTATGAAAGCTAATACATTAGATTTAACTGATCGTGCAATGATTTAAGGTGTAAAGCTAACTTCAACTAGATTTTCGTCATGGTGTTATGTATTTGATGACAATGTGACTCTTGTATATAGAAAACTACCTTATGAATTCTAGCACACATTAACTTTCACTCACTGTGCAATGTTTTAAAAACAAAAGCTAACTTCAACTAGATTTCCATCTTGGTGTAATGAGCTAGCACATTAGCTTTCACTCACTGTACAATGCTTTAAGAACAAAAGCTAACATGTTGTTAAAATGAAAGCTAATTATAGCTAAATTTCCATCATCGTGTTATGTATTTGATGACAATGTGGTTGTTTTAGACAGAAAACTACCTTATGAAAACTAGCACACAGTAACTTTCACTCAACGTGCAATGTTTTAAGAACAAAAACTAACTCCATCTAGCTTTCCATCATGGTGCAATGAACTAACACACATTAGATTTCACTCATCATGCCATGTTGTTAGAATGAAAGCTAACTCCAACTATATTTCCATCATGGCGTAATGTATTTGAGGACAATGTGGCTGTGTTAGATGAAAAACTAACTTATTGCAACTAACACACATTAGCTTTTACCAAAGCTAACTCCAACTAGATTTTCATCATGGTGAATTGTGATTGATGACAATGTGGTTGTGCTAGATGGGAAACTACATTATGAAATTTAATACACATTAAATTTCACTCATCATACACTGATTTAAGGATGAAAGTTAACTCCAACTATATCTCCATTGCAATGCAATGTGATTGATGACAATGTGGTTGTGGTAGATGAAAAACTACCTTATGAAAGCTAACACACATTATCTTTTTCTCATCATGCCATGTTGTTAAAAGAAAAGCTAACTCCAGCTAGATTTCCATCATGGTGTGATATATTTGATGATAATATGGTTGTTTTAGATAGAAAGCTACCTTATGAAAACTAACACACATTAGCTTTCACTCACTGTGCAATGTTTTAAGAACGAAAGACAACTCCAGCTAGATTTCCATCATGGTGCAATGCGATTGATGACAATGTGGTTGTGTTAGATTTAAAATTGCATTATGAAAACTAACACATATTAACTTTCACTCATGGTGCAATGTTTTAAGAATGAAAGCTAACTATAACTAGATTTTCATCATGGTGCAATGTGATTGATGACAATATGGTCATGTGAGATGAAAAACTACCTTATGAAAAGTAACACACTTTAGATTTCAATAACCATGCAATGTTTTAAGAATGAAAACTAACTCTAGCTAGATTTCCATCATGGTGCAATGTGATAGATGATAATGTAGTTATGTTAGATGGAAAACTTTCTTATGAAAGCTATCACACGTTAGGATTCACTCACCATGCCATGTTGTTAGAAGGAAGCTAACTCCACTATATTTCCATTATGGTGTAATGTATTAAATGACAATGTGGTTGTGTTAGATGGAAAATTACCTTATGAAATCTAACACGGATTAGATTTTAGTCACCATGCAATGTTTTATGAATGAAAGCTAACTCCAACTAGATTTTCATCACAGTGTAATGTGAGTGATGAAAATGTGGTTCTGTTAGATGGAAAAATTCATTAGGAAAACTAACAGACATTAACTTTCATTCATTGTGCAACGTTTTAAGAACGGAAGTTAACTCTAGCTAGATTTTCAGCACATTCATACACATACATCAATAATATAAGTTCCATGTCCATAGTCAAATAGAAATTTGGTGGGTTTATCTGAGTTGATATCTGTCATTCTCTAATACTTCTTGGATCTCTTATTGTGATATCTTTATATATATTTTATGTTATTTATATGTAAATTCCCTTTTGCTAGTGTGCACAAGATGTAGGGGAACAATGTTTCATGGCATACAAAAGGGATACCCTATTGTTTTGAATTATTACAACTATATTACTTTTTTGAACATACACTTCATATGGTTTAACCTTAATTACAAACTACAATTCAAATGTGTTACAGAAATTGGGAGGAGTTACAATGGAAAATATAATTTTGATAAGAGGGGACTATGTTGACCTCCTAATTAATGGTCAAGTTATTGGAATAGGAAGGGTTGAATCTATAGAGACTACAACTTATTATGGTGGAGAAAGGCTTAATGTAAGATATGTTATGGTTTTGATAATTGATGTCATTGAACCACATTTGATTGTGGAAGATGTTGATGAAGGGGAGTTACATCCATGGAAGATCATATATTTGAGGCATAACAAAGGTAAATCAAAATCTTGAAGCACATGTTAAGTGTTTTTGATAGTACATTGCTTGTTTTTTTTAGCAAATACTAAGTTTGTTTAATTTGCAGCATATGTGCAAATGTCTCTTCTGCATTTTCTATTGGAGACAAGGTAGATCTTTTGCAATGTGGAGTGAAGGTGGGTGAAGGCTCCATATTCAATACAAAGATTGGTCATAAGGTGCATGGAAGGATGGTAAATAAAGGATCCATAGTGGTTAACACTGAGAAGGTGTTAAAACATGATGCTCTTTTTCCACATCCAACATGATTTGAGAATACACTAGGGGGTGCATTGGGATGTTATGAGATTTGGCCAGAATCAGATTTGGAATCTCATTGTCATGATCATCAAGTAAATACTCCCCAAGATAGGCTTACATTCACATGTAAATAGGTTTCTCTTACACATGAATGCATAGAAACAAGCATGTGCATTGCCAAAGGGATCATAGTTAATGTTTGTGAGGATGACAAGGTTGAGGGTGAAATGTTAGGTGAAAAGGAATTCATTGTTTTTGTGGAAGACAGAGAAATAAATTGTGAGAGATGTAGGATTGGGGATAACTCTATACATTGTTTGGTTAGATGGCCAATAAATAATTTGGTGGACAATGAGGTGAGATTTTAAGGGTGAATGAAAATTTCAAAGAGGCACCCAAGGAAATGGCTGTATGGGATCTTATAGAGGACACAAGTCCCTTAAACACACAGGATGGTGATATTTATAATGAAAAAGATATAGACTCAATTGCTATGCACATAATGAGAAAATATAAAAGGATTAAACAAGTTGTGGCTACAAAAAAAGATGGAAACTTTCAAATACAGAGAGATGAAGAGAAAGAAATCCGACTTTTGGCAGTAGATGAATGTTGCAAACAAGATTGTCTTCAACATGGGGATACGAAAGCCATTGTAGCTGCTACAAGGGGTATGAAACTCTTAAAAAAATAGCATTAGGGAATTTGTCTTGAATTCACTCCTTTCCAACACAATGTTACAGAGAGAAATTCCTATGGCTTGGGGTGCCACAACAGACATCTTGACTCCAGAAATCAATCCTTTCCAATATGCAATAGAAATTAAGTATCTAACACTAAAGGATCAGACCTCGTACCTTATTCTGGATGGTTGAAGTAGATCCCCATTGATATTTCCAACTTCAGCTTGAATTGATAGATTACTTCCTCAACAACAAGTAAAGAAGACAAGCATACTATATATATATTGGTGTTAGATCTATTCTAGCATATATAATCAACAATGTATAAGCATTTGAAATCAACCATGGATGGAATATTCATTCAAACATACATTATTGGACAGGAAAAGATATTTCTATTAATATAAAATCAGAGATTACAATGGATACAACCTCTGTCGGCACATCTGTGAATCGAAGAAACTGAATGCCCCACTTGGGCCTCCACCACCTCAATCCTCCATCTCTCGATAGCAAGCTCACAAGCAAAAGGAAAGCTTGGGAAGAACACAAAAGTGCTCCAAGGGACAAAGGGATGTAGACTCAAGCACAAGTTCTAGCAACAATGGACTATAGTTTCTTTGCTCTCAATTCTCTCATCTGCCTTCAATGTACCAAAGAGTTCCTTATATAGCTTTTCAAAGGGGTAATGAAAGGTCGAATCCGAGCAATCTCAAGGCATAGGGAAGGCCAGGAGTCAAGTGAGTTGGATCCATGCCAAGGAAAACTCCAAAAGGATTTGGATTATGCACACATCCTGATGTATGCGGTTTTAGGGGTCAAACCCGCGTATATACACGATTAGGGGTTTAAAAGTCGTGTGTATTAATTTTCACATGTTTTTAGGGATGGTCAAGGAAACATAAAAGGACAAAAAATGGTCCAAGGGGTCTAAGGAGTCTGCAGAGGGACAGGGGAAGGCCATACAAGTGTGATTCACTTGGACTGGTAAAATCAGCTATAACACACAATCATGTTGAAGAGCCATGGCCATGGCCTACCTCGTACTGTTAGGAAAGTAAAGGACATGAGGTTTAATGGAGATATTATTTATATGAAAGAATGATACAAGATACATAATATTCCTCAAAGAACCTTCAATACTTACCAACATAATTTCCAACAAGGACATGTCAAAGGAATACATGGTAACACCAACAAATGCAAACCACGTGCACATACTATGGAAACCATAGAAATATTGCACAAAATTCAACATAATTTCCAACAAGGACATGTCAAAGGAATACATGGTAACACCAACAAATCCAAACCATGTGCACATACTATGGAAACCATAGAAATATTGCACAAAATTGTAATGGATAATTCAGATTTTTCACTGAGCCAAACACGGCAAGTTGAAGAAGATGGAACGTCTACTCCTTTAAGATTGTTGCCATCAACGTACACCCAAAGTTCTTTATTAAAAGAGATCAATGAGGCTCTTCAAGAGCTCAATTTCCCATCAATATCACAACAAACAATGAGCAAGATTTAGAATACTATTTTCTAGATGTGACATTCTCAAAGAACACTAACTTCAGTAAATGTAGTGAATGTATCATGTTGAAAGCACAGATGAAGACAACGACTACAAAAGAGTTGGAAGAAAAGGAATGAGCTAGACTGAAGAAACATAATAAGATTGTTATGTGTGGAAGATATTGCTACTATGCCCACAGAATTATGTTAGAGCAGTATCCAAATGAATACTTGAGCATTATCCATGATAAAATGGCAAAACAAAGACTTCAGTCCCAAGATTACATGTCAAATCAAAATCTGTTGTAGGAACAAACTTGGGTTTGTTGTTGATAGGTATGATAACACATGGGCATGGCACAGGAGGTTTTGGTAAATGTCCCTTAAGCACATATTTTCTAGGATGATGACAGCGAGACCCTTCATTTAAAGATTGATTGGTGGCAGCCTAGCTCAGGGAAATACAAGGGAAAATTTTTTAGAACAATATTGGGTACAAAATCCTGATGACACATAACTTGGATATATTCCAATTAATACCATAGTTTGGGCATGGATTCCAAAGAAATAAGATTGGAGGAAGACCAAGATAAATAAATGTGGTGTACAAGATGTACTTGATCTGCTTGAGCAGATATAAGGAGATTATGTGGAGATGATTCATGAATGTAATTTTGCTTTTTGAATGACTTTTAGTATACATGAAGAAACATTTTTCAATGTTTTTAGTATAATAAATACTCTTCAAGTTACTTTTTGAGGAGTTTTATATTATTTACTACATATATGAAAATTCCACTTCAAATTCAATGTTAATTCATGTGATGATACTTTATGCAAATTAGATAACACCATTCAAATTTTAAATTTTCAATTTGTCTTTTAGATCAACACAACATCTCACTATATCAAATGTGCATAATTATATTCACTAATGCATGTACAAAACCCTTACCTTATTTATTATTAGCTTTTGCTCACTCTATTCAATACCACTTTGAGATTTTCATTTTGTTCCCCTGATGATTGGTGGAGTGTCCACCCAGAACGTAGGGGCATTTCAAAACACACAATACAATTCCATAAACTCTCTTTGTCATTATGATTAACTGTGGAAATCTTCATCTTGAAGCTGTACTTGATCTGCTTGAGAAAATATAAGAAGATTAGGTGGAGACGATTCATGAATGTAATTTTGTTTTTTGAATGACTAATTAATATACATGAAGAAAAAGTTGTCAATGTTTGTAGTATATCAAATATTCTCTTCAAGCTAACTTTTGACAAATTTTATATTATTTGCTACATATATGAAAATTTTGGTTCAACTTCAATGTTAATTCATGTGATGATAGTTTATGCAAATGCACCTTAAAACACCTTATAGACTTGCTTTTTGAATAAATGTAATGCACTTGCAATAAGGTTTGAAGTGAGTTTTCCCTTATATTCGTTATTATAGTTGATATAAATTTAATTATACTACCATGTTGCATTCAAATTCATAATTATATTTTCTTGTGTGGACTTTAAAGTGGTGCCAATTTTGTACTAGTATATTAACTTATACTAAAAAAATATAGTACTAGCATTTTGAGTGTGCAGGTTTTATCAATTTGTCATCATTGTGATTGATTTTCTGGATTAAACCGTGTGAAGGTTTTTCAAACCAACATTTTGAGAGGACACTCCACCCATGCTTGTTACAGGAACCATGAAAAACTCATTGTGGACTGAAAAGATTTCGCATAACTTAATCCAGAAAATCAATCATTAAGTAGTAACATCATGTTAACTTTAATTCATGTTAGACATTATCATCAAATACATTGCATCATAAAGCCGATTCAATCCATGTGAGATTTAATGCTGATTGTAATGCACTGCATGTAATATAAGCATTATGGATGGAGATTTTGAGAATGTAATAGATGAACTGATATATGTTGGACCCAAGTGCAACAAGCTAAAGCCAAGATTCAATCCTATGATTGAAGTTGAGAAAGGAAATATGTTTCTAGTTATATCATGAACTAAGGATGAAGGAGAGATGATTTGGATGGAAAAAAACCACCTCATATATATTCCAGAATGATGAAAGTGAGACTCTTCATGTAAAGGTTGATTAATGGAAGCCTAGTTCAGGAAAATATAAGGGAAAATATTAGAACAATATTGGGTACCAAACCTTCATGACACATGAGTTGGATCTATTCCAGTTAATACCATAGTTTGGGCATGGATACAAAAGAAAGAATATTGGAGGAAGACCACAATAAATAAATGTTGTGTACAAGTTGTAATTGATTTGTTTGACTGAATATAAGGAGATTAGGCGGAGATGATTCATGAATGTAATTTTCTCTTTGAATGAGTTATTAATATACAAGAAGAAACACTTTTCAATGTTTGTTGTATATCAAATATTCTCTTCAATCATTTTTTTGAGGAATTTTATATTATTTACTAATATTAAAATTTTGGTTCAACTACTATGTTAATTCATGTGATGGTACTTTATGTGAATTAGATAAAACCATTCAATTTTTAACTTTTTAATTTGTTTTTTATATAAACTCAACATGTCGCTATATCAAATGTGCATAATCATATTCAATAATGAACCTTAAAACATCTTCTAGACTTCCTTTGTGAATAATGTAAGGCATTTGCAATAAGGTTTGAAGTGACTTTTCCCTATTATTTGTTATGATAATCGATATAGATTTAATTTTTCTACTCTGTTGCATTCTAATTAATATTATATTTTCTTTTGTAGACTTTAAAGTGGTGCAAACTTTGTACTAGTGCAATATCTTATTCTCAACAAAGACAAAGTAGTAACATTTTTCAGAGTGTAGGCTTTCATAGTTTGTCATCATTGTGAATGATTTTCTGGATTAAGTTGTCAGTGAGTTTTTCAAAGCAACATTTCAAGTGGGCACTCCATGCATGATCGTCGAGGGAACAATGTAAAATTCATTATGGTTTGAAAATTTTTCACATAGCTCAATCTCGAAAATCAATAACCAACAATTAACATTTAATTTCAATACTACATAAGTTAATAATAGTCACAACACAATATTAATATGTTGTTAGATAACTTTATATTATGTAAGAAAATTCTTACACAAATTATTAATAATTTACTAATCAAATATTGGTGACTTTGGATTTAATACGTAAATATAAATATTAATGATAATAATTGTATATCATTAAATACATTTATAGGTAAAATTTCTCACATAAATATGTTATTCATAAAATGAACATTCATTAACTTGTTTTTTAATACACCACCACTAAAAATAATAATAATATATTATGTCTCTATTCTAATTCACAATATATTATAATCATTACCAAGATAAAACCTATTTTACTTTAAGTCATAAAATATGTTATCTTGTCCACTATCAAGTGGTGCCAACTTCCAAAAATAAAACATCATACTCAAAAAAGACTTAGACTTACTATGGTAACTCAACCTAGACACATTTGTTAACATAATTTCAATTAACTAAAATTGCAAGATAATAATAGCAACAAACATTGATTATTAATGCCATTAAATAACTTTAATAATAATATGTAAAAAATCTTCTACAATCTACTTTTCATGATATAATCATTGATCAACTTAACTTTTATTAGAAAATATAAATAATAGTAATATAAATAAAATATATTTTTATTCTAACGCATAATTTTTTTTTATCATTAAAATAATAAACTTAGTATGGTAACACTTAATATATTATAGTTTTTCTTGTCACTTGTAAAATGTTGCCAACCTTCTAATATATTACAACATGATACTAAACACATCCAATATTACTTGCTATGTTGAGAATTAAAATTGTTATAATAACCAACACATTTGTATTATGTCATTAATTAGTTTTTAAATGGGTCATTCTAAAATTGTGCCAACCCTGTACTAGTATAGGAACTCAACAACACCAATGCATTAGTTAACATATCAAATTATAATTCAATTTCTTAATCATAGTATCATATACAATATTAATGTCATTACATAAACTTAATCACCTTACCATTTAATACAAACTATACATAATATTAATAGAAATTATGTAAGGAATCAATGTCTAAGAATTTCATCATTTTGAAAGAATCAAAGTCTAAGACTTTCATAATTTTGATTTGTCACAGAGGATTAGAAAAGTGTAATCTAGGTGTTAACACATTCCCTCTCCCCCCAAGTTGTAAAGGGTGCTAGCTTAATGGAAGAGCACCTGCATTACAAGCAAGACGATGGTGGTTCGATTCCTCCGTGCCCTAACAAAAATTAATAGATGATATAAAATATTAATGATAATATAAATATTGTAAGATATCTATATTTTCAATATAAATATGATCTTTTCAATTGAACACATTGTTCAAATACTTCATAAATAAATAATGAACACTTGCAATAATTAGTTCAGTTGGTTTTCTCCATTTCCTCTTGAATATGAGAAAAATCAAAGTGTCATGCACTAATCCTATTATAGTTCAGAATTGATTTTGATAGTTAAAATAATTAATATTAATAAATAGCGGAGGCTTTACTAACATCAATATCATTAAATAAATTTATAGGTAAGAAATTTCTCTTGTTAATCTATTATTCATAAAGTAAACATTCATCAACTCAGTTTTTAATACACTACCACTACCACTACCAATAAAAAAAGATTATATTGCTATTTTAATTCATAATTTACTTTAATTATTAAAAGGGTAAAACTTAGACTTTAAATTCATAAAATATTTTCTCATTTTGATTATAAGTGGTGCCAACTTCCAAAAATAAAACAACATACTCAGCAAAGACAAAAATAATTACTATGACGATGTTTATAATTGTTGTAGTAACAAATAAAATGTTGGTATTATGTCATAAAATAATTTAATCAACTTAAAATTTAATACAAAATATAAATAATATTAATAGAAGTTATGTAAGGATACAAAGGCTATGGCTTTCCTCATTTTGGAAGACCTCAATCTAGCGGAAGTTCTAAATTCTATATCTAACCCATCTAGTTCTAATTGAGCTGTAATATTTCCTCTAGTTCTAATTGAGATGTAATATTTCCTTCTGAATGGTTGTATACTAAAGTTTTACTTGAAATAAATAAAAAATATTAATTTAGAAAATAGTTCATTGGATTAATTCTTCGAAATTTAATGGAATAGTTATTTGAGTTGATTTTTCTATATTTAATAGAATATGTATTTAGAGATTTACAAAAAAACTAAATGTGGATGAAGTCCCTATAATAGAATATTTCCAAATTTAATGAAATATGTGTTAAAGGGTAGTTTCCCACTTTGTGGGTTTTTCCTTAGACATTGTATTTTCCCCATTGGCTCAAGGGTTTGATTATTTCCCCCCTCCCTATTAGTGTTGCAGCACATAGCTAGTTGTGGTATTTTTATTAATTTGCATTTTGCATGATGTCTCAAAACACATTGTCCCTAGCTAGCACATAAACCATCAACATCGATTTTAATCGCTCAAATATAAAACACTAAACCCATGGTGGGGCCTTTTCCTTGAGCTCCACACCATGATTTAATACAACATTTACATCATACGAATTCAATACCATGGGATCAAAACTGGGGTGTTACAAGTGTGATTCATTCCACTTCCTTTTTGCGGAATTTTGAACAATAAATATATATCACACCATAGGGTTTACCACAAATACATCCGCCTACTCAAAGCTATTCAAATGCAAAATGGCATACAATTTTAAAACCCTCCTTAGAAGACTATTTTTGGGCCGACTTGTATTTGATATAAAATTTTAATATCGACTCCTCTGGGTCTAAGACTTCTATCTCGGGTACCCTGATATGTCCTCTTTCCAATGTCATATTTCTAACATAATTTGGATGTGCAAAAGCAATGTTATTGCAAATCTCCCAATGCTTCTTATTTTTGGCCTATCTAGAAGAGTGAACTTATAATATATGCCACATGTCCAATGGTTTGGTTTTGTAGCTGAAAATTATACCACAGATACCCTAGTCCGTCTTATTTCAGATTAAACTAGGATCTTGGACACCTTAGATATGACCATTTTCCCTAGAACACATGTTTTAGACTAGTTTTTGGACTAGTAAAAAACCCTAGATTCCTCCACAATTATCTCCAAAAATACAATGTATCAGGATTTGAATTTCAAACAAGATATATTTCGACAATTTTAGAAGTGGATTTTTAACCTCAATTTATAAATCCTTCTAGAAAAAAAGTTGTAGTGAAAATTCCAAGAGTTATTGTTTTAGATAAGCCAGTCCTGAGGGAAGAGCTCTTATACCAAATGTTATGCAACCAAGTCCCATGAATAGCATTAAAAGAATAGAAATAGAAAATAAGAGAGTAAACCAAACCTTAAAAATGAAGAATAGAGATAAATATCAATCATGTTTGAGGGAGGAACCTCCTTACACAATGTACTGAGTACACAAGACAAGATAAGATACTATGATGACTAAGATGAGAATAGCTCCTTCCTATATATAGGAGACAAAGGTGACAATAACAACTAATAAATCCACTAATTTTCATGTCCCTCCCTTGAATGTACATCAAAAGTGTTGACCTTTCCTAACAACTAGGGGATCAAAAGATGAATTAATTGATTAACCCAGGGAATTGTGCTAAATTATAATTTAGTAGGCTTGTACTTAGTTTTATTTCTTATTATTATTAATTAATGTGAAAATAAATATGTGGAAATTGTTAGAATAATCAACCCATAGTTAGCTACCTTAGACATTAATTAATCCATTTTTGTCTTATTTGCCTAGTTTCCATGTTCCACCTTATGCAAGTTGTCATCTACACATCCATAGTGGTAAAAATTGCTAATTTTGACTCATGGAGTGCTTGGGAAACATCCTGGAATCAAATTTTATTTATTCCTGGCCTCCTAAGCGCCCTTCTGCTTTTTCTTCTTTATTACCTGCTTTTTCAGTGCTTTAAGGCAATTGGGAAAGTTTGACTAGGTGAGGTTAACTAGATTTTTGTCCTCCACATCCTCCACTCTTTTCTCCTATGAAAAGAATGTATGAGTTGTCCTTCCATTACATTTTATCTTTCCTAAGTGCTTTTTCCAATTCATGAGCTCCTTGATAGTTTTGGGAACTGCTTTATGCACCTACGGGGAATTTGCTTAACTTTAGTAATCCTGCTTTTGACTAGATTCGAATTGCCTCCTCGTGCATTCAAATACCTTATGTAATTATTTATTTTGGAAGCCTATTATGTTACAGGGTTGGCTATTGTACACTTATTCAATACAGTTTAGTGTTCAGCTCCATATTCAGTCTCTTTTGTGAGTGATTTTGCATGTACAATTGATAATTGTTGTGAGTGTAATTGTTCTATCACTGGGTTAAATTTCCACATGGTATCAGAGCCTTTGTAGATCAATTTCTCTCCTTCTAATTTGTTTTTCAGGTTCAACATTATTGACTGGGAGCATTATACAGACTGCTGGGACAATTTCTGAGCTATGGATCAATCTCAGAAGATCATCTTGAATCCATTTAACTTCATTGAATGGAAAGTAGAGATGGAGATACTGTTGAGAGTGAAGGGCCTCTACAGAGTGACTATGGAAACATAAGTAGATCCCAATGCAGCTGCAGAGAAGATAAAATGGCACAATAGGAGGGATGAGGCCTATGGTCTCTTGTGTCTGAGTATTTCCAGGGACCTCCTTTTCCATTTTGATGGATTGACATCACCGGATGAATTATGGGAGAATCTTACTGATATTTTTGGAAATACAGATGAGATGAGGGGACATCAAATCGAAAATGAACTGATCTCCTTGAGTCCAAATAGCTTTGAATCCCCGCAACTCTATTTCTCCAAGTTCAAAGCACTTGTTTTGCACCTAAAACAATGTGGGATTGAAAATAAGGATGATCAGCTGGTCTTGGCCATACTCTTGAAGCTTGGCCCTAACTATCCAGTGTTTGTTTCAACCTTCTATGCCACAAAGTTGACAGCTCGAACCTGAAAGATGCCTATCCTTGCATATTTCATGGAATCTCTCACACAAGAACAAGAAAAACTGGTGATGATGGGCACCATCAAACCATCCAAAGACCAAGCTCTGGTTGTTGGAGATTTGAGGGTGGATTCAAAAAGAAAAAATAAAGCTAAAAATCCACCTGAGCAAAAGAGAGACAAGAACAAGTCTCCGGAGGAGCCTCAAGGTTCCAGGAAGAACTACCAGAAGAAGAAGAATAAAGGAGAAATGAGCAAGTGTGCATACTGTAGTAAGGGAAATCATTATGAGAGCTCCTGCATGAAGAAGAAAATAGACATGCTGACCCAAATCCTGGAGAAGAATGGCATCTCCCTTCCAGACAGCTCAAAGAAGAGGGAAGGAGGATCAAGTTCAGAAGACAAAGAGAGAGTTCATGCATTGGTTGCTGGCACATCAAGCTCATCTAGTTTCATCATTGATTCTGGAGCTTCAAGACATATGGTTTCGACCAAGGAGGAATTCACCTCACTTGAAATGTCGAAAGGTCCACCAATAGTACTAGGAGATGACTCTCTCACTGAAAGTTTGGGCAAAGGGAGGATTGATCTTGATCATGGTCAGTTCAACAATGTGTTGTATGTTCCTGGTCTTGCATCCAACCTCTTATCAGTGTATCAGATGACCCACAATGGGTCTCCAAAGAAGGTCATATTCTCCCCTTATGAAGTTTATATCACAAAGATCTCAAGTGGTAAAGTCATTTCAAAAGGAGTTGCAAATCATACTTCGAAGGTATACATGTTCTCACACTTCCTACCCTACTCAAACCCCTCTGCTCTTCTGATTCATGCTAATGAGGCAAGAAAGATTTGGCATGAAATATTTGGCCACCTAAATTACAAGTATCTTTCTAATCTTAGTGAAAAAGAGATGGTCATAGGGTTACCAAAGATAAAATTTTCCAAAGGATTCTGTCAAGGTTGCATCCTAGGAAAACACCCAGAGCATAAATTTGAGAGAGCTAGTCATGAGATAACCTTTGCACCCCTCTAGTTGAGCCACAGTGATGTTGATGGCCCATTCCCTCATATGTCCATGATTCAGGCCAAATATGCATTGACTTTCATAGATGACTTTTCCAGGTATTGCTGGGTTTACTTCCTGAAACACAAGTCTGAAGTTTTTGGCCTCTTCAAAGTCTTTAAGGCTTTGGTTGAAAACCAGTCTGGGAGGAAACTCAAGGTCCTCAGATATGACAATGGTGGTGAGTATGTCAAGTCTGAGTTTATTCAATATTGTGCAGATGCAAGTATTCAGATGCAGCATTCTATCCCTTACACACCACAACGGAATGGTGTTGCTGAGAGGAAGAATAGATCACTGAAGGAGATGGCAACATGCATGATAGAGGCTAAGACTTTGCCACCAGAGTACTGGGCCAAAGCTATAAATTGTGCAGCCTATATCCAAAATAGGGTTCCTCATAAACAGCTTGATGGTATGACTCCTTTTGAAGCATGGAGTGGGCACAAGCCATATGTGACCCATTTCAGGATTTTTGGCTCAAAGTCTTGGGCTAGAATTCCAATAGAAAAGAGGAAGGCTTTGCAACCCCAAAGCCAAGAGTGTCTATTTGTTTGGTACTCTAAAGATTCAAAAGGGTACAAGATGATAAATTTGAGCACAAACAAAGCCTTCATTGAAAGGTGTGTTCAGTTTCAAGAAGAACCCCTAGCAGCAGTGGAAGTTGGAGAAGCATCTTCACCACCAGAACCTCTGAATGTAAGTGAAGAGATTGTTGAACATGCTGATTCTGATATGTCTGATAGTGATGAATTTATTGCAGATCCTAACATCCCTACAAGGCCAAAATGGGCAGCTAATACCATTCATGCAGCAGGAGAACTAGCTGGAAATCCTAATGACCCTAGGAGGACTAGATCTCAATTTGAGAGTGCTCTGTGCATGAAGGATCCTATGTTTTCTGAGAAATGCTATCTGATGGTGGAATTAGATCCTCAAACATATGAATATGCAGAATGAGATCCAATATGTTAAGCATCCATGAAGGAAGAGTTCATCTCACTCCAAAAGAGCAACATTTGGGAGCTGGTTGATCTTCTCCCAGGGAGGAATCTAGTTCAGTGTAAGTGGGTGTACAAGACCAAATTTGCTGCTGATGGTTCACCTCTGAAGTATAATGCTAGATTGGTAGCCAAGGGCTACTCACAGGTTCATGTCATAGATTACAATGAGACCTTTGCACCAGTGGCAAAGATGGACTCCATCAGGCTAGCCTTAGCCATTGCAGCTTAAAAGCAATGGGAGGTACATCACATGGATGTAAAGTGTGCCTTTCTGAATGGATATCTCACTAAAGAGATATACATGCAGCAGCATCAAGTATTTTCTACTAACCCATCTCTTGTGTGCAGGCTAAGGAAGTCATTGTATGGGCTAAAGCAAGCCCCCAGGGCTTGGTATGCCAAGATTGATAGCTTTCTGCTATCACTGAATTTTGTTCGATGCAAATCAGATCCAAATGTATATTTGAAGTTGATTAATGGTTCATTAATGATCATTGTGTTATATGTTTATGACCTCCTCATTACAGGAAGCTCAAAGGATGAGATTGCTTCCTTGAAGGGTGCAATGAACCAAGCCTTCTCCATGACAGATTTGGGGCTCTTAAGCCAATTCTTGGGGCTTGAGATTGCTCAAACCAAATATGGAATCAAGGTGCACCAGTCCAAGTATGCCTTGGATTTGCTGAAAAAATTCAGAATGAAGGATTGCAAGCCAAGCAAGACTCCTTTCCTTTCAGGAGTGAAGCTTGAAGAAGCTGATTCTTCACCTATGGTAAACAATACATTGTATAGGCAATTGATTGGATGTTTTTTGTATCTTACACATACTAGACATGATATTTATTATGCAGTAAGTGTGGCTTCTAGATACATGGATCAGCCTCATGATATCCATTGGAAAGCAGCCAAAAGGATCCTTAACTTTGTTCAGGGAACAAGGACACATGGGATCTTCTATAAAGCAAAATCTGATCTTGGTTTGATTGGATTTACTGACAGTGATTGGGCAAGTGATAACACAGACAGAAAGTCCACATTAGGATATGTGTTCATGCTTGCAAAAAGGCCAATCAGCTGGTCAAACAAGAAACAGAGTGCCATTGCACTCTCATCTACAGAAGCAGAGTACAGAGGAGTTGTAAATGCAGCAATTCAATGTTTATGGTTGCAGGGGTTACTTGGAGAGTGTGGCTTCGAATCAGAATACTAAACTACTATCTACTGTGATAATTAGAGTACCATTCGAATCTGCAATGATCTAGTTCAGAAGCAGAGAACCAAACACATTGAGATCCATATGCACTACATCAGAGAGCTTGTGCATGATGGCACCATTCACCTACTCTTCTGTTCATCTTCAGAACAAGTAGCTGATATCTTCACCAAAGCATTTTGTGAGAATACCTTCAGCAATATCAAATCACTGCTGGGAATTGTTGATCATGCTGTGAAGCATGAGTGATGACAATATTTTCAAATTTTGTTTTACAGTCCATGTTTAAGGGAGGATTTTCCCACTAGGTTTTTGCCTCTTTCCTTGGTTATATGGACATGCAGTATGTAAAGGGTGACTAAGCCTTGTTGCTAGGCCCTATATTTTTTGATATATTACTCATAAGTCAGGCTTAAGGGGGGGTGTTAGAATAATCAACCCATAGTTAGCTACCTTAGACATTAATTAATCCATTTTTGTCTTATTTGCCTAGTTTCCATGTTCCACCTTATGCAAGTTGTCATCTACACATCCATAGCGGTCGAAATTGCTAATTTTGACTCATGGAGAACTTGGGAAACATCCTAGAATAAAATTTGCTTTATTCCTGGCCTCCTAAGCACCCTTCTGCTTTTTCTGCTTTATTGACTGCTTTTTCAGTGCTTTAAGGCAATTGGGAAAGTTTGACTAGGTGAGGTTAACTAGTTTTTTGTCCTCCACATCCTCCACTCTTTTCTCCTATGAAAAACATGTATGAGTTGTCCTTCCATTAATTTTTAGCTTTCCTAAGTGATTTTTCCAATTCGTGAGCTCCTTGACAGTTTTGGAAACTGCTTTATGCACCTATGGGGGATTTGCTTAATTTTAGTAAGCCTGCTTTTGACTAGATTCGAATTGCCTCCTCATGCATTCAAATCCCTTCTGTAATGATCTATTGCGGTAGTCTATTATGTTATAGGGTTGGCTATTGTACACTTATTCAATACAGTTTAGTGTTCAGCTCCATATTCAGTCTCTTTTGTGAGTGATTTTGCATGTACAATTGATAATTGTTGTGAGTGTAATTGTTCTATCACTAGGTTCAATTTCCATAGAAATAAGTTTCCATGTTAAGAGGGCACACTTGGGAAATCCAACTTTCCTATGAGGATGATTAGAAATTGTCAAAGGATTGACAAAATCAAGCAGGAAAAAAAGAGGGAAAGTACCAAAAGCCAAGAAAAAAAAGTCATACACATAACATGCAACTCTGGGCCAAAGGAGGGCATAGTTTCCATTTAGAGGGTCACTTACAAAAGCATAAGTGTAAAACAACGGTCATAAGCAAAAGCAATCAACTTTGGGCCTCAGGAGGGCATAGTTTCTAATTTGGATGAAAGGTAGTGACAGGGAAACATCTCACATGACTCATACTTTCTAATTTCTTAATAAAAGTGCACCACTTGGCTAGGGTTATGGTTTAGCAAGTGGAAACTTCCTCAACAGGTGAAGGACTTGATTAACAAGTCACCCAAGTCACTGAATGGTTATTTAAGGATGACTCTAACTCCATTACTAGTTTGGTTGATGACTATTTTGGTGTTGATGAAGCTAAGGATTCCTTGCAAAGTAATGATGTGCCCCAAGTTTACCATTTCCCTTCTCCTCTCTCCCCTTTCTATCTTATTGCAGGTGAATTTGAGCTAAGGAGGAGCTCATCAAGTTTAGTTTGAATTATGTAGTTGATATATACTCCTTCTTATATGTATATGTCAGTAAGGATTATGTCCCATATATATTGCACGTTAAAATTCTCATGGGAAGAGATTTATGTGCCCATATAGTGGGGTTTTTTTATAGTTTAATGTAATAAGAATGAGCTGATGTCCATGGGAAGAATTTTTAAGTCATATTATCGGTAAAAAATGAAATATTAATCTCTATAACACATAATTAGCAGGTATTAGTTAAATATGGTTCGAAATTCATCAAATTATGCACACCCCTGCTAGTTGACTAGGAAAATTCTACTAGTTTTATAGTTTTCTTCATTCTGGAAGTTTTATGCATTCAAATGTCATTCTGAAAGTTGACGTATGAATTTAAATATCCCCAATACCTATCCCATCTCTCATGCAATTATTTTATTTAGGTCGTACCATTTTTGGACAGCCATCTTTGAGCAGGGTCTCCCTAGGCCAAAACTGCTAGTTTTGCCCAAATCATTCCAAACAGTCCCACATCATTCAATATATGTTCCTGACTTTTTGAAACCTAATTTTAATCTTATTACCTGTATGATAAAAACTCTGAACCTTCCAAAAAACCCATGGTTGAATGGATGTGGAATTTCTTCTTAGTTGAATGGTTGGGAAACCCAGAAGCGTGGAAGTAGGTCTCAAATAAGATGATTATGAAACCTAAATGGTCCCTAATTTACATGTTCTAGGGAAGGTACTTTCTCTTTCGAAAATTTTATTGTTCAATTCCTTAACCCTCTTCCATATTAACACAACTTTATGAGTAATTCACACTTTTTCCCTTGCATGTTAAGTGGTTAATGTTACTGCAAAGATCTTATTGCACACCTCAATTAATAATTACAGAAGAGTTATTATTATGATATGAATATATGATCAGGGATATTACAGTGGTATTAGATCTCTTTCCTTGTCCCATCCTATGGAAAGAAGTCTCTTTGTTGAAAAATATTTTAAATCACTAAACCAAGTGTAACCATGAGGCTCCTACCAATGGTCAAAGAAGACCTTAAGCAATATGAGGATCCCTCATGCAGTACCTCAAGTAGATTCATTATGGATGATGTTGATGACTTATTTCTTCCATCATATTACTAAGTCATATGGCATAAATCTACAAGTGTTGGTGGTCAAATGTTCAATGGAAAGAACTCTAAGGAATCCTTCAAGTATTTCATTAAATATTGTTCTTTAAGAGAAGGGATAAGGAAGGTCTTATATTTTCGATACTACTACTACTTGGAGATATAAAATTTATTCAAAGATCCATATTGTTAGTCAAGCATGGAAAATATTGCAGATATGGTGGATGAAGTGTGTAAGAAAGTGGGGACTTGTTGTTTTCCACCTGGAGCCAAAAGAGATAAAGAGGTGAATCCTAAGCTATGGAAATAAGAGATCCAAAGATATGTTGGTTATAGAAAATGTAAGAAAGAGGATATTGAGGCCCTAAATCCATTCTCCATCATTGAAAAGGACCATGATCCACTTAGTTCTTCAAGTGGACAAGAAGAAGAAGAAATTCTTGAGGTGGAGTGCAAGTCACTGTAAAGTGACTGCATGGAAGAGGAAAGGGGAGATGAATGCACTTTCAAATTATTTATGGATGATATGAAAATCACTGATAAGGATGTTGGTTCATGTAAGGGTGGTGAGATGTCTACTGGATGAGATCCAAAATAATTTCATAAATCAGATTTACAGTCACCTCTTGAGCCACATAAGGAAGAAGAAGACAAGGCCACACCACTTGGGTGTGAACCAGAGAATTTGGTGGAGGAGTAGGATACCATAGTATCCCTACATGAAGAGGGTAATATGAAGAACATGTATGACAAGGGTTCTTATTTTTGCAGCATCCATGTTTACTTACAACCATCTGATCCATGGGAGGATGAGAATACTTTGCTTGCATACGAAGACTGCAAAATGAAGGGCAATTGTGAGGGAGGTGAATTCACTCCTAGTTTCTCCGTTGGTGATCACAAAATCAATGAAAAGAAGGGTGATGTTGTCAATGATGATAAGGAATATTTTGGACCATGTCCAAAATAAGAACATCGATCATATCTGAAATCATCATTCGAACTTCCTAATTAAGTGGAACACAACCCCCACCAGCCGGGTATGAACTAGAAAATATGAAGGAGAAAAATCTGATGCAAAGGGATGCACACAGTTCAGATTTTTGTACTCTATTGCGGCATGGTAAATTTGTAGCCACATCAGAGGAGAGGCTTCACATCAGTGGGAAATTAAATCCCACTATCATTATTAAGGAGAGCGATGAACCATCTAGTCTTGCAAGTGGGAAAGTAAAAAAAAATATTCTTGAAGAGAAGTGAAAGTTATTGCAAGATATTTGTAGTGAAGGAGAAGGAGAAGTCTCCCATGAGAATAAAGAGAAGTATGTTGCATCAATAAAAGAAATAATTGAAATCCTTATTGGATAGAATTGTGCAACAAAAGAACAGGGTGTCCATTCACTTGACCTACCATCATTGTTGTAGAAGAACAATCCAGAGAGATAAGAAACACTCTGGACATAGTTGAAAGAGTACCTACTGATGTGTGCTCAAGTTTTAGTGATACATCTACTAAGGGATTTTCACCTCTCTATGTTGGTGTCATAGATATTTCACATGAAGAAAAGGTCCTAGGATCAACTTCCACATCACCACTGGAGTTTCATGAAGTTGATCCAAGAGAGAGGGAAGAAGAAGAGGGTCATCTGCTAGAACCTCATTTTCTTGCAGTCACTAACGATGAGTGAGTACAAAATAAAAGAGGCCCTACACGCTCTCCATGGAACCCATGCATTGATGACAAATCTCTGTTGGAAGTTGGAGGAGAAATATTCCATGGAAGACATAGAAAAATTTCAGAAGACCATGACAAGCACCAAAGCTTATTTTCTGCAATTTATTTTTGATCGAGACAGTTTTCTTGAGCATTTTGAGTTGTTATCTAGATAATCCTTGAAGGATGAATAACAGATTTGAAACCTCATAGAAATATTGTTGATCACCCAATATTCCTTTGTTGTTTACCCTTCGCAATTGCTGGATCAATTCAAGGGTCCACTAATTTGGTTTGCCTCCTTGGAGCTTCCTTTTTTGCAAAGTAAGTTGTGCCACCCACTCGTACAATATTATTGGGAACTCAACGAATAAAATTCCATGAATATTAGAGTAGATATATCTTCCCAACCAGTCTTTTTCCAAAAATCCACGGTTCTGGTTTGCTTCTGGTGTGAACTCTCGGGCTGATCAAACTAGTCAAGGATCTCTGGTTTCATTGGATTCCACAACATATCATCTTCTTCTTCACATTATGACCCCGACAACATAACTATTTTTTAACACACTTCAGTAGATGGGGGTTCACTCCATAGATCTATCCACACCCATCAATGCAATCTCCCTAAACACTGGCCTTGGCAGGTTTTACCGTATCCATCAACACCTGCGACATATATTAATCCACTAGACACAGTAAGACTTTGCATCACCCATATCCAGACATCATAACATTCTACCCTCTTCTATAATGTAACCTATTTAACAAAAAATGAAAATATTCCTGGAGTCTTTCATATTTTGGGAATAACATTTTGCTTGTAACTCAGAATCGGGAAGGCTTTCGACCATTGGAAATATCTCAAAATTCTCTACAACTTTTTTGTTTTGATTTTTTTCTAATTCCTTACCATTTGTATGGGGAAGGCATTTTAGTAAGAAACTGTCTTTTAAAAGGTGCTTTTTAAAAAGCATCTTTTAAAATACGCTTTCTTACTAAAACGACCGCCCCGGACAAATGGTAAGGAATTAGAAAAAAATCAAAACAACAAATTTGTATATAGTTTCAATCATTTTCCAATGGTCCAAAGTCCTCCCAATTCTGAGTTACAAGTGAAAAGTTATGCCCAATATATGAAATATTTCAAGAATATTTTCACTTTTTGTTAAATAGGATACATTTTGGGAAAAATTAAATCTTATGATGAAAAATAATAGATCACACCATTACAAATTCAACAAATATGCATAAAAAGATAGGAATTCCATCATCAACGTCCTCCTTCTATTAGCATCAAAACCATCTTACCAAAGACAATCACTCCTTGGTCGAATAGCCTCAAACCATAAAAAAAATCATTCGTAGATCAATCGATCACATAAAAGCAAAAATATATCTTTGATGATAACAACTCAATTCTCCATTCAATGATCTCATGAATCTACTCTTAATTCTATTTATAGGCTTGAGCCATTACAAAATGTTCCACATAGGCCGACTTTCTAACTACTTTGGACCAAAACTTATAACTTAATGCGACCAAACTGACCACACTTGTTGGTATCTTCTTCTGCATAGTTGAATCTAACACCTTTTGATGTCCTCATTTCCACACCTTGTGCATCTCATTCCCTTTAAAACATAAGTCTTTTAATATATTTAGGGTATTATCAAGATTCAACACTAAAGTTTCCCATGAAAATTGAGTGTTAAATTTAGCACGTTCATAAGTACCTTGGTGAGAGTGGCACATTGTTGCAGTTCCTTGTTTAAAGTTGTTGTGTATGAGTATGCAGATTAGTTTCAGATCTGCACATATTCAGGGGGGTTACCCGTCAAAGTGCATGGACATTTTGAGAGATCTTTTCAGCATAAGAGATTTGAAAATGAACTTTGGAGGAAGATTAAGCAAAGTACTAAAGATGACTAGTTCCTCTAGCATGTCCCTTTTTGAAGAATATATTATGGCTAGAACACCAAAATTATATTAATAGAAGAATGCTACTCAATTGTACTTCAATTTCTATAAGATATGTAGATGAGCATTAGGAGGCACCATTGTGGAATCCTCTAGTTCTCCCTTGAAACTAGAATCCAATACATATTTTTGTGTACAAGGGAGATGTTGAACCATATTGTAATGTTGTTGGTATAAATGATCATTATGTTTTACGTACATGCATTAATGGCCAATATAGTTAAGGTAAAGTATCAAACTACCCCTTCCAAGTATGATCTAAGAGTATGTCAATGCTACGGAGAGAAAATTCCTATGGCTTGGGGTGTAGCACAATAGAAAAATTTGACACTAGAAATTAATCTTTACCAATCTACAAGAGAAACCAACCATCTAACTCTAAGGGATACTGAATCGTACCTTGTTCCAGATGGTTGAAGTAGATCCCTGTTGAGTTTTCCAATTCATGCTTGCGTTAGCAATTCGCTCTCAACAACAGTAAAAAAGACAAGCATGCTTTATAATAATGTGTTAGACCTACTCTAGCATAAATATTCAACAATGTATAAGCAATTAAACACATCCATAGATTCAATATTCACATTCAATTGCACATAATTGGATAGGAAAAGATATTTCTATTAATAAAATCATAGATTACAATAGCGACAACCTTTGTCTGCATGTCTACGAATTGGAGAAACTGAGTCCTCCACCTGGGCCTCCACCATCTCAATCGTCCATCTCTTGATATCAAGCTCACAAGCCAAGGCAATATTGGAAAGAACACAAAGTTTTCCCAAGGGAAAAAGGGATGCAGACTCAAGTATATGCAAACTGTGGCAACAATGGACTATAGTTTCTTTGTTCTTCAATTCCTCCTCTTCAATGTATCCAAGGTGTTACTTATATATCACTCCAAAGGGGTAATGGAGGGTCAAATCCGAGTGATTTCAAGGCATATGGAAGGCCAAGAGTCAGAATCTTTGGACTCCTATGAAGAAAACTCCAAAAAAATTTGGAATTATGCACACATCCCAATGTATGTGGGTTTGAGGTCAAAATTCATGTGTACACGTGAGTATGGGTTTAAAAGTTGCATAGATCAATAAAAAAGGTGTTTTTCTACAGAGGGACATGGAAGGACATAAATATGCGATCAACCATGTGTGGTAAAATTAGCTATAATAGATGCCCCCTAATGTGTGAGGTTAGAGGGGTAACATGATGGCTGAAATACATTATAAAATCCATCCTAGAAGTGGAGTAATGAAGACCCAGGTGGAAGAACCAGCCACTCATCAGTACAATACAATAATCAATCTCTGCATATGACTGCAAATACATATAGTATTCCTAGATACCTACGAGTACAATGACCATGAATAGGCATGATATACAAAATGTGACATGTGTGGTCATCGCCAAATAGGCTGAAGATATACAATGGATAAAGATCTCCATAGTTGATGAAGATATCTGATATACACTGGAATCAAATCACAAGAGCTAAAGTCTCATGAACACTAGCATGATCAAGGAGGTAGCATATATGGAATGCCACCAAGATAGAAGGTCTTCTACATGAACCGCTATGAGTACATGTCCCACTATGCGAATAGATGTGTCAAGGATGAACATAGTAGTCCATCATTTGATTATTGGTCATTGATGTATACCATTAACAAATGCGAGATCATCCACCGATAATGAAAATAGGAACCACGGTACACAGTGAAATATAACAAGTGTGAATAGATGTGTTGAGGTCGAACACTTGGAAGAATCCATCAATCAGGGACATTGAAGTATTCCAAAAATTGTCAATGGCAAGAGAAACTACCACTGATGACTGTAAGTCTTAAGGAAATCAAATGACTCTAGACTCCTATTCCAGAATAAATGATCTAAAGTCAATGGAATGGAATCTGCTGGAAGGAGGGAATTAGGGCATCCCCCATCAACCAACATGAGGTACTCAGCAACCCTGTATAATGTGGAATAAATAGAACAAGATGTGCACGGACCAGTAACAGTACCAGGAATGGTCGACATGAAAAGTCAAGATAACTGAGGAATGGATGACTCAGGCTTCAACTTCCTTCAAACAAGAGCATAAAGGTGAATGGTGATTGAAGGTAGGCAACATGGATTTGCTATGAAAACTAGGACATCTCTATGACACAGGAGGCATCAAAAAAGGCTCCATAGGTATTCGAAGCTTAACCAATCGGTGGATATAAACTCAGAGTAACGAGTACATGTCAAAACCCCAAAATTTCACAAAAAAATATTTAAAATTTTGAAATAACATAAAATGCTGGAACTGCGGTTTTCTAATAGTTAAAGGTTAGAAAAAGAAGAAATAGTTAATACATTAGCTTATATATAATCTCGATTATGCTAACTCAGCATTTTTCCTTTTTGATACAAGGTTAAGTTTAACTTGCGCAATATTTATTCTTTCAGTTTACTGATGAGTTTTTATTTATGACAAGTAGGTGGAAACTGTCTTTGAAATCCGGGGCTTACTTAGCGTTTATGCTAACGCATAAAGCTTACTTGTTCTTACAGGTTTTAGAGGTATGATTGAATGATTAACACTTTAAATTTCATAAAGTATCCAACAGTATATCTTTTTGCAATTACGAGCTTAGTAAATAAGATGATATATTTCAAACCACTTCCATGAGGTAAAAACAACTTTGTTTCCTTCAGTTATTTTTATAAATGAAAATACAGGTAACTGAGTATCTTTCTTTAATGTAAGTAGCGATAGTAAAAATACTTTCTTTGGCTTTCATATTGTGATTTTAGCTGCAAGAAAACTTCTACTTTAGTGTGCATAACCTGTAAGGTTATAATGATTGTTTTATTAGTATTTATACATTATCCATTTATAATATCAGTATAACCAACTGCTCGACATTTAACTTCTGCAAAGAAGCTTACTTCCTATAAAGTTCTTAACATTACGTCGAAACATGTGGTTCTAAAGACTTAGACTCTAGTAGGATTATTCCAATTTAGTTTCTTATTTTTCTATAATACTTCTCTTGTATTGAGTTACTATCCATAAACAACTTACTGAGGTTGGTGCATTCAAGAAGGCTCGACTTTCTACTCCACGCTAAGCATCAGATATTTTGTATAATCTTAAAACTATTTTACTAAGTATAATGACATGATAGTTACCAACAAAATACCAACTTGAGAAATAACCAAAGACTTATTTAAAGTCTAAACTCAATTATACTATGTAAAAGTATTCTGTAACTAATATTTTACCATATTGTCATCTTTATCATTTATTTCAATGTTTTTACATATATATATTAATATGTTCATAGACATACAATCCTGCCATTTAATTGAATTTCCCAAACAAGTCTAAACCACCTTGATCTTGTAATGAATTTTACGAATTCTAAACTTTTAATGTGCTAAACAATTTAACATAAACTCCACTAGGGTTATGGGTTTAGAGGAGTGTAGCCTCGCGTTGATCATAACACATATGGAAACATAGTATTAGATCGTTGTTCTATGATTTCTCACATTTCAACTCGGGCTTAAGAAAAACAATTAGTTATTATACTTTAACGTGGATAAACATGGTAATCATAAAGTTCACGTTATAATATTGACATTTGTAAAAGATTGAGGAATTATTTCCACTCCATTGATTGGTTTATGGGTAAGGTTTTTGTGTTATAAAACAAGGATATATAATCATAATAGTTTCAAACTACATGATCACTATATCTTAAATTTGTCAACGATCCGAGGGTTGATGTTTTCTATACCCAAGCGACAATATGTTAACACATATTATAAGATCGATGACTTTATAAACATTTGCAAAATATAGTTTTTGCATGATTGTTCACGGACTATTATATAAATCATTGTAAATTATTGCATGCAGGTGACTATTGCGACGACCCACTTCATGGTTAAAAAAATTTAAGTGACCACGTGGTCTCCTCCTAGCCAAGTGTTGAAAATATATAAAACATTGTAACCCTATTCTTTGTTATTTCCCTCCATAGTTCTCGGGCCTTCGGGCTGCTCTGCAACCATTTTCATGGCGACCATGCTATCTGGATGTTGCTAAATGTGCTCTGAGTCCTAGTTTAAATTATTTTCAGTCTACACTAGTTGTTCTCAAACTCTTTATGTGAACTGTGTGTCTTACCTCTGCAAGGTTTGTAAATAATCGTGGCATAAGACTTACGACCTATAGTGGCTCCTTGCTTGTTCCTCCATGGCCTACCCTTGCATATATAGTTTTTAAAATTGGCTTGCTACTGTTACAGTGTTGCCCTTCGTCGTCAGGTTTGAGAGTCTCGTTTACATGCCTTGCATTGTTGGTGATATATTTAGCTTCGTTGTCTCGTTCTTGCTTGGCCACTGCCCATACTTATTCTTGCTAATGCTGTTAGTGGGTTGTATATGAGTCTCTGACTTCTCTGTTACTACGAGGATGAAGATTTGGATTTTTGTTTTGCTGGTGGTGGTGCTGTTGTTTCTTTGTGGCTCCATAACCTTCAATTCTAGGTACTGTAAACTCTTAAGAATCTCTTAAACTAGACTTTATTTCGATTTATAGTTCTGAAATCAGTTTTTAATTGACTTACGTTTTCTTCTTTGCAGGTGACAGTTCGCTCATCCTTTGATAGAAATCTTTCAAGAAAAATACTGGCACTTCAGCTACATGTAAGCCCTGGTTATCAAATGGCATTCCCTGCTTGTGCAGTCCTTAAGGGATAGTTTCCAGTTGGAAAGTTATGGCCTGGTTGTTACCCTTCATGGGTTATTGTTCTTCAAATTATTAGTTTCGTTTTTGTTAAACCCTTTCTTCCAGCAAGGTACTTCGGCTCAAGTCGTGACTTGTAAATAGTTGATTTCTTGTTTTTGTACAATGTTATGTTTATATCTTTTGCGGCCTGTCAAGCCATGCATAGTTTAGTTTAAGGCATAGAGTTTTTCCTTTTTGAGCTTGAACTCAGTTTATCTTTATGCTCTTAAGATAATTTTGTAATCTAGGGTTTTACCTTTATTCGCCTGTGAAATAGAAATTTTATGGTTAATTGTTTACTCCGCGTTAATGGCTTTTATAAATATTATACTGTCATGTTATAATCATTTACTTACGGGCTCAAATATTCGAGCTAGGGTTTCTCATAGGTAACCCTTGTGTAAAAATTCTTCAATTTGTTTCTTAAGTTTTAATTACTTATCTTAATTTGATCTATTTAATGTTTAAGGATGAATAGGGTGCACTTCCAGTTATTTTACTGTGGTTGCTTCTTTACTATCTTTACAGGTGTATAATAATCTACATTAGTTTAGTTTTTGAATAATAATTAATCCAAAAACTTGGATTATCATTTAAATGAATATTGTTTACAATATAATTGTTATTAGGGTTTCAACCCTGCACTTTCTTTTACAAGTAAATTTTGTTTATAATAATTAAAAGAATTAGTTCTTTTATAATTAGCATTTATTAACTATTAGTTACCTTCATATTCTAGTTGTTTTTATTAAATAAATATAGATAGGGATTATTAAAGTTCTTTGTTAAGATGTTCCTCATCTATGTATTTAATTTCTTTGTATAAATTAATTATGCTAGTAATACCTGACTTGAAGTACGAATATTTATAGATTAAGTCAAGTATTATTAACAGTAAATAAGCTAAGTATATCAGACTTAAATATTTACTTAGCAGAATAAAATATGTGTTTTATCTAAGTTATTTCTACTGCCTCTGTTACATGTTAATAGTATAACTCACAAAATAGAGTACTGTGTAAAAATAATAACTTATATATTTGAAATAACTTATTAACATAATAACCTGCTATCTGTAAAGTATTATGGCTGTTTCTTTTCTAGCATTCTTACAACAACAATCTGGTGAGGAAATAAACCTAACTAATAGAATAATGTTCTTCTCTGATGACAAACTGCATACAAAAATAGAATATTATGATATTATGAAATGCATAAAACATCTATTCACTTCAAATTTCAATCATATTTTTCATTCATTTAAAAATACACTGCCTATGCTGGAGTACGGTTTGGTCCATTCCAGATGTGGAAAAACACAGGTTAGGATTATTTTTAATCTAATTTAGATTCATTCTTTCAAATAACTAAAAT
This sequence comes from Pseudotsuga menziesii, assembly GCA_001517045.1. NCBI lineage: Eukaryota > Viridiplantae > Streptophyta > Pinopsida > Pinales > Pinaceae > Pseudotsuga > Pseudotsuga menziesii. The sequence continues at coordinate 54,523 of LPNX010374618.1, forward strand.
ATTAATAACCCTAACAGTTCTCACCTAAAATTTTAACATTCACTAATCAGTCAGACTCACATTTAAATATTTAACACAATAAAATAAAAAGATTGTAGAACCTGATTAAGCTGGACAACAACATTGTTTGGAGGTTGTTCCTCCCTACCAACTCTTGGAGAGCGCTCAAACAATGTCTCCTCAGGACCCCTGAGCCTGTTCCTGGTCTCCTTGGCTGAGAACTGGTGGAGCAAGCAACAAAATACTAGTCCAATGACTCAGTAATCACTCTACACTCAGCAATAAGATCCTTCAGCTGAAAAGTTGCACTAGATCACTTTTGCAGTTAACCCCTCAAACACATTCCACCAATTCCCTTGCCATTGAAATCCTCTGAAGTACATTTACCTGAATGATCACTTCCCTGGAATTTGTAGCCTCTGCTATCTTCAATGGACATTTTTATTAAGATTGCCTAGGTATTTTTGGGTCAGTTGTCATTAATTGAGCCACCTGCTCTGATCCCACTTTCTTGGGGGATCATGAACCCAAATGTAGGGAGGTTTCCACCTGCAACAGTTGGAAGTGTTTGAGGATGCTGTCACTTTTCTACTTGCTCTCCACCTATTCTCCTCCACCAACTTGACCAGTAAACACTCTTTTAATATCTCTCCCAAGTTGTTGTCTCCACTTTTATTTATTTATAATTAAAATATTAAGAATTAAATTCAACATCCTTGACTCTACTGAGTCATAAATTACAACTTAGCATAAAATTTAACATATTGTCTTGAAATAAAATCAAATATTATAATATTATTTTTGCAAAATTGGGGCATGTGACAGTACAACTCCTAAAGTCAATCTAATAACCCAACCAATGAATGTGATATACAGTGCTCTGTTCGAAGGTGATACGACTCGATTGCTGCCAAAGATAACATCTTTTCCTCTTCAACTTTTTGGTTTTTTAATCTTTTTGGACCTTTTCAGATATTTTGAAAAGCTTGAAAAAAATAAAAGTGCTTTATAGTACAAATCTAGGAGGAGACGAGTTTTAGGGGACAAGAAAAATAGTTCCAAGCAGTGGAAAATGCCTATGCTCAATGCAAGGAGATATGTACAGGATAAAAACACTCGAGGGAAATTCTCCTCTCGGTAAAATGGATGATCAAGCTGCAAAAGATATGTAAAAAGGATTTGCTTGGCTAGACATGAAACAAGCTCAAGATATATGGATGATAACTCAAAGTCAGGGAGCCAGCATAAAGCTCAATAAGGCAAGAAAAACTCATAAAAATGCAATTACAACTTGATATATACAAGGGAGTCCCAAGGAGATGGCCAGTTGTTATCAGCAAAAATGGCACTTCTTCGTCCGAGCGCTAACATTCATCACGTCGGTACACAAAAAGAAAATTAGGATTGAAGTGGCCAAAACAATATAGATGTGCATGACCTTTGATGCATTATATTTAGACCAACCTTATATCTTTTTATTCTAAGTTTTGGGTTGCACACATGACTATGTGCATTGCAACTCACGTGTCATACGTGATTATGTGCATTGCAACCCATGTGTAGCTTGCATACACGAGTTCCCTTTGAGAAACCCGCGTGTTATACATTCCTTGCCTATATCAATACTCACATATACCTTAATTCAACATTAAAAAATATAAATCGTGATTAGATGAGATTAGTTGGTCCCTAATCCATAACTGTCCCAACTGTCTCAACCATCCTAACCTTCAAAACCACTCTATTTCCCAAAGTATAAATAGAGGTCTTGGAATGGGGATAAACAATCAACTCTAAAAGAGAAAATTTATGCTGGTGGTATACCTTCAAAGTCTTAAAGCATCAAACTTAGAGTCCTCGGTTGCACAGGAGTCCTTGTGTCAGAAGTCGGGATATATTCTTACCTATTCAATGTTTGTTAATAAAGAGAATTCTTCTTCCAATCTTGTATTATGCTTATCTCATGTATAAGTTGGTTTAATGAATATGTTCAATTATGCTATTAATATGCTTTTCATCTAAAATCTTATTTATATATGTATGATATTGCTTGAAGAATTGGCTCTTTGCAGGTGAAGAGAAGCATCCCTAGAAGCTTTGGAGAAGATTGGAGCAAGAGAAGACCAAGCTTGGATCAACCATCATAAACCGGGTAAGACAATATCTCTTCCTATTCTCATTCCATTTTCTGTAAAAGCTGACTATCTGCAAGTCTAATAGTATCTTGGTAACCCCAGACCATAGGTTACAATGGTGAAATGTCCTGTACAACAGAACCGGTGACTCCGCTAGGGAGCCCAACCTGCTGTGGGTTCGTCCTGTAGGTTCTTTACCAATCTTTGTTCTGATTTTGATTCTTAGTGTGGTCCTTTTTATCTTGATTTTTATTTATAGTGTAGTGTTCCTAGAAGCCTTTACTATTCTTTTTTCTTTGAAAAAAATTTAGTTATATACGCGGGTTGTTGTTGTACACAGTCGTGTATAGGACCTTGTAAACGCGGGTTTCTCTATAAGACAATCACGTATCGTACAGGGGTTTCCTGCATACACGGTCACGTATATCCTGTAGCAACATAAAAATTGGGTAGGGTTTGCTTGACCCTGTCTTCTTTGGTTTTTTTCTTGCTTGGAAGTCTTCTGTTATTGGCATGACTCTGTGAGTCCAAATTCTTTTATGTAACATTGCTTGCTTGTTTTAAAGCCTTTGAGCCTTTTTGTTTGAATGTCTTTCATCTTGTGATTTGAATTTGGTCCTCCTACTTCATTTATAATTTCAGTGCTTTGTGTCTAGGTCAGTGATCAAGACTTTAGATACTTTATACTCTATACTTGATTTTGTAGTGTTAGTTTGTCACTTGTTCTTTTGTGAATCTAGTGGACTTTTTGGGTTCAATAGTTTCTCTAAACCAGATTTTTCCTAAGTCTTCTTCTTGATTGGTTGAAGTAGGTTATTTTGGGTCCTTTATGCTCATTTCACTAATTATATGCTTTGATTATTTAAACTTGCTAAAAAAAATGCATTTAGTTGCATTGTAGTTGTTGAAGAATTTGAAAAAGTGAAGAAAAAACATTTTATAGTTTTGCATTTAGTTGCATTTAGTCCTTTTCTTTTTAGTATTTTTCAAATAAAATTACAAAAATTACAAAAATAAGTCTTAGTTTTCTTGCTTTTAATTTCAATTTCATTAGATTATATTTGCAAAAAGAAAATAAATTTTGTTTAAGTAGTTGCAATTTACTTTGTAATTTGCTTTATACATCACTTTGCTTTTTCTTATCGAGTCTATAACATCACAGTCTTTCACGCCATTTACCTTCTCACTAAAAACAACCATTAAAATGAATGATATAATTTAAAAATTATTAGTAAGATTTATTTTATAGGCTCATACACCAACTAGCCTAGGCTAGACTTGTGGAATAGGGAATTTAAACTCTCCACAAGTGTTTAAATTCAAACGTAGTTGGCCAATCAATAGGTAAATCCTCTTCTATGTTGATTATATTTGGGAATCTCCTCTCAAATGGGAGTTAAGCATGAGGTTGCGTGGAGGCTTGGACTGAGGAGATAACCCTCTGATTCCTTGTCAAAGCGTAGACCAAGGTTTTTGTGCATTTGGGGACTTATGTTAATACCACCCTTTAGGCCCCGTGCAGTGCTGGTGTTGACAAGGTTTCTGGCTTTGCTACCCTGCCCATGCATATGAACCAGGCTTGTGACTATCCCCCCATACTGTCAGTATAGTTGCGATAACATTTAGTCTCTTTGACATCTAGGGTTCATACACAGGTACTCTGGAAGGCTATTTCTGGTTTACCTTGGACAGGCTTGGAAGGTAACCCTAGTAGAAGGTGTGGGAGGGTGGTGGGTGATTTCTCCACTTGTTCCTAAGAACATCTACATGGATGCCAAGTAATTGTCTCTCAGCTTTCTTCTGGAAAGCATATCTTATACCCCTTGTGTCTGTTCTAGCTTTAGAAAATTTTTGTAGTGATTTTTGTGTGGTTTGTTTGTGTTTAGATGATCTTAGGATGTGTGAAGAGTCAATTTTCAATCATGGAGAACCAACCTTTTAGAAGGTCAATAAGGTTGCAAAACCTTCCTCCATTTACTACAGTGGAGTCTCCACCGCCCCCTCAAAGGCGGAGATTAGAAACAGACGGTTCTTTTGAACCAGTAGGAATTAGTGAAGTTCCATGTGAGCCGAAACTTGGGAAAAACTAGGTTGATACAACCAAATTCGAGATAGAATACTTGCAGGCCGATGAGTTTGCAAGAAACTTTAATTCTCCTCTTATCGACTTAAACGATCCTGTGATCATTCAAGTTCGTCCTTTTAATTCACCTGTGATTGGTCTCCTTGTAAGAAGACTTATGGCTAGTGTAAGAGAGAGTCCATCTAACCCCATCCCAGCTATTTTGGCTTAAGGAGTGCCACCTCCCCCTGTTGGTACTCTTAGAACAAATATACCTGCTACTCCCTTAACTCCAGCTAGTTGGGTGGTTCAACCACCGACTTCCACAAATGGAGTAGGCACTTCTGGTGGGGTGATCACTAGGATTCCTAGTGCATATTCTGCTTCACCCTCTTTTGCATACACTACTTAGAGTGGTCCTATTGGATCCTCTTCATTTGTCTAGGGTTTTCCTTGGAATGGGGGACACAATACCCCATCCACTCCATATGTAGGCCCCACACCTGCATATGTAGGGGTGCAGTTTGGAAATACTAACTCTTATGGTCAAGGTTTCCAAACACCGATTTCAGCTCCTTTTATGAGCTCTCCTTTCTTGCTTTCTAGTACAGGGATACCTGCTCCTATTTTCAAAACTCCAGTTTCAAATAGAGTAGCTCAAACCACATACACTGCACCACATATGGATAATCCACTGGATTATGGGTGGAATCCTTTTCAAAGTTGTCTGACTACTTTGCAACTAGTAGCTGAAGGAAACCCCGCCTTTACATTTGGGAACTAGGGGGCAAGTCCTTCTACTTCCCAAAATCGTACTTTTCAGGCTCCGATTAGGCCCAAACTTCCTTTCCTGGAAACATTGAACTTGCCATTTTTGTCCAAGTTAATGAATGACCCAGTGAAACATGATGCCACCTGGCCACATGTCCCTACCAAGTTGCTACCAAGTTACCCTCAGATATTCCAAAATTCGATGGAAAAGTTGGTGAAGATCCATGAGCTCATATCACCACCTTTCACTTGTGGTTCTCTTCCAACTCGCCGAATCATGACACCGTTCGATTGAGATTGTTTCAAAGAACTATGAATAGTGTTGCAGCAAAGTGGTACATTGAACTTCCCTATGCTATGTTTGATAGTTTTTGGGACTTAGCTAATGTGTTACTTAACCATTTACAACTTCCTATCCGGTATGATGTCAACAGAAAATTACTATCCACCTTTCGGCTAGACAAAGCCACTCATATTTTGGATCATATCCAAGAGTGGTGAAGATGGAAGAGGCTCATTAAGGCCACTATCCCTCTTGAGTTTTTGTTAGAATGGTTTCTTAAGTCCTTATTGCCGTATATATCTAAGAATGTATCCACATCGGGAGTAACTAATGAAGAAGAGGCTATACTCAGGGTCCATTAGTTAAATTTGATATAATCTTAGTCTGGGATTCTATATGAAATTATCCCTGATGCACTGCGGACAACAGCTGAGAAGCCTAAGACTGGACCCCATGATGATGGTATGGTTGGTTTAGTTAAATCTCCCACTATAGAATCTTTGGAAAAACAAATCCATGAGTTGTCCATTAAACAATCTACAGTGGAGGCAGCAAAGGCTACCCCCTCATCCCAAAATGCAAACGTTTTTGCTCAATCCTCCCAAAAGGGAAATCAGAAACCCAGTGGAAAAAGAAAAAGGGGAATAAAGGTGAGGGAAACCAAAACAAGCCAAACACCACAAATAATGCTGATGCAGGAAAAAAAGAGAATAAGAAGGTGAAATTTCCCTGTAAGTTGTGCCAGGAAGATCACCTGACCCATCAATGCCCTCTTATAGATCAAGCTCAGAAGCTGCTAAAAAATCAACAACCGGTTGTCCTAAAGGATCCATTTCCCCAAGGACGAAATGTAGCTTCAGTTTCTAATGTAGCAAGGAGCATTGCTAATGCCCCTGGCCAAAACTATATCAACATGGTTCAATCCTAGACCTTGCTCCCTACTAGAAACAAGAACTATGAGATGAAGGCTCTTGAGAAGGGTAAGTCTATAGGTGAAGCTTCTAACCCTCTCACAATTGAAAAACCTGTCGAAACTATGCCTAAGATACCAAAAGGTGTCTTCAAGAAAGCATTGCACAATCCTAATTCTAGGGCTGCAGCCAATTACTCTATAGTTGAATATTTAGCCCAAACTCCTTGTGCGATGTCAGCTTTGGAGGTGGTACAAAGTTGTCCCACCAAGTGAGATGCACTCTTAGCATCCTTAGGTAGTATAGATTCATTAAGCCTCATGGCAAAGTTTAATTTTTCTGATGTCAAAATTCACCTACTGTATCATGTGGCTTTGTCTATATATGTCATCCATGGTGGAAAAACCATTGGAGGTTCAGTTGTCGATGAGGGTGCTTCCACATGTGTCATGTCCTTGTCTTGCTGGAAGGCTCTTGGATCTCCAGAGCTAGTTCCATCGAACAACCTACTTACTGCTTTCGACAGAAGGTCATTTCATCCACATGGTATCCTACCTACTTTTCAGATAAAGTTGGCAGGGAAGGAAGTTTCTGTTGAAGTAGAGGTAATTGATGCGCTGTTGGATTACAACTTGCTTCTAGGGAGAAGTTGGACTTATGCCATGTGTGCAATTGCATCGGCCGTTCTTTGGGTGGTAGTGTTTCTGTACGAAGGGAAGTTGGTTACAGTAAACCAACTCAGTTTCAATTGGAAGGGATGTATGGAAACTAATGATTCCACCATACAATTGGTTTATCAGTTCAAGCCTGCTTTAGAGAGCTTAGGGGATGGAATGTATTCATCATTAATGGGAACATTCGATATCCCAGCCATGATTAATTGCTTAAGTTCTACTAGTGTAGGGAAGTCTATCATGACGGTTGGAGATAAAACAGATCCTTGGGGCCTTCCTTCCCATTACGAACCTGAAGTTCCCTTATTGGCAGTGGAAGTAGATTATCAAGCTATCATTAACATCATTGTTGATCGTCTTTCGGTTCGTCCTACAGTCTTAGAGGAGCTGTAATAAGCCTATCTTCCTGCTTGGGCAGATAAATCTTTGTATAATGATTATTGCTTAGAAATGGTGTTATCTCCTCAAATAAATTAGTCAAATTTATTTTATTAAGAGGTAGAAAGTCATTGGAAAAAACTTTATTAAATTTTTTCAGGCTCATTTTAATGAGCTCTAACTTGTAAATATTTAAAAAAAAACTTTGGAGTTGGTATTTATTTCAAAAAACTTGAAACATGGGTTTTCATGGCTAATCATTGTTTCAAAAAGGTCTCTAAGCCACCAAAAGCATACTTTCAACAACTAAGACTAAAATTTCAAGGTACTCCAAGCCACCGAAATTGGTGTTTTTACTATGAAAAGTCATCATTTTCAAATGATGATTATGAGAGACTGTAGAATCATTTTACAAAATGGTCAGAGGTTTTTGTTCTTAACATGTCAGAGAACAATAAACTCTCTCCATTTTCCTCCAGGTATTTTATATTGGGAGAATCAAGTCCATCTCTGAGCCCTAATTTTCAGATCTTAGAATTTCCCTATTTGAAACATGTTTTTGAAATATAGATGTCGGGAAAATAAAAATGAATCTCAAAGCACTGAGAGAGGTTTTTTCCCATAAAAAAAAAATATACAAAAACCTCTCTCATTTTTCCAAAATATGTTTTTATTTGAGAGATATAGGTCAATATCAGAGCAGCATATTTCCAGAAATTTCTGCATTTTCTAGCCACCTCACAAATTCGGATTTGAGATAGGAAAAGAGGTTATCGGATCCATCTTTTGAGGATCTTGAAACTGATTTGTAAATATTATTTAAGATCATTGAAGAATCATTGTAATGGGTTCAACTTTGGAGTCTCTTAGACACTTTTTGTACTCAAGCTTGTCATGTTCTTGTCAATTAATACAAGCTCTTTTGCCATTATATGTTCAGGGTATATCTTCTTTCTATTCTATACTTGTACTTGGATATTTTATTCATGATTATTAATTTTGTCTAATACCATATAGCTATCATCATATCTCTATGTTGATGAGTTGAATTGCAAGTATCATTCCCTTGTTATGATTAGCCATTCATATGTAAGTGCTTTATGTATGAATCTGCGAGCATAGTGAGAATTCCCCATTTATTCACCTTCATTACAAACCCTCTGAACAGTGATAGTTAGAAGCCTTGTTTATTTGGTTTATTTTATGCATGTATTGAGTGAGTGAGGTCTAATTAGTCATTTGAATTGATCCATTGAATGAAATATTGAGATTATAGTTAAGTTACCAGGATTCTTCGAGCTACAACCTAGAAGGACTCCTCGAGTGCTAACAAATTGGCGCCGTTGTCGGGGAGAGGAGATTGAAGCTCAGCTTCCCTGGGAGAATGACATAGATCCAGCTTTGATGATAGATAAAGCTTGGACATTTTCTTGGTTTTAATCATCTATCTGGAAACTCCACGAAGGACGAATTCAGTGGCGACTCCATTGTTCAAAAATTTGTTAGCGACTCCACTCGTATGAAATGAAAAAGAGGTATGCCACAATTTCTCAAGTATTTTTGGTTACCCTCATCCAATACCTAGTAGAGATTAATGGGAAAATAGTCTTCCCACATTTCGAGTAGAAGAGTGGGAAGTGCCAGCTGAACACTTGCTGGATTTTCATGACTTTATTCATCAACTTGAAATTATACATGAGAATGTTCAATTTAAGATTTTCAGATATTCATTGAAGGGAGAAACCCTTGATTGGTGCCAATCTCTTCCAGCTTTAAGTATTCACTCACAAGCACGTTTTCATGATGCTTTTCATTTGTTTTGTAAAGATGAATTTCTAGTTGAAAGTCTCTTTGAATATTGTTGTGATGAATTTGAGAAGCAAGTTCAATAGGAAGTAGTTCATTCTTCTGTTTGTAAAAATGAAAATTATGTGGTTGAGGAAGAGCTTCTTGATACAATTAATTATGAGGATTGCCCGGCTATAGATGCATCAGGCCTTGCCTCTGATGCACCTATTGCCTTTGATTTGTATGAAGAAATAGTTATAGAAGAAGAATTTACTGAAATTTTTCAAGAGGATGCCTACAATATGTTCTCACCTATAAGCGAAGAGAAGGGTCAGAATATTGTGTGTTCTTCTTTGCAAGATGCAATTTTTTGTTCTCCAATTTTGGATAATTATGAAGATGAAGAAGAATAGATTTCTACAGCAAATGACGTTGACTTGAGCAGCAGCCAACCCATATATGATAGCTACGAATCTGATTTTTATGGGCCTTTTTCTTTGCCCATCAAGGAACAACATCATGTTGAAATTAGCCATTTTATGTTTGCAGTAGACATTAAATATGATAAGTTTAATCTTCCTAAATATTTAATATCTTATCTTCTGTTTGCAGCATCTCATGAACAAAAGACTGATATCATTATTGAAAAATATATCCAAGAAGAATGGATTAGCAGTCAAATAAACGCACTACTATTTTCAGAATGGCAGAAACCTGTTTGTAAGCATATCCATATATCAGAAGGAGAAGAAAGGCTTGAGAAACAAGCAGAGTTAAATTCTTTCTATGATTTGGTAGCCATTTATATGGAGTTATGTTTTTTAGAAGTCTTCAGTTGTGCAATCTTTGGAATCAAATCAAATGATTATTGTAAGTATGATTTGCAAGTTGAAATTCTACTGCATGAGATGATGTGTTCTTTGAAATTTATCTACATGCAAAGAGATTTTGTAAATAGTTCGATGTTATCATGGCTTCATTGGAAGCATGATGTCACATGATGAGCATGTTTTTACTGGTTAAGAGTAGGAATAGGCAGGAAATAATCTCTTCATATGAGCAGCTAGATCATTTTCAGTTGTTTTCATGAATAAGCAAAGCATGCTACATGCAGGTTGTAGGGGATTAGTTATAAAGGACAAATGACTCCATGCCCAATGGAACACTAGAGGATAGGTTTGAATTTTTGTTTTACAGGAAAGGCATTGGATCTATGGTTCTTGGAACCTCAGAGGGAGGATTCCATCCTTGAGTAGGCGCTAGATGTTATCTCCTCAAATAAATTAGCCAAATTTATTTTATTAAGAGGTAGAAAGTCGTTAGAAAAAACTTTATTAAATTTTTTCAGGCTCATTTTAATGAGTTCTAACTTGTAAATATTTTTTAAAAAACTTTGGAGTTAGTATTTATTTCAAAAAACTTGAAACCCAGGTTTCTGTGTCTAATCATTTTTTCAAAACAGTCTTTAAGCCACCAAAAGCGGACTTTCAGTAGCTAAGACCAAAATTTCAGGGTGCTCCAAGCCACTGAAATTAGTGTTTTTACTATGAAAATTCATCATTTTAAAATGATTATTCTAAGCGACTGGAGAATAATTTTGCAAAACAGTCGAAGGTTTTTGTTCCTAACATGTCATAGAACAATAAAATCTCTCCTTTTTCCTAAAGGTGTTGCATATTTGGAGAATCAAGTCCATATATGAGCCGTAATTTTCGGATCTCAGAATTTCCCTGTTTGACAAATCTTTTTGAAATACAGATGTCAGGAAAATAAAATGAATCTCAAAGCACCGAGAGAGATTGTTTCTCATAACAAACCAATATACAAAAACCTCTCTCATTTTTCTAAAATATGTTTTTATTTGAGAGATATAGGTCAATATTGGAGCAGCATATTTCCAGAAATTTCTTCATTTTCTAGCCACCTCACAAATTCGGATTTCAGATAGGAAAAGAGGTTATCAGATCCATCTTTTGAGGATCTTGAAACTGATTTGTAAATATATTTAATCTCATTGAAGAATCATTGTAATGGGTTCAACTTTGGAGGCTATTAGACACTTTTTGTACTCAAGCTTCTCATGTTCTTGTCAATTAATACAAGCTCTTTTGCCATTATATGTTTAGATTACATCTTCTTTCTGTTCTATACTTCTACTTGGATATTTTATTCATGATTTTTTTTTGTCTAATACCAAATAGTTGTCATCCTATCTCTGTGTTGATGAGTTGAATTGCAAGTATCATTTCCTTGTTATGATTAGCCATTCATATGTAAGTGCTTTATGTATGAAACTGCCAGCATAGTGAGAATTCTCCATTTATTCACCTTTATTACAAAACATCTAAACAATGATAGTTGGAAGACTTGTTTATTTGGTTGATTTTATGCATGTCTTGAGTGAGTCAGGTCTAATTAGGCATTTGACTTGATCCATTGAATGAAATATTGAGACTATAGTTAAGTTACCAGGCTTCTTTGAGCTACAACCTAGAAGGACTCCTGGAGTGCTAAAAAATTGATGCCATTTCTAGGAAAAGGAGATTGAATATCAGCTTCCCTACGAGAATGACCTAGATCCAGCTTTGATGATAGACAAATATTAGACATATTCTTGGTTGTAATCATCTATCTGATGACTCCAAGAAGGACGAGTTCAGTGGCGACTCCATTGTTAAAAAATCTGTTGGTGACTCCACTCATATGAAATGAACAAGAGGTATGCATTTTGCAACTTCTCAGGTATTTCTGGTTACCCTCATCCAGTACCTCGTAGAGATGAATGGGAAAATAGTATTCCCATATTTCTAGGATAAGAGTGGGAAGTGCTAGTTGAACAATTGCTAGATTTTCATGACTTTATTCATCGGCTTGAAATTATACATGAGGATGTTCAAATTAAGCTTTTCAGATATTCATTGAAAAGAGAAGTCCTTGATTGGTGCCGATCTCTTCCATCTTTAAGTATTCACTCACTAGGAATTTTTCACAAAGTTTTCATGATTCTTTTCTTTTGTTTTGTAAAGAAGAATTTCCAGTTGAAGGTCTCTTTCAAGTTTATTGTGATGAATTTGAGAAGAAAGTTCAACAGGAAGTAGTCCATTCTTCTGTTTGTAAAAATGAAAATTATGTGGTTGAGGAAGAGCTTCTTGATACAATTAATTATGAGGATTGCATGGTTGTAGATGCATCAAGCCTTGTCTTTGATGCACCTATTGCCTTTGATTTGTATGAAGAAATAGTTATAGAAGAAGAATTTACTGAAAATTTTCAAGAGGATTCCTACAATATGTTCTCACCTGTAAGTGAAGAGAAGGGCCAGAAGATTGTGTGTTCCTCTTTGCAAGATGCAGAGGTTTTTTGTTTTCCAATTTTCGATAATTATAAATATGAAGAAAAACAGATTTCTACAGCAAATGATGTTGACTTGAGTAGCAGCCAACCCATATATGACAGCTGCGAATCTGATTTTGATGAGACTTTTTCTTTGCCCCCCAAGGAACAACATCATGCTGAAATCAACCATTCTATGTTTGCAGCAGACATTAAATATCATAAGTTTAAACTACCTAAAGATTTAAGATCTTATCTTCTGCTTGCAGCATCTCATGAACAAAATACTGATATCATTATTGAAAAATATATCAAACAAGAAGGGATTAGCAGTCAAATCAACTCACTGCTATTTTCAAAATGGTAGAAACCTATTTATGAGCAGATCCATATATCAAAAGGAGAAGAAAGGCTTGAGCAATAAGTAGAGTTAACTTCTTTCTATGATTCGATAGCCGTTTATATGGAGTTATGTTTTTCAGAAGTCTTTAGTTGTGCAATCTTTGGAATCAAAGCAAATGATGATTGTAAGTATGCTCTGCAAGTTCAAATTCTGTTGCATGACATGAAGTGTTCTCTGAAATTTATTTGCATGCAAAGATATTCTGTAAATAGTTCGATGTTATCATGGCTTCATTGGAAGCATGATGTCACATGATGAGCATGTTTTTACTGGTTAAGAGTAGGAATTGGCAAGAAATAATCTCTTCATATGAGCAGCTAGATCATTTTCAGTTGTTTTCATGAATAAGCAAAGCAGGCTACAGGTAGGTTTCAGGGGATCAGTTATAAAGGACAAATGACTCCATGCCGAACGGAACACTAGAGGATAGGTTTTAATTTTTGTTTTACAGGAAAGGCATTAGATCTGTGGTTCTTGGAACCTCATAGGGAGGATTTCATCCCCGAGTAGGAGCCAGATGTTATCTCCTCAAATAAATTATTCAAATTTATTTTATTAAGAGGTAGAAAGTCATTAGAAAGCTCTAGGATCCCCAAAGATGGTCCCATCAAACACTCTACTTACTGCTTTCGATGGAAGGTCATTCCACCCGCATGGTATCCTACCAGCTTTTGAAATAGGCTTTATTAAATTTTTTCAGGCTCATTTTAATGAGTTCTAACTTGTAAATATTTTTAAAAAAAACTTTGGAGTTATTCTTTACCTCGAAAAACTCAAAAAACAGGTTTTTGTGGCTAAGAATTGTTAAAAAATTGTCTCTAATCCACCAAAAGCGGACTTTCCACAGCTAAGACCAAAATTTCAAGGCGTTCCAAGCCACTGAAATCGGCGTTTTTACTATAAAAAGTCATCATTTCAAATGATGATTTTGAGTGACTGGAGAATCATTTTGTAAAACGGTCAGATTTTTTTATTCCTAACATATCATAGAACAATAACCTCTCTCAATTTTCCTACAGGTGTTTCATATTTGGAGAATCGATTCCATCTTTGATCCCTAATGTTTGGATCTCAGAATTTCCCTACTTGACACATGTTTTTAAAATACAGATGTCGGGCAAATAAAAATGAATCTCAAAGCACCAAGAAAGGTCATTTCTCATAACAAACCAATATACAAAAAAAAATCTCTTAGTTTTCCAAAATATGTTTTGATTTGAGAGATATAGGTCAATATCGGAGCAGCATATTTCCAGAAATTTCTGCATTTTCCAGTCACCTCACAAATTCGGATTTGAGATAGGAAAAGAGGTTATCAGATCCATCTTTTGAGGATCTTGAAACTGATTTGTAAAGATTAGTTAAGATCATTGAAGAATCATTGTAATGGGTTCAACTTTAGAGGCTCTTAGACATTTTTGTACTCAAGCTTCTCATGTTTTTGTCAATCAATACAAGCTCTTTTGCCATTATATGTTCAGATTACATCTTCTTTCTGTTCTATACTTGTACTTGGATATTTATTCATGATTATTATTTTTGTCTAATACAAGATAAATGTCATCCTATCTATATGTTGATGATTTGAATTGCAAGTATCATTTCCTTGTTATGATTAGCCATTCATATGTAAGTGCTTTATGTATAAATATGCTAGCATAGTGAGAATTCTCCATTTATTCACCTTTATTACAAACCCTCTGAACAGTGATAGTTAGAAGCCCTATTTATTTGGTTGTGTTTATGGATGTCTTGAGTGAGTGAGGTCTAACTAGTCATTTGACTTGATCCATTGAATGAAATATTGAGATTATAGTTAAGTTACCAGGCTTCTTCGAGCTACAACCTAGAAGGACTCCTGGAGTGCTAACACATGGTTTTTCCTTCAGACGAAGCCATTTTGGAAGCTATGAGCAGGAGAGATAATATTTATGAATATCTTCATCATACATCCTAATTTCTTCCATACTTAAGAAGGATTGAAAATCAAGAGTTTCGTGTGAGACTGGCAGGTGATGCTGATATACCAATCAATCCCTTACCAAGGAGGGAATCTTTGTCAAGGGGAATATGGAAAAAAATTCCATTACTATTCCTATCAACATATCTGTGAACCCCAACGTTGTGGAAAATGTATATATTGGTGCAAACTGCTCTCTGGAGGAAATTGTTATCTATACAGCCTTGTTTAAGGAGTTCTATGACGTGTTTTCCTAGTCATATGAGGAGATGCCAGGCATAGATCCATTAATATTCGAACATGAAATATGAACCTATACTGATGCAAAACCAGTTCAACAAAGACTTAGACCTATCAATCCACATAAAGAGGCAGCCGTTAAGGGTGAAGTTGAAAAGATACTGAAACCTGGTTTTATTTACTTGATAGCTTTGATGGAATGGGTATCCAACTCTTTTCTTGTTAATAAAAAGCAAGGGATGATACGTGTCTATACTAACTTTCACGATTTAAACAAAGCTTGTCCTAAGGATAGCTACTCCACACCATTCATAGATCAAATCATTGATGTTTGTGTAGGAAGTGAGGTATTTTTGTTTATGGATGCTTTCTCTGGGTATAGTCATATTCAAATCAAGCTGGAAGACCAACATAAAATGAATTTCATCTGTCCTTGGGCTACATTTGCATACAAGAAAATTACTTTTGGATTGAAAAATGCAAGGGCTACCTTTTAGCGGGAAACGAATTTTGACTTTCATGACATCAAGTCTATTTTCGAACCCTACCTAGATGATTTGTCGCTACATTCTCGTAAGAGGATCGATCATCCAAATCACTTGTGTTTAATTTTTGAACGATGTAGGAATTACAAAATACGCTTGAATACGCTTGAATCCCCACAAGTGTGTTCATTGTCGAGTCAGGTAGGATGATTGGGTTCATTGTTTCTAACAAAGGTATTCAGGTGAATCCTTTGAAAGTTGAGGCCATTGTAAATATGCCTCCTCCTCGTTCCATCAGGAAACTTCAGAGCCTGCAAGGAATGTCTAAATTTCTTCAATGTTTTATCATGAATTATGCCAATATCACCAACGGTTTCATGCGCCTGTTGAAGCAAGACACCCTTTTGTATGGAATGAGACTACACAACTTGCATTCAAGGCATTAAAGAAAGCTTTGTTTATGACACCTTTATTGCATCCACCAGATTACTCGTGATTTTATATTGTATCTGGCTACATCTGAGTCGACCATTGGGGTAGTGCTAGTCCAGGAAGATGATAATATCCAAGAGCATGTCATATATTATCTTAGTCATGCTTTAGCTGGCCCTAAACTTAGGTACTCCCACATCGAAAAGTTGGCCTTGGCAGCTATGTATGATGTTCAGAGGTTATGTCACTATATCTTACTGAGGACTACAGTAGTAGTGGCTAATGTCAATCCTTTCCAATATGTCTTGTCCCAACACATAGTTGGAGGAAACATTAACAAATGTATAGTCATTCTCTAGGCGTTTGACTTGGATTTTCATTTCGCGAAATATAAATAAAAAAAATCCTTAGTTTTTGCAGAACTTATTGCATAATTTCCAGTTGAAGAAGATATAGAAATTGAAGAAGACTCATTCCCATATGAGCACATTTTCTTGATTTCCACATCTAACCCTTGGTATGGAGATATCATTGTCTATCTCCAAACTATGAATTTTCCAGCAATCTTTTCAAGGGAAGAATGACGCAAATTACGCACACATGCAAAAAACTACGTCATCATCAGAGATACTTTGTACCAAAGAGGGGTAGAATTTGTTTTGCATCGGTGCCCCACCCACGAAGAGGCTGAGATTGTCCTAAATGATGCCCATAGCAGAGCATGTGGGGGTCATTTATCTGGGTTAGCAACGACCCAAAATATTTTATGTCCTGGTTATTTGTGGCCCACGATCTTTAAAGATTGTGAAAAATCCATGAAGCAATGTCATCCTTAACAGCTTTACACCAAAAATATGCAGTTTCATCCTGCTCCATTATTTCTCGTCATTACAGTGGGCCCCTTCACCAAGTGGGGGATAGATTACGTGACGTGCAACCCAGTTTTGGCTGGGGGCACAAATACATCATTGTCATTGTGGACTACCATTAGAGGAATTTTGGGGTCTAAAATGGGCCTCCTAAGGAAAATAATAAAAAAATATTGATTAATTTTGGAGGAAGAAAGAAAAAAACTACTTTTTGTGTTCGTATTTTCGACATATCTCCTTGTTTTTTTACTCAAATTTCGATCGGGAGAGCTTGTTGGATGTGGAATTTGATTCTGCATCCAATTAGTACCCACACTGCATACTTTTGATGGACCCTGCTACCCAAAAAATAAGAAATACCTAAAAAAATGTGATGATGATGTCATCATCACATTTTTCAGGTATTTCTTATTTTTGGGGTAGCAGGGTCCATTAAAAGTATGCAGTGTGGGTACTCGTTGGATGCAGAATCAAATTCCACATCCAATGAGCTCTCCCGATCAAAATTTGAGTAAAAACACAATGAGATATGTCGAAAATACAAACAAAAAAAGTAGTTTTTTTAATGACAAATATGTCAATTCAACCATTATGGTTGACTTATTTTATTGAAATTCTATTGGTTCTTGAATTCCAACTCACAAAAACTTATTTTGGCAAGTTTTCTTATAAGGCCCATTTTAGACCCCAAATTTCCTCTAATGTTTACAAAGTGGGTAGAGGAAATTCCCACCTACAAGGCTGACGGGTAAACTGGAGCTTTTTTCATTTTTAACCAAATTATCGTGCATTTCAGTATTCCTAAAGAGATTGCCACTGACCATGGCATTCACTTCCAAAACAACATGATGACCGAATTGGATACTATGATAGGGTTTAAACAAGAACATTCATCTTCTTTCGACCCGCAAGCGAATGGTCAATTCAACCATCAATAAGACCTTGAAGGCTATTCTCAAGTGTACTATTAACACAGCTCGGTCAAATTAACACATCATGCTATATCCTGCACTTTGGGCTTATCAAACCAATGTGAAAACTACCATGGGGTTCTCACCTTTCCAACTCGTTCATGAGGTGGAAGCAGTAACCTCGGTTGAATGCGAAGTCCCATCTATAAAAATTGTCATTCATGTGTTACCTGATACGAATGAGCTAGAAGAACACTTTCTACACTTAGAAAATATATATGAACAACGTAGAGATTTGTTGACTACAAATGAGGCTCATGAAAATAGGGTGAAAAATCAATATGATAAATCAGTCAAACCTAGGATTTTTTCTGAAGGGGAGCTCTTCTTGCTTTAGGACAGGGACAAAGAACCCCTGGGGGTAGGGAAATTCAGGTCTATGTGGTTAGGACCCTATGTCATGTCGAAAGTTCTAAATAAAGGGGCATATGAATTAATTGATTTTGAAGGGAATAAGCTTCCCAAGCCTAGAAATGGGATCTACTTGAAGAAGTACTATGCTTAGGCTTAACACTTTTTCTTGTATTTTTATTGTATGTAACTTTATGTACAATAGCTAGCCAGTTTGTGTTCTTATATCATCTGTTGGTTGTTACAGATGTCTTCTGAGTGGTTTGTAGGTTTTGCAGATGGCACTACTCATCACACTTGCTACCTAGCTTCAGCTGCATGGGTTATTTACTCACACTCACGACAGCTAGTTACCTCTAGAGGTGCTTGCCTAGGTCCTACTACCAACAATGTGGATGAATACATGGCCATCATTGAGCTTTTATAGGATTCCTTATCATGTGGCATCATCCAATTGGAAGTTAGAATTAACTCTCAACTGTTGGTTTCCCAACTCAATCGAGCTTATTAGGTGTGAAACCCTATTTTATTACGTCAGTTTTTGCAAGTTAGGTTATTGGAAATAAATTTTGATTTTATTACATTCAATCATATTCCAGAAAATCAAAATTCATTAACTAATGCATATGTGAATTATATATTAGATTGGCACTTAACACTCATTCCATAAAAATATACAGCAGATACATTGTAAAAAACATGTAAATAAACTAGCAAAATAATATATAT
This sequence comes from Pseudotsuga menziesii, assembly GCA_001517045.1. NCBI lineage: Eukaryota > Viridiplantae > Streptophyta > Pinopsida > Pinales > Pinaceae > Pseudotsuga > Pseudotsuga menziesii. The sequence goes on from LPNX010374618.1 coordinate 73,298, forward strand.
ATGTGTGTGTGTGTGTGTGAATATCTTTCCATATAGATAGGTCGAGTTCTTTATCCTCAGATCCAGTCATAGCTATATAAATATACAAAAATGTACAAAAATTGGATTGTAATCCATAAAATGCCCCTAGGTCTAATATTGACCACCCTATTCATCTTGACCACCCTGGTCACCTTGGTCATCCTGGTCATCCTATTCTCGAGCCTCCTCAGCTTCTTTAGCTACAACAGCCTCCACCGCCTCTATGTAGACAAGTACTTCCCTGACTACCCTTCTCATAAGGCGTATCCAGGTGGGTGGAATACCAACAACTAGTTCCTGCATAATGGCAGGGATCTGCTCAATACGTAGAGTAGGGACTCTTTAGGTAGGACTACCCATCTTCCCCTCAAGTACCCTGATCAAACCCTTAACCTCTCTAGCCACCAGTCTTACATACATATGAGGATGCCCATCAGGGAAGACTGGTCCAATATTTGCATTTTAAACATTAAAAGGATTAAAAACTCTTATACATATGTATATATATTTATGCTTAAAAATTCATAAAAATTCACAAACTAGAAAAAAAAACAAAATAGCTAATGCTCCCCGTGCTCCTCTAGGAGGGAGGACAAGGTCATTGTCACCTCGGAAATCCATTCTAGCATATGGAAACTACTCTAGTGCCGGTAGCTGTCACTCCCACCATAGGTAGAAGTCATTGTCATAGACACTCTGAACCGAGCCACTAAGGCCCTAGCGAAGGAAAATTTATTCCCACCTATTCAGTCTAGGCTGGCAGGGAGAGAAGGCTGGTAGAGGTATCACAGGGTTGAGGGTGGGCACTCTCTCAAAGAAGAAGGCCACCAATACACTAGAATAGCCAAAGTTCTTCTGTTGGCCTCTCTTGCAATCAGAGATTTGTTTCTTCATTTTCGGGATTACTCCTGAGCACCAGTCAAACACAACTCCCTGTAGGCACTCTACAATGATTCTCATTGGGTTCTGAGTAGCAATATGGAGTGATGACGATCCTACAACCCTCACTATTGTGCTTACCAGCACCTGCAATGGAAAGTTACTAATATGTGCAATATGGATGCAAGTTCCCCTTTTTTGACTATCGGGCATGCAATAAGTGTTGATGTAGTCCTAAACACTTAGAAGGTCACCGCCCCTGCCGATACCCTCGAGGTTGGCAGGTGTTCCCCATCTTGACAAACCCCATAATCAAATATATGTCTTCTAATGTAATTTTGAGAATCTCACCTTATAGGTCAAAGGCACCTAGGTCATGATCCCAGTAGCCAATTAAAAACTCCAGCAAATGGACATTGGCCCACATAAGTGAGGTGCAAAAGAAATTTAACAACCGACTTTGCTGCAATGCTTGCACCATTGGGGCACTTCAGAGTGCATCTTGGTCCATATTTTCATGTTGCCTCTCCCTCCACTCCAACACCATGTTTTAGCCTACCCATAAAGCCACCATCAAACATTAAAATTCATTAAAAAAAACTTTGATTTTGGCCCTATTTACACTTTTCCTATGTCGCGCAGTACATGCAATTGTATTTTAGACAAGTCGTGTGTCATACATGGGTTTCCTTCAGGAAATTCACGTATAATATGTGTGTATGCGACTCGGTAAGTTTCCTACCCACGTATACAACGCAACCCCCTTAAGACAAGATTAAAACATCAAATTTTGCATAAAATTGAAAATTTAAATGGATAAAATGGAAAAGAATGAAGAGTTGAATTACCTGGCACTTGCAGATTTGAAAATTGTCCACTGGTTTTTCCACACCGAGCAATTGAAGTCATAGGTAAAAATTGCCTATATTGGGTAAAAATATGAAATGGTGTTTTTGATTTCTATTTTTGAACTATTTATAGAAATAATTTCAAAAGGTGGTTTTTTTAGCCTATAGTTTTAATTTCTATCAAAATCAAACTAATGCAATGTCATGTTTTCCTATTGCAATAGGTCCAAGGTTACTCAAAGTTGTTATTCACTCATATAGGATAGGATTTTGGTCATTTATATGCATTTTTGCATCTATACCTAATCTGCTTTGACCCTAGGATCACTACTTTGACCATGGAGTATGGTTTTCAACCATTATTACCTTGTCTATACCATCGCTCTTCTGTGGATAGGGCTTTCCTTCCATGAGTACCCTATTTTAGAACACATTTATTGTATTTTGGTACTCATGCCACATTTTTCATAGGTTTAGGAGATCCTTCTTAGCTATTTTTTCATGCCAAATTGAGCCTCATTTTGGTCTCTTTTTACAAGGTATCCCATTTATAAGGCTCCTCACCCTTATGGAGTTTCTTTAGGCCCAGTTCTAACTCCTCAAAATAGACTTGACTACCGATTAAACTTGTTCATTCATGCTCGTTAATAATATGTGAATGGGCATCCACATTGGTGGTATCTTATCACTTTCTTGGACCATGTGGAATAATATGAGAAAGGAGACTGAATATGGAGCAGAACACTAATTTGTATTGAATAAGTGTACAATATCCAAACCTGTGAAGTCATAGGCTGCCACAATAAATAATTACATGAGAGATTCGAATGCATAAGGATGCCATTCGAATTTAGTCAAAAGAAGGCTTACTAAATCTAAGCAAATCCCCCATAGGTGCATAAAGCACATTGCAAATCTGTCTAGGAGCTCATGAATTGGAAAAAGCAATTAGGCAAGCTGATAGGTGGTGGAATGACAACTCATACATGATTTTCATAGGAGAAAAGAGTGGAGGATGATGAGGACAAAAAACAAGTTAACTTCACCTAGTCAAACTTTCCCAATTGCCTTAAAACTCAGAAAAAGCAGGCAATAAAGCAGAAAAAGAAAACATGCGCTAGGGAGGCCAGGAATAAAGCAGATTTGATTCCAAGAGGTTTCCCAAGCACTCCATGACTCAAATTTAGCAAGTTTGACCACTATGGATGTGTGGAGGACAACTTGCATAAGGTGGAATATGGAAACTAGGCAAATAAGACAAAAATTGGATTAATTAATGTCTAAGGTAGCTAACTATGGGTTGATTATTCTAACACCCCCCCTTAAGGCTGACTTATGAGTAAAATATCAAAAAATTATAGGGCCTAGAAACAAGGCTTAGTCACCCTTTACATACTGCATGTCCATTTAACCAAGGAAAGAGGCAAAAACCCAGTGGGGAAACTACTCCCTTAAACATGGATAGTAAAACAAAATTTGGAAATCTTGTCATCACTCATGCTTCACGGCATGATCAAAAATCCCTAGTAGTGATTTGAGATTACTGAATGTCTTTGTTATTCCTAAAGTTGAACCTAGACTACAGGGGTTCAAGCTTAAGGAAATCTTTTTCAAAAAATGTACAAATCAATGAAATCAAACTGAAAAACAAGCTGGTATGAAATCAAATCTATTGGAAAAATCACACAATTATGATTGAACTAGGCTGGTATAACATGAAAGCTATAACAAAATCAAACAATCATTGAAGAGAAAGGCTGGTATGTCAATCAAACCTATAAGAGACTAATGAGATCATGTAGGAACTGTATAACATAAAACCAAACACAAGGTCCAATATCTCAATAATTGCGATCATAAAGTCATGAAAATAAAACTGCCTCTGTTTTTTGAAAGTATAAAGGATAATTACATTTCAAAATAAGAATTAGTGTAATGGAATTCAATGGACCATATACATGATAAATTATAAGAAACAAAATTCATAACATACAGAGACAAATCATAGTCATGCTCATTCAAGGTAGAACCTATATTGAAGCTGTAGAGTATCTATGTTATACAGACAGTGATAAAAACTGGGCTTTCACAAAACAAAAAATGCCAACCCCCTTTTCCCTTCCGTCTCATCTAGAGACTCTCCTATTTCTAAGGATCAAGCCCTTTAAAAAATAGAAAGGCTAATCCCTTTTAAACAACTTTTTAATACAAGTGTAAACTGAAAGAGACATCTGTCAACAAACAGAATTGTTTTCACAATCAAACTATAACTCTAAAAACTTAAATGGAGCCTCTAAAATGGAGCCACGAACTCTGATTGGAAACCCATATAGATGAATAAAACCACCAGCATCTGTGACATAAATGATGTCTCATTCAAATTCAACGCAATTTCAGCTGTTTCTCTTGAAGAGAACTCAATGTACGCTGACCCTTTCGACTGGCCGGTTGTAATTTTTAAATCAGAAACATTGCTGGTGCCTCTGATTCTCTATCACACTTCATAAGACTATAGCTCTTCTAGGCATAACTTAAGTTGCAGCACTGAGGGCATGTTCAATATCCTCCAATTAGCGGCCCTTAGTTTCAACCACATTATTCACCACATAGATGACAACAAGGAGGCACACAGTAGCAAATCCTAAATACACTTTGCTGGTTCCAAACTTGTTAACCACACTGAGGAAGTATAGACCAATAATGAAGTTTGAAACCCAATAACTGAGACTTTAAACCCAACCCCAAAACTCCTTGATGCAAGTTCAATCCAGTACCCTAGAAGAGTGCCTAACCGCTGTGAGAAGTAAACTTGTTTTTACAAGGAAACTATTGGGAATCAATGGGCTTGGGCCCAAGTGGAATCTGACCCTGCAATCCTGAAGGTCCAATTACAGTGGTCTCATTCAGGAATGAAGTGAACTCATTTTTGTGCACATTCTCAGAGACAAGCACAGGCTGTGGGCTATGCTCTGCATTTTTAAACCTTCCATACAATTTTCCTCATTCAGGAATGAAGTGAACTCATTTTTGTAGTGCACTTTTTCAACGTTGAGAACATGTTGTCGACCATGCTCCACGCTTTTGAATGCTTCCATACCATTTTTCTGGTTTTTGATGCCTTTGATGGCAGCAATTAACAACTTGTCTCCAACAATCTTTCTCACCATCTTTATAAGGAATTCTCGAGATATTCTCCTATTCTTGAAATCAGAATAGTGATGCTCAAGTGAATCGATACTTGATTTAGACAGGTGCTTTCGAATGACAGAAAACAATATAGGAAAAGGCATCCATGTAGAAGTTGGCATCTTTACAGGTAATTCCGCATGCCCCCGAATCTCTTTTTTGTCTTCCTTTACCAAGAATGGATAAGACTGCTGGTGCATTGCCATCTCTTGCTGCCAAGGACCATCCAGCATTGAAATTTTTGTAGTTCCCAAAATACTATCTATACAATGATCTGCTTTTGATCCAACACGATCTTGTTCTTGGGTAGAGAATTTAAAGCTCACGACGTACTCTTGATGAATATGATTATTCATATGTGTACTCCATATAATAAAATGTTTTGGATTTTTTATATCATCTACACCGCTGTCATAATGTTCACTCAATTATTTTGTCCCCTAATACACCAGATCCAAGAGTGTCAGAACTATTAGAAGAAAGGACAGATTGTGAATCACAAACACCCATTCCATAATCTCCATACGTTTTTGAATCAGAGGCTCTCCATAAAAGAGGAGCATGTCCTTTCTCTCTTTGTGACGATTCCATGTATCCACCACGGTGTGCTGCCAGAAGGCCCTTGAAACCTGAGTGGTCACTTTGACATTTGGATGCTGCCAGAACCTGAAATTTTGCTAGAGCAGATCTGATGATAACATTTGGCTTTTTTTGGGGATGGCATGCTCCCTGTGAGCTGCCAAGAACAAGTAGACCAAGTGCCTTGCCATTTCATTGGGCTGGAGTCTTCATCACAAATATTTGCTACTTAAAAAGCTTGAAAACAAACTACTGACTGAATCTTTAAACTACTCTGCAAACTGAAATAATCTTCTCACAACAATCTAATCATACTGTATAAACTTAAGGAAATGCTTGAAGCATCAAGCTTATTTATTTCGAGCTCCCATTCTAATCATCTGCTTTCTTTTGATCAGGTAAAATCATGCTTCCAATGAAGCCATACAAATATTTAACTAACTGGTAAAACTTCTGATCTAGAGATGATGCATAAAGGAGCCCATGGAATATCAAAATTCATTTCAAAAGAAGGGAAAATCCATCCTCCATTTGACAAAAACAATCTAACATTTGAGCTGCTCAAAGACTCCATATAATCAACAAATGGATCAATGAAGCTATAAGGAAATACCTTTTGCTGAAGATCAAAATATCTCTGTATATCCTCTTCCTCATAATGGCTACCACTTTCAGCTACCTACAAACTGAATTGCAAATATGGCTGCTCAATGTCATCTATGGATTTAGGATGGTTGATTTCCATAGAATGTTTTTCCTCATCAAAATTTGATTCATAATTGTCATACATCCGTTGGTTGCTCCTCAAATCAACAAAAGCTGATGTAGGGATCTGCTCTTTTTCATCTGAATACTCATCATAGATTGGCCTATCTTCAGAGTGAATCGGTTGATGCTGATATAGAACGTCAATGTCTTCATCATAAAATGGATCATTCTGATCGATTTCTAAAGATGAAGATTTCTGTTCTATGATGCTATCATCAACTTTAATATTAGAATTTTGAAAAATTTCTTGATGTAAAACAGAATTAGAGGAAGATAATGGATCTTCTTCCTTCTTCACAGCATAACCACCAGCTTCATATTTACTACTGAAAGAATCTACTTCTAAAACCTGGATATATAATGCATATCCCCTACAGCACTGCTCAAAAAGACACGCAGGTGGGTAAATCCTCTTACAATATGAATAAAAGGCATCATGAAAATCTTTCAAAGAGGAAATACTGGAAGGAGGAAGAGTTCTGTACCATTGTCTTGCACAACCTTCTAATGAATACATAAACATTTTCATCAATACATCTTCATGATGTATACTCATCCGATCCATGTATTGATGAAATTTAATTACATGATGTGCCGGATTGTCCTCTTCCTTTTGTTGGAATCGCAGAATAAAATATCCCCATTCATTCATGATAGGTACTATATTTGGAAAGCTAGGAACGTCTAAGAAATTGAGCGAAGCAAATCTTTGTGCCAACATAGTTTCAAAACGCTTTGACATCTTGTAAAATTGCCTCTAGATTCTTCAAACATGGAGTCACCCGGTGAATAAATTTGTAGTCAAAGTAATGCCCTGCTCCTGTCCACCATCAAGAGCTGGATCTGATCTTTGTCATTCTTTCCCAGGGAAGATATCTTCACTCCTCCGTCCCCGACAACGGTGCCAGAATATGTTTTCCCTAAAGTTGAACCTAGAATACAAGGGTTCAAGCTTAAGGAAATCTTTTTCAAAAAATGTACAAATCAATGAAATCAAACTGAAAAACAAGCTGGTATGAAATCAAATCTATTGGAAAAATCACACAATTATGAATGAACTAGGCTGGTATAACATGAAAGCTATAAGAAAATCAAACAATCATTGAAGAGCTAGGTTGGTATGTCAATCAGAGCTATAAGAGAATAATGAAATCATGCAGGAACTGTATAACATAAAACCAAACACAAGGTCCAATATCTCAGTAACTACGATCATAAAGTCATGAAAATAAAACTACCTCTCTTTTTTGAAAGTATAAAGGATAATTGCATTTCAAAATAAGAATCAGTGTAATGGATTTCAATGGACCATATACATGATAAATTATAAGAAACAAAATTCATAACATACAGAGACAAATCATAGTCATGCTCATTCAAGGTAGAACCTGTATTGAAGCTGTAGAGTATCTATGTTATACAGACAGTGATCAAAACTGGGCTTTCACAACTCCAAAATTGCCAACCCCTTTTCCCTTTTGTCTCATCTAGAGACTCTCCTTAAATACTAAATATCTGTTTGTTTAAGCTAACTATAAGATCCTATTTCTAAGGATCAATCCATTTCAAAAATAGAAAGGCTAATCCCTTTTAAATGGATTTTTAATACAAGTGTAAACTAAAAGAGACATCTGTCAACAAACGAAATTGTTTTCACAATCAAACTATAACTCTAAAAACTTAAATGGAGACTCTAAAATGGAGCCACGAACTCTGATTGGAAACCCATATAGATGAATAAAACCAGCAGCATCCATGACATAAATTATGTCTCATTCAAAGTCAACGCAATTGCAGCTGTTTCTCTTGAAGAGAACTCAATGTACACTGACCCTTTCAACTGGCCAGTTGCAATTTTTAAATCTGGAACATTGCTAGTGCCTCTGATTCTCTATCACACTTCATAAGACTATAGCTCTTCTGGGCATAACTTAAATTGCAACACTAAGGGCACGTTCAATCTCCTCCAATTAGCGGCCCTTAGTTTCAACCACATTATTCACCACATAGATGACAGCAAGGAGGCACACAGTAGCAAATCCTAAATACACTTTGTTGGTTCCAAACTTGTTAACCACACTGAGGAAGCATAGACCAATAATGAAGTTTGAAACCGAATAACTGAGACTTTAAACCCAACCCAAAAACTCCTTGATGCAAGTTCAATCCAGTACCCTAGAAGAGTGCGTAACCGCTATGAGAAGTAAGCTCGTTTTTACAAGGAAACTATTGGGAATCAATGGGCTTGGGCCCAAGTGGACTCTGACCCTGCAATCCTGAAGGTCCAATTATAGTGGTCTCATTCAGGATTGAAGTGAACTCATTTTTGTGCACATTCTTAGAGACAAGCACAGGCTGTGGACTATGCTCTGCATTTTTTAAACCTTCCATAGAATTTTCCTCATTCGGGAATGAAGTGAACTCATTTTTGTAGTGCACTTTTTCAACGTTGAGAACATGTTGTCGACCATGCTCCACGCTTTTGAATCCTTCCATACCATTTTTCTGGTTTTTGATGCCTTTGATGGCAACAATTAGCAACCTATCTCCAGCAATCTTTCTCACCATATTTATAAGGAATTCTCGAGATATTCTCCTATTCTTGAAATCAGAATAGTGATGCTCAAGTGAATCGATACTTGATTTAGATAGGTGCTTTACAATGACAGAAAACAACATAGGAAAAGGCATCCATGCAGAAGTTGGCATCTTTACAGGTAATTCCACATGCCCCCAAATCTATTTTTTGTCTTCCTTTACCAAGACTGGATAAGACTGTTGGTGCCTTGCCATCTCTTGCTGCCAAGGACCATCCAGCATTGAAAGTTTTGTAGTTCCCAAAATACTATTTGTACAATGGTCTGCTTTTGATCCAACATGATCTTGTTCTTGGGTAGAGACTTTAAATCTCATGATGTACTCTGGATCAATATGAGTATTCATATGTGTACTCCAAATAATAGAATGTTTTGGATTTGTTATATCATCTACACCGCTATCATAATGTTCACTCAATTGGTTTGTCCCCTAACACACCAGATCCAAGAGTGTCAAGAGTGTCAGAACTATTAGAAGAAAGGATAGATTGTGAATCACACACACTCATTCCATAATCTTCATACGTTTCTGAATTAGAGGCTCTCCATAAAAGAGGAGCAAGTCCTTTCTCTCTTTGTGACGATTCCATGTATCCACCACGGTGTGCTGCCAGAAGGCCCTTGAAACCTGAGTGGTCACTTTGACATTTGGATGCTGCCAGAACCTGAAATTTTGCTGGAGCAGATCTGATGATAACAGTCTTCTCACAAAAAACTTTGGTGAACATATCTGCTACTTGTTCTGAAGATGAACAAAAGAGTAGGTGAATGGTGCCATCATGCACAAGTTGTCTTATGTAGTGCATATGGATCTCAATGTGTTTGGTTCTCTACTTCTAAACTGTATCATTGTAGATTCAAATGGTACTTTGATTATCACAATAGATAGTAGTTGAGTATTCTAATTCGAATCCACATTCTCCAAGTAACCCCTGCAACCATAGACATTGAGTTGCTGCATTTACAACTCCTCTGTACTCTTATTCTGTAGATGAGAGTGCAATGGCACTCTATTTCTTTCTTGACCAGGTGATTGGCCCTTTTGCAAGCATGAACACATATCCTGATGTTGACTTTTGATCTGTGCTGTCACCTACCCAATCACTGTCAGTAAACCCAATCAAATCAAGATCAGATTTAGCTTTGTAGAAGATCACATGAGTCCTTGTTCCCTGAACAAAGTTAAGGATCCTTTTGGCTACTCTCCAATGGATCTCATGAGGCTGATCCATGTATCTTGAAGCCACACTTACTGCATAATAAATATCAGGTCTACTATGTGTAATATACAACAAACATCCAATCAATTGCCTATACAGTGTATTGTTTACCATAGGTGAAGAATCAGCTTCTTCAAGCCTAACTCCTGAAAGGAAACGAGTCTTGCTTGGATTGCAATCCTTCATATTGAATTTTTTCAGCAAATCCAAGGCATACTTGGATTGATGTACTTTGATTCCTTCTTTTGTTTGAGAAATCTTGAGCCCCAAGAATTGGCTCAATAAGCCCAAATCTGTCATTGAGAAGGCATGGTTCATTGCATCCTTCAAGGAATCAATTTCATCCTTTGAGTTCCTGTAATGAGAAAGTCATCAACATACAAAACAATGATCATTAATGAACCATTAATAAGCTTAAAATAGACATTTGGATCTGATTTGCATCGAACAAAATTCAGTGATAGAAAAAAGCTATCAAGCTTGGCATACCAAGCCCAGGGGGCTTGCTTAAGCCCATACAATGACTTCTTTAGCCTACACACAAGAGATGGGTTAGTAGAAAATCCTTGAGGCTGCTGCATGTATATCTATTTAGTGAGATCTCCATTCATGAAAGCACACTTCACATCCATGTGGTGTACCTCCCACTGCTTTGAAGCTACAATGGCTAAGGCTAGCCTGATGGAGTCCATCTTTGCCACTGGTGCAAAGGTATCATTGTAGTATATCCAATGTACCTGTGAGTAGCCCTTGGTTACCAATATGTCCTTTTATTTTAGAGGTGAACCATCAGCAGAAAATTTGGTTTTGTACACCCACTTACACTAAACTAGCTTCCTCCCTGGGGGAAGATCAACCCGCTCCCAAGTGTTGCTCTTCTGGAGTGAGCTGAACTCTTCTTCCATGGTTGTTTTCCATATTGGATATTTTGATGCATATTCATATGTCTATGGATCTGATTCAATAATCAGATAGCATTTCTCTGCAAACATAGGATCTTTCATGCACAGAGCACTCTCAAACTGAGATCTAGTCCTCCTAGGATCATTAGGATTTCCAGCTAGTTCTCCAGCTGCATGAATGGTATTGGCTGCCCATTTTGGTCTTGTAGGACTGTTAGGATCTGAAATCAAATCATCATTATCATACATATCAGAATCAACATGTTCAACTATCTCTTCACTAACATTCAGAGGTTCTGGTGGTGAAGAGGATTCTCCAACTTCCACTGCTGCTAAGGGCTCTTCTTGAAACTGAACACACCTTTCAATGAAGTCCTTGGTTGTGCTCAAATTTATCAGCTTGTACCCTTTTGAATCTTTAGAGTACCCAACAAATAGACACTCTTGGATTTGAGGCTGCAAAGCCTTCCTCTTTTCTGTTGGAATTCTAGCCCAAGCCCTTGAGCCAAAAATCCTGAAATGGGTCGAATCTGGCTTGTGCCCACTCCATGCTTAAAAAGGAGTCATACCATCAAGATGTTTATGAGGCACCCTATTTTGGATATAGGCTGCATAGTTTATAGCTTCGGCCCAAAACTCTGGTGGCAAAGTCTTAGCCTCCATCATGCAGGTTGCCATCTGTTTCAATGATCTGTTCTTCCTCTCAACAACACCATTTTGTTGTGGTGTGTAAGGGATAGAATTTTGCATCTGAATACCTATATCTGCACAATATTGAATAAACTCACACTTGACATACTCACCATCATTGTCAGATCTGAGGACCTTGAGTTTCCTCCCAGACTGGTTTTCAACCAAAGCCTTAAAGACTTTGAAGAGGCCAAAAACTTCAGACTTGTGTTTCAGGAAGTAAACCCAGCAATACCTAGAAAATTCATCTATGAATGTCAATGCATATTTGGCCTGACTCATTGAAATATGAGGATATGGGCCAGCAACATCACTGTGGATCAACTCAAGAGCTACAAAGGTTCTCTCATGACTAGCTTTCTCAAATTTATGCTCTAGGTGTTTTCCTAGGATGCAACCTTGATAGACTCCTTTGGAAAACTCAATCTTTGGTAACCCTATGACCATTTCTTTTTCACTAAGATCAGAAAGATACTTGTAATTAAGGTGGCCAAATCTTTCATGCCAAAGCTTGCTTGCCTCATTAGCATGAATCATAAGAGCAGAGGGGTTTGAGTAGGGTAGGAAGTGTGAGAACATGTATACCTTTGAAGTGTGATTTGCAACTCCTTTTGCAATGAATTTACCACTTGAGATCTCTGTGATCTCAACTTCATCAGGGGAGAATATGACCTTCTTTGGAGACCTTGTGTGGGTCATATAATACACTGATAAGAGGTTAGAGGCAAGACCTGGAACATACAACACATTTCTGAACTTACCATGGTCAAGATCAATCCTCCCTTTGCCCAAAATTTCAGTGAGAGAGTCATCTCCCAGTACTATTGGTGGACCTTTCAACATGTTAAGTGAGGTGAATGCCTCCTTGGTCAAAACCATATGTCTTGAAGCTCCAAAATCAATGATGAAACTAGGTGAGCTTGATGTGCCAGTAACCAATGCATGAACTCTCTCTCTATCTTCTGAACTTGATCCTCCTTCCCTCTTCTTTGAGCTGTCTGGAAGGGAGATGCCATTCTTATCTAGGAGTTGGGTCAGCATGTCTATTTTCTTCTTCATGCAAGATCTTTCAGAATGATTTCCCTTACTACAGTATGTGCACTTGCTCATTTCTCCTTTGTTCTTCTCATTCTGGGGGTTCTTCTTGGAACCTTGAGGCTCCTCCGGAGACTTGTTCTTGTCTCTCTTTTGCTCAGGTGGATTTTTAGATTTCTTCTTGCTTTTTGAATCCACCCTCAAATCTCCAGGAACCAGAGCTTGGTCTTTGGATGGTTTGATGGTGCCCATCATCACCAATTTATCTTGTTCTTGTGTGAGAGATTCCATGAAATCTACAAGGCTAGGCATTTTCTAGGCTCGAGCTGTCAACTTTGTTGCATAGAAGGTCGATACAAACACTGAATAGTCAAGGCCAAGCTTTGAGAGTATGGCCAAAACTAGTTGTTCATCCTTCTTTTCAATCCCACATTGTTTCAACTGCAAAACAAGTGCTTTGAACTTGGAAAAGTAGAGTTGCAGGGATTCAAAGCTATTGGGACTCAGGGAGATCAATTCATTTTCAATTTGATGTCCCCTCATCTCATATGTCTTTCCAAAAATATCAACAAGCTTCTCCCATACTTCATTCGGTGATGTCAATCCATCAAGATGGAAACGGAGGTCTCTGGATATGCTCAGACACAGGAGACCATAGGCCTCATCCCTCCTATTGTGCCATTTAATATTCTCTACAGCTACATTGGGCTCTGATTCTATTGCCATAGTCACTCTGTAGAGGCCTTTTTCTCTCAATAGTATCTCCATCTCTACTTTCCATTCAAAGAATTTAAATGGAGTCAAGATGATCTTCTGAGATTAATCCATAGCTCAAACATCATACCGTCAGTCAACAGAATGCTCCTAGTCAATGATGTCGAACCTACAATACAAATTGGAAGGAGCAAAATCATTCTACAAAGGCTTTAATACCATTTGGAAATTTAACCCATGTGTTAGAACAATTACACTCACAACAATTGCCAATTACACATGCAAATTACTCACAAAAGGAGACTGAATATGGAGCAGAACACTAATCTGTATTGAATAAGTGTACAATATCCAACCCTATGAAGTCATAGGTTTCCACAATAAATAATTACATGAAATATTCGAAAGCATAACGATGCCATTCAAATTTAGTCAAAAGCAGGCTTACTAAATCTAAGCAAATCCCCCATAGGTGCATAAAGCACATTCCAAATCTGTCTAGGAGCTCATGAATTGGGAAAAGAAATTAGGCAAGCTGATAGGTGGTGGAATTACAAATCATACATGCTTTTCATAGGAGAAAAGAGTGGAGGATGATGAGGACAAAAAACAAGTTAACTTCACCTAGTCAAACTTTCCCAATTGCCTTAAAACTCAGAAAAAGTAGGCAATAAAGCAGAAAAATCAAACATGCACTAGGGAGGCCAGGAATAAAGAAAATTTGATTCCAATAGGTTTCCCAAGCACTCTATGACTCAAATTTAGCGATTTTTACCACTATGGATGTGTGGAGGACAACTTTCATAAGGTGGAATATAGAAACTAGGCAAATAAGACAAAAATTGGATTAATTAATGTCTAAGGTAGCTAACTATGGGTTGATTATTCTAACAAGTTCAGGCTTGTAAAATCAATGAATTAGTGACATTATCAAGCATTATTCTCTCCCCTCTTCAAGCTTGTCAAAAATGAAGAGAGAGGTGATTTTACTTTCCTGGACTCATTAAAATTTAACATGAAAGATAAGGAAGAAGTATTATTTTTGGGTTACATACTCTGGTAGCATGTCCTTCTTGAACATAGCACTCTCTAAACTTTCTGATACTCATGTCTCAGTGTACACTTTCAACTCAGCTATCACTTCGAGTTTCTTACTCCTCCACTTGTCTTTATACATGGGGAAACTAATCCTTTCTCTTACATGACAGATAAGTCTACTTGTCCTATCTGCAAAGTTAAAAGCTGCCTTGGTTCATCTCTATGTCGTGCTCACTGTTCAAGGATTTATCCCTACATCTGATTATTATCCCAATTCCATAATTATCCTATGAATATTACTGCTTTCTACCTTCCCTTATCTAGTTCCTAGTACTCTTGTGATCCGTTGGAGGATCTATTTCCTTCCTCATCACAACATGGTTTTTCATCAGCACTTCCTGAAGACGAATACCTAGAGTTTTGACGATAGCACCTTAGGATTCACTATCATCATTGGTGAACTCCTTTGCTTTAGTTGTCAGTTTCACCTATTTATTGACAATCTGTTGAATCCTTTCCATGTTAGACTTCAACACATCTATTCACATGGCCTGGATTGTACTGGTTCCTTTGGATTTTGACAAAGACCTTAGGTTTACATCTATAACCTAAGTTGCACAAGATTGTATTGTGTTCACCTACAAAGCTTCTAGATTTTGAAGACTCATCATTGTATATTGTGTCTTTGATCCACATTTGTAATATGCATGGTCTTGTACCTGCATCATATGATGTAATAAAATATTGTAAATGAGCTAGTGTTCCAGTATATTGAACATGGCATCCTCAAATATGATTTTGTATATGACATTGATATGTATTTGTTTTAGGTACTTCCTCTTCTGCCATGGACTTCTGATTTCTCCAAGATAAAGATCGTAATGTATTTTGGCCATCGCTTCCCTATGACCTCACACATTAGGGGGCATTTGTTATCAACCAAAATGGCACTTCTCCATCTGAGTGCTGACATTCATCATGTCGGTACACAAAAGGAAAATTAGGATTGAAGTGGCCAAAAAACTATAGATGTGGATGACCTTTGATACATTATCTTCAAACCATCCTTATATATTTTTATTCTGAGTTTTGGGTTGCACATGCGACTATGTGCATTGCAACTCGTGTGTCATACGCGACTATGTGCATTGCAACCCATGTGTACCTTGCATATGCGAGTTGCCTTTGAGAAACCCATGTTTTATATGTGTCTATCCTATATCAATACTTGCATATACCTTAATTTGACATTAAAAAATATAAATCATGATTAGATGAAATTAGTTGGGCCCTAATCGATAACTATCCCAACTATCTCAACCATCCTAACCTTTGAAACCACTCTATTTCCCAAAGTATAAATAGAGGCCGTGGGATGGGGCTAATCAATCAATTCTAGAAGAGAAAATTTATGCTGGTGGTATAACTTCAGAGTCTTGGAGAAGTAGAACTCAGAGTCCTCGGTTGCAGAGGAGTCCTTGTGTCAGAAGCTGGGTTGTATTCTTACCTATTCAATGTTTGTTAATAAAGAGAATTCTTCTTCCAATCTTGTATTGTGCTTATCTCATGTATATTGGTTTAATGAATATGTTCAATTATGTTATTAATATTCTTTTCATATAACCTCTAATTTATATATGTATGAGATATTGCTTGAAGAATTGGCTCTTTGCAGGTGAAGAGAAGCATCCCTAGAAGATTTGGAGAATATTGGAGCAAGAGAAGACCAAGATTGGATCAACCATCATAAAATAGGTAAGCTAAGATCTATTCCTATTCTCATTCCATTTTATATAAAATTTGATTGTTTGCAGGTCTAATAGTAAGTTGTGAACCCCAGACCCTAGGTTACAAGGGTAAAATGTCATGCACAACACCATCATAAAGTTCAAGAGAATTATGAAGCTCTTGCTCAAGGACATGGTGGGACTAAAATGGAATCCCACAACCTAAAGGAGAAATGTCAGCATGGGCACCAAATGAGAAAGAGGATATAACTAGGGCACCCATGTATGGGAAATATCTACCATTCATAGAACACCACTTCTAACAGGAGCAAGAAGGTTTCGTGACATCATGGAATGGGCTCGTACCTAAGGTTAATATGAAACAGTCATAAGGTCATAAAAAATGCAGGAGTATGTGAAATCCTAACCTATATGTCAGCTTAGACATGATACCTATAATAGGAGCGATTGAATTGAAGACTCGGTCAAACCACCCTCAAAACAGGCTCCTACAACATCAAATTAGTCCAAATGGTCCAAAATTGTCAAAAACGGTAAAAAACTATAAGAAGTGGGCAATTTTTTTTTTTTTTAAATCCTATAAAATAGTGAAAAAATAAAACATTTCATACCATTTTTAAAATTCACCCACCATATTGCTTTCCTATCCAAAATTTTAAGAGATGATTCTGGTAGCATCGTCCGACGAAATCACTCTGTGTTTGGTCCAGGTAAATACCCATGCCCTTCTCTTTCACTTTCATGAATTTTTTATTTTATTTTAGTGGTGAATTTGTTTTACTTAGGCCATCCCAAATAGTGCATTTTGGACCATGTGGAAATCAGGTATTTTTCCGTGTATAGGGCTGTGTATACATGAAAAATACCACAATACCTATGCACATACGCGACTATTTCAAAAACAAACCCGTACAGTGCCACAAAGATGATTTTCAAAGGCAAAGACTCATGAAACTTGGCAATGTTTGTGCATGATGGTGCTAGAATGGAGAGGGAGAGAACATGGTCATGTTGAAGAGGCTGTGCAGGCTGATATCATGGCTCAACAAGCATTGAGGGCTTGTGGGTTGTATAAGTTTTGGCGCCTTGGTAGCTTGAGGGCTAAGCCAAGGCTACTCTAGCTGCTAGTGGATTATTGGGATCCAGACTCTAAGACCTTTCATTTGGATGGCATGTCACTCAACATAGAAGTTGAAGACATATACTTTATCACATGTTTGTCTCATCGAGGGGAGATGGTGAACCTCAGATCCCAAGGGCCAGGAGGCAGGTTGAATATAGAGGAATACATAACTATGTATTTCCTTCTCGATACAGAGAAGGTTGGGAGTCAAATCTCAATAAAATCAGTCCAGAACTTGGGGCTGAAAGCCATACTATTGGCATTGGGTAGGATCAAAGGTTTAGCATCACTCCATCATTGCCATAGAGTGCATACGGCCTATGATATATGACTGGAGTACCTCGCTGGTAAACAACATGAATCAGGAACTCGGTGACTGCATGATGGGAAGGGTACAAAAATTTGGGTTCGGCAACATACTAAGTCCATTCTTTTTTGAGCGGGTGTCGGGGCTAAGCCTTAGAGTTGACATTGGTCCACATGGAGTTAGGGATCCAGCTCAGCTACATTGGTCCAATGTCATGCAGAGACTAGGAGGGGAAAGGGTGGTCAACCCCTATCTAGCAAACTTCTTCCTCTGGTGGAAGAGACAGATTGTCACCATGGATGACTATCCCTATGTAGGGATCGACTTCCGTAGAGATATGGATATGCCCCTACCACCAGGAGTAGCATAGGGAGACACAGTTAATGAATCCCAAATAACTTTTGTTTTTTTTGTTTTTTAATATATATGAAATCAAAATACATGTTTTTGGTGTGACGACACATAATGATACTCTGTCGTGTACATGCAGATGTGGGACCACGACGACCAGAGGGCTTTCCTTGTCATTGGTGGAGGGGAAGAGATGGTCAGATCATGGGTGTGGATGTGGAGTGGGTGCTCCAAAGCATTCACAAAAACTTCGTTCACTTGAAACAGAGGGTTCCCATGGCACAAGTTGAGGACTTTCCTGAGGTCATGCAGCATGAGGTGGTTGGGGTACCACGGGCATGGGTTTGATTATTTCACCAGCTAGCTAGGGCTGTGGTGTGATAGCATGATCAACACCCTCCTCCACCTTAGGCTTAGAGACCTAGGTGTATATTTTTTGTATGACTATGTAGTATATTTTGGTGGCTTGGAAGCGCCAATTTTGTATATGACACTTATGTATTATGACATCACCTTTTTTGGAATTAATGAAAAATATTTATGATGATATATTATTATTCTATTTACATGTGTAAAACGTGTTTGTGAAATTCTTTTATCGTCTATGAAACAAATGCCAATCTAGTACATAGTTAGCATATGAATCAACAACTTGATTAAAATTTCTTGTAATGTGAATGTATGTTATTCTCTCAAATTGTCATTCTAGCAATATTACACACAAGAATCTTCGTAACAATGTCGAATCCCTAACATGATACAATCCATTAAGTTATGGGACTACTAACTGTGAATCAAGATGTACCTCAAGAGAAAGGGCACCATGTGAAATGACATCAAGTAATAACTCAATCACAACACTATATTCAGGAACATTGTTTGACAAAGGATGTAAACATATGCCTCCTTAAGAAAACACTTGACCCATAGGAGTATAAATCACCCAAGCAGCTGAAGTTGAGTTTTGAGTGTGGCGGATAACACCATCAATGAATCCTATGTAAACCAAAGACTCCATCGACATATTCTATAACAAATGAAAGCTAATCAACAAACCCAATCACCATAAAAATACCAAACTACGCTATGCAAAATGTACAATTTTATACAAAAATAATCCCTAGCTGAAGATCATGCATAGTATTTTTTAAGATAGAGCCCATTTCTAGGCTTCACCAAGGCTGTCTCTTCATAATCAATCAACTCATAGGTGCCTTTCTTTAAGACATGCTTGACTATGTAAGGACCATGCCACATCGGGTTAAACTTTCCTGCCCCCAAGGGTTCCTTAGCTTGATCCCACAAAAGGACAAAGTCACCTTCACTAAACCTCCTAGGATTAACATACTTATTGTACTAGACCTTAACACGATGCTTTTTAACTTCAAGAGCCACTAAAGCATCTCGACGTTGCTCATCAAGCTACTCCAAGAGGACCAGACGTTCTTCCAATGTGGAAGTCTCTGGTAAAATCTCCATAGCTAGATTCAAAGATGGAATTTCGCATTCAATAGGTAATACTGACTCCATCCAATCCACAAGATGATAGGGAGAAAAACCAGTGCTAGTCTTGATCATGGTTCTATAGGCCCACAAAGCAGGAGACAACATGATATGCCAATTAGTCTTGTTTTGTGTGATGGTTCTTTGGAGAATGGAATTAAGTGACTTGTTCACTGATTCAAACTGTCCATTCGCTTGAGAGTAATAAGAAGAGGAATGCTCTTACTTATATCCTTACTTCAAAGACAAATATTCCATCATTTTTTTTCTAAAATTTCCTACCATGGTCAGTGATAAGATCCCTCAGAATGCCAAACCGGGTGATAATCTGGTTAAATATGAAATGCGCAGCTGTTTCACCATCAGATTTGATAATGGGCATAGCCTCTACCCATTTCATGAAGTAATCAACAACCACAATAATATGATGGTGCCCCTAGCCGAAGCTGGGTTACAATCTGTAAAATCAACACCCCACTTGGTGAAGGGACCAGCAGTGATAATGGGATGTAAAGGGGTAGGACAAGAGTGCATATTCCATGCAAACACCTGGCAAGGGTGGCAGCTCTTGACCACATTAACACAATATTTAAATATGGATGACCAAAAATAACCCACTCTTAGGATTTTTTGGGTTGTAGAAATCCCAGATAAATGATCACCACATGCCCCTCCATGGAAATCATTAAGCACGACCTCATCCTCCTCATGAGTTAAGCACCAACGTAAAATGGAATCAACCCCACGACGGTACAAAGTATCATCCACTATGAGGTAGTTCTTCGCTACGTGATGTAGTCATCGACGCTCATCTCGTGAGAGGTGAGTAGGAACCTTCAATGTTTGTAAATAAACAATAATATCCCCATACCAAGGCTCTGCGGTTGAGGTGAGAAACATATGCTCATCAACAAGAGAATCCTGATGAACCACCCCTTCATCCAAATTTGGAAAATCGGAGATAATCTCAACAAATATTAATGATTTGTTCGATTTTTCTGAAACAAACTCGATATCAAACTCTTGCAATATCACAATCCATTTATTATACTTTCACCCAATCATCCTTCTAGTGAGGATGAATTGAAATGGATTAATGTGAGCTACGACCAAATTTTTGCGAAGGAGGATGCAATGACTCAAACGCTGAACTGCATGGACGGTGGCTAGGGATAGATTCTCAATATGGGTATAACAAAGTTCCACATCAATAAGGTTTCAGCTAATATAGTAGATGACATGCTCATGGATCTCCTCATCCTCTTGAACCAATACCGTACCAATCGTCTCATGATACGTGGCCACATAAATCAAGAAATCACGGCTATACTTTGGTGGACTAGGAACGGGGGGTGATGCCAAGGATTTCTTCAAAGCATCGAAAGACTCCTGGGCCTGCTCATCCTAGTAAAAAGGCATGTCTTTCTTCAATAAACGCATGAATCTCTTGGTCAAATTGGAAAAATTGACCACGAACCTTCACAAAAGGTTTGTCATTCCTTGTAAACATTGAATATGTCAAATGTTACATGGGGGAGACAATTGAAGTAATGCTTCAACCTTCAACGGTTGAATCTAATTCCCTCCTTAGACATAATGAATCCTAGTAAATGACCAACCTTCACACAAAATATGCACTTATTAGGATTTAAGCATATTTGATAATGATGACATCTTTCGAAAACCAATCTCAAATGATAAGGATAACGCACTCTCAAGAGAGAGTGAGTAGCTAGATCAACCAAATACACTTCAATAATATTTTTAAGATCATGAAAGGAAAACACTAGTACAAAATGAGGAATTAGGTACTATGTGACTAAAAATTCTAGTCACCATAGGTTTTTTAAGTGATTTACTACTAAATATGAGCAATTTTGATTGACCCAACTATAAACGACTAAAATTAATGACTAATTTAGTCACCAGTTAACAAACATGACTAGATAATAAATGACAGAGTTAAAAATGACTAACATAAACGACTAATTTAGTCACGGCATAAAAAATGACTAACTAGAAGAATATGAACTAGTCATTTATGTTAGTTTTTTTTATTGCCACTCCAACAATGGAAAATTGCAATTTTGGTGATGAAGTGTTACAATTTACTAAATTTTGACACTACATATAGATTCTCTCTAGATCCATCTGCGGTGTTAAAATTTAGTAAATTGTAACTTTGTAGATGGATTTGTGTCACAAAGGGATTCTGATGAATTAATCCTAATTAACATAACCCATAAGTTAATTTGTGTAGGATAAGTACAAGAACATGCTAACCATATTGCTTATATGTTCAATATCCCTAGCCATTTGTGTACCTTATAATATTAATAAAGTGAGATATAGACCACCCAAGTTAGACCTAATACTACAGTATAATGCTTATTTCGGGGAGGCTATAGATATGTTTGATGACATATCAATACGAGACTAATCAATTAATATCGATGATAGACATAAATAGAAAACAACTACTACATCGGATCACGTCTAGACATCTATGGAGGTAAATATCGCTTGCAAGGTACATTTGCTTAGAAAACTCTATCTACAAATCCACAATATATATTAATATATTACATACTATATAGTTACAAAAATTACAATATATAAATTATAAACCATATATATAACACAAAACAACATAAAAATAAACAAAATAGTCCCAACACACATATATTGTAAAACATACATATAAAATAAAACTTATAATACAATATAAAATAAACAAAATCTATATAATATATCATATACAATAACCTTAATACAATCATAATGCAACCCTATGTAAACTAATATAATTATCATTGGAATATGACCATAATACCTCCAGCTATGGGTTAAAATTGATGCCTGTATGCCCTTTTTTCCATTTTTTATCAGTTAAATACAGGTCCATGTGGAAAAAACACGTAAACCATGAAGTTTATTTAATTTTGGAAGTCATCCATTTGACGACCACCCTTAATCATTTCCAGTATTGAAATTATATATATATATAGTCTAGAGTTTGGTATATGGAGTGACTAGACTACTTCGGATTGGTGACTCGGTAGGCTGACTTTCTAAGTTATTATGGCTAGCTGAGAAGTTGTTTGATTTTAATTAATGCATGGGTGGTAGTTAATAATTTTTTAATGTTTAAAATTGTATTTGGTAGATGATTTTATTATGCAAACTCTAGATCCATCCATTCCAATATTCTGTCTTCATCGTAAGTAGTGATCAAATTTGAAGGGTGGGTCTTAATTTCAATTGGAAGGGTATTTATTCTTGGATCTCTTCAAATATGAAGGGAAATATACATAACTGTACTTCAATTGAAAAGTATAAATTAACTAAACCCTTTCACCCAAAAAAATGCCAAAAAAAATATTGTTCTTTCAATTTTTTACAATGTTTAACAATTGAGCACCCCTTAAGATTTACATGAAAAATGATATATTTTCAATAAAAATTATTTTGAACACATTAAATTGTATTATGTGTAACATTAATTTTACTGGTCAATAATATAACAACTATTCTATTGTATTTTTTCAAGTTGGAGCACACTGGCATTATACAAAAAATCTACCTAGACTATGTCATAACCATAGTGGGGCACCCACGTGCAATCCAAGCTTGAGAGATGTAAAAATGATATGGATTGGGAACCTAAGAAAAAATAATACAAAATTATGAAAATATTCAAAAAAAATTCCTACATACCAATCAACTTAGCAACATACCAAGCAAGTTAGCAAATCTAGCATAGCCGGGGTTAGGCCATCAAATATTTGTGTTCAACACTTGTCGTGAAAGCATACATGTATGGGATGTAGGGGAAATGGAATCAAGACGAAGTCGATTGAATCCTTGCAACTCACTGCATGTTTGAGTCTCAACAATCCTCCTTTTAAATTGAACTAAACTAGCAAAAAAAGTTTATTAATGGTCGAGATTTGAGAAAGTTCTAGGTGTGAGTAATTAAGGGCTTGAGGCTCTAAAATTAGTTGTGTTTTGTACCAATACATGATTAAGTGAATAGATAGTCACGGCTAGGAATTTAAGTTATTTAATGCAAACAATTAATGTTTATACCTCTATGTTGAAACCATTTTACATGCTTAAGCAGGCCACTACACTCTTTATTGTCTTACCAAAAGGCATGATAATGAGGAAGAAGACCTAAAATTATGGACTTCACCTTCAAAGAATGCTTTGCAATCACATTGGTAAGGAGTGATAAGAAGATCACAACAATCCAACATGTCAAAATCTCAGTTGATAGTGTTAATTAAAGACATATACGATAAATTTTAATATGATACTTACTTATAGTTGTATCTTACTCTTTGTGTCTTGACTCTTGACAAGTTTAATATTTTTATGGTTGTCTCTACACCTTGACCCATTTCGTATTATAAGGTGAGGATGTGCATATCTAATAATCCTTAGTTATGACTATGAGATGAGGATTTAAAGGGAAGAGGATGTAAACACAAGTAATTTTTATATGTATTTTGGTGGCGCTCAGGACAAATGTTGTGAGAAGCCACAATGTTTGGAAGGATGGAGGGAGATTACATCACGATCATGCCACCCATCAAATTGAAGACTATTCTTGAGCCAACAATTGTTTTTTTAATTTTATTAATAACCATTGTTTCTCCATATCTTGTTCCCAACGACACCTCTCTATAGCAATGCATAAATCGACCTCTGCACAGTTTGTGATCCTAGCTACATGCCATTATTTGTATTTTCATGACATCGAGTGTTGTTTATAATTGTCGCGAGTCCATGATATTCATGTAATAAATGAATTCTTGTAGAGGAGGACTCCTTAAAATGGCGTTTTGAATTTCATTTTGACGAAAAAAGAGTGGACATTGGTAGTGAGGTTCACATAGGTAGTAGGCACAAAGTTTTGAGCTCGTTTCCGGCCTAGTAGTAGACTACTAGTTGTTCTTTTTTGTTATAGTTGTAGTTGTTGACACATTGTCACACTTTAGATTGGCTAGTTCCTTGTAGTCATCAATGATTACTAGTCATATTGCACAAGTAAGCAGTGAGTGCATGACATGAGTGAGTAAGTGATTATAATTTATCATATTTCCAATATGTTGAATGATGAGTTGAACTTTATAGAATAGGAATTTCAACATATTGAAAAATTTATATAGATGGGTAATTTCAAATATTGCGCTTCTTTTGAAATGTTAATATAATTTATGAATTTCGTAATTGGAAGGGTAAAATTCAGATTTAAACTTTTTTTGAAAGGCAATTTTAACTTTACATTTCTGGGAGGGCTAGAACCCTCCCCTCTACCTGGAATTTTGGGTGGTTCTTAGAAGAAAAGTGAAAAATATTATCCCTAGTTAGGGTGGTTCAATTTTGATGCAGTTAAGCAGGAGACAATATGATTATGTTGGTTATGCATCCGCTCATCGATGTTCCCGCAATGAGGTGGAACAAAATTAATGAGTGATCCATCTGAACATAGAGGCCAATAACAAAAAAATTATGCTCCTGATGCATGCCCTGCAGGGACAGGGTTTGACCAATGCTTGTATAAAAAATCATCTCTTTACTCCCAGACGAGGTCAAGGACTCATCAATGCTTTTGCTTGGAAAAAGTGTTCGGTCTTTTAGGACTCTGGTAAGCTGCTAGTTGATTTCCCGACTTAAAAATAAATAAAAATTCAGGCACAACTATAGAATAAGAGTAGAATAAATATTGCAGAACACATAATACACCGCTTCTTGATAACTCCCACTCATAACAGGAGTAAGCTATCTACCCGACCATTTGCACAGGGGCCCACTTGACTCCGTCTGGTAATAGATTACTCCATTAACTTTCTGTGATAGTGAGAAAAAGAACAACAGATGCTTTTTTTCTTGGATTTTCATTGCAGATCAATTCTACAACAAACTATTATTACACTTCGGTATAATGCAATAATGAAGAATACTAATTTACCAAATCAAATTGAATCTACAAACTGAACTCACCTAATCTGAAATTGTGTTCTAAAAACTTGTAATTTGAAATTCAATTGTTATGGATTTGATAACGCCAATGTTCTGTGTGTATGCTAGTTTAAAACTTTAACCTCCGTGATCATGAAGGATAAAGAATCCAAGGTTTAAACCTGGATCGGGTTCCATAAAACAAACAAAGGAGTTGATTAATTGTTACAAGGAAGTTGGTAAAACGTTCCAAGTTCCAAGTTTTAGATCTTTCTAGTTATTTTTATGGAGTTGACTAAAATTATACAGTTTTAAACATACATTTGCAATTTTTATAAAAATTCCAATCAAAACTTACAATTTTAAACTTGCACTTAAAAAACAAGAATTTTCATGGATAAATTTATGGATGGATGAATTTGAGAGCGCACTTGGTGTGAAAGTAGGTGTTGGAATCGGTTTTTCTTGGTCTCACTAAAAGGTAACAGAGTAAGCTATCACATGATGGTGATGGCGTCAGATGGACCCCGGTGCAAATGGTCGGGTAGATAGCTTACTCCCTCATAACAGACCTAAACCTACATGAATCAGCTCGGCACAGCAGAGCAGAATAGCATAGCCTAGGATTTGTGTGTAGATTCGTAAGTCCTCTTCCTCCTCATAGGACTCGTAGGACCGAGAATAAAGATGGGAAGACAGAGTTTGGAGAACCCTAGCAGGCTGGCCATGAGTGGGATGAAAAAGTGGAAAGCTGGGAACACAGAATTTGGAAAACCCTAGAAAGATGGCGCTAGGAATGCTAAGAGAGTGAGAACCTTGCAATAAAGTTGCTGTGAGAATGCTAAGAAGAGTGAGAACCCTGCAATTTCTTGCAGTAAAGAGCAACAGGTAACACGCTGGTTGACAAACCCTCAATAATGATTTTCTCGTCGGACAACTTGCAAGGTTGGTAAATTATGGAAATTCACCTATTTTATGCCTGATTATATAACTAATTATCCCATTGGAATTAAATTTATTGGATCTTTCCATAGAATATACTCCCATCCTAAAGCCCATACAAGTGATCCAATCACCCCTAAACCTTATATTTTCCTTTACGGAAGTTGCACCATCTGAACCAACGCCATAGTTGAAATCCCTCTTTCTACGAATAGGGTCAAACATATGTCAATAAACTTTGCATCAAGACCACGCATGCTTCTCCAAACTTGAAATAACACTGCAAACACCACCATCTCTATCGCTCTCCCGCTCCACCATATTTAAATCCCCACCAATGGTCCATTTAGTAGTTGGGAGTGAAGAAGCCATCCATTCCCAAACAATAAACCTATTAGCAGCAGGGTTGGTGGCATAAATAGAGAAAAACCCAAATATGTTTAGTATAGTTAGTATTATTCCATTAGATTCAATTATATATTATATATATTAGATTATTATCTATTAGTATAGTATATTATTTTTTTTAGCATTATTTATTAAATATGTAATAAGGAGTTATAAGTGTTTCTTTTCTTTCTAGTATGTATAGTTAGTATTTTATTATAGTATATATTGTATAGTATAGTCTTATATTAGTATAGATTTCTAAATAATGCTTGGTTTTTTATGACTGACTATATAGCCAGAAGCTGTTTGAATGACTGAATCATCATGAATTCTTATAGTGTTTTCATGTGCTACATTACATAGAGAATAGTCTCCATGCATAATGAATCTCATCCATCACGTAATCAATAACTAATCTGCGTTCTATCCACAACCCCAATAAATATTTCACACAACTAATCTTTGCATTTATACAAATACTAAATACTGAGGCTATTGCGATGAACCTATCTTTTCATTGTCTCCAGCTACTTTGCTTTCGAATCAAAATCATGACCGACATGCATCTATGCAAAGGAAATACAATGGTAAAAGATATAGGAACATCGATACAATAAGGGGTAGACTCCATAACGATAGAAAGCTCCTAATATAAATATGCTGTGAAACTGAGGACTGTTAAAACCCTACAATGCTTATCCCCGATATGATAAACATGAAGCATATCCTTCTTAGCATCTATATAAGGTTCCTCCAAATCCTCCAGTAGAACGCCTCATTTCCGAATAACCAAACGCACTGGATAGTGTGTTTTAGAGCAGGTATTGAAGTTGTTTGTGTGTGAGTGTTCATGCCTGTGTTTGCTTGTTGCCATTTTACCTTTGGGGATAATTGATCACTTCACAATGTTATTGTTGCTCATTGCAGTCCTCAAAGGATGCGGGGATAACATGTTTGTTTTTTTTGTTCCTCTTGTTCTTGAGGATGTAAGGAAAGTGTTTGACAATATTCATGAATGGAATGTGGTTTTGTGGAGTAGGGTATGCTATGAACAATGGTATTTTGGATCCCAGCAGCTCAGGATGCGGGTTAGATAAGGACTAATAGATATTGTATACAGAAAACGCTTGTGTCTGTCTAACAGGTCTAGACAGAAGCATACTGTTGGTGAAATTATAATTTATGAGTGTAGATGGGGAACACATTGGAAAGTTTTCCTAGTACATGCATGATATCTAGCTTCTCCCTCTATAGGTACTCCTGGATTTAGTAATTCTATACAAGAATATTGACATGGTGTCTATTGCAAGGTTGGTAGCCACAGTTGGAATCATGGTTGGCAATACCCCTTTCTCTAAACTACAAGAGAAATATCAGGGTAAGATAATGGAGGCAAAGGATAGACGTATGAAGGCTACCTCAAATAACTTAAGGAGCATGAGGACACTGAAACTACAAGCTTGGGAAACCTTATATCTACATAGGCTCCAAGAGCTGAGAAGGGTTGAACAAGGCTATCTAGGAACATATCTGTATACCTCCTCTACAGTCACTTTTCTCTTCTGGGTGGCACCAAACTTCGTGTCTACTATTACATTTGGTACCTGCTTGCTAATAGGGGTTCCATTGACAGCAGGTAAAGTGATTTTTGCCTTAACAACTTTCCAAATCCTTCAGGTGCCTATATATAATCTACCTGAATTGGTTTCTATGATTTCTCAATGCAACGTGTCGTTAAACTGAATACCCACTTTTGTACAAGAAGAAGAGCTACAATGCAATGCAGTAGAGAATCTACCTAGGGATTCAACCGACCTAGTAGTTCAGATCAAACATGGAGAATTTTCATGGGATCCAACCTCCAATGATCTGACATTAAGGAGAATAAATTTGCAGCTAAGAAAAGGCATGAAAGTTGCAGTCTGTGGATCAGTTGGTTTTGGAAAGTCAAGCTTGTTGTCCAATATTCTGGGAGAAATACCCAATCTATCAGGGATTGTGAAGGTCAATGGTACCATAGCTTATGTTCCACAGTCTCCATGGATTCAAAGCGGGGAAATTGAAGAGAAAATATTATTTGGGAACAAGATGAAAAGAAACAAGTACAAAAATGTACTTGAAGTATGTGCTCTAAAGAAAGACATGGAATTGTTTTCTCATGGGGATCAGAAAGAGATTGGAGAAAGAGGGATCAATTTGAGTAGCATAAAAAAGCAAAGAATACAACTTGCTCGTGCAATCTACCAGGATGCAGATTTCTATATTCTTGATGACCCTTTCAGTGTTGTTGATGCTCATACAGGAGCTCATCTCTTTAAAGTACTGCTCTCCATCTCCAATTAGAAGGATTGAATGCATTTGTAGAGTAGATTTTCAAAGTACACTTTTATTTGAATGTATAGTCCAATGCCTTGCCATCAGTGCACGGTAGGTTACTCTACCAAACCCAACTAGATCTTATTGCTTCAAGACCAAGGGAAATTGGGATATATACCCTGGTTTGCTCTAAACAACCTACTAGAGGAGATCCATTACACTAGAGTCTTCATGTATTCGTATGCAAACAACATACAACCCATCATCAGTAATCACGTTAGATGCCCATTTCAATTGCAGGAGAAATGAACTAAGTTGGTATGGAATAATAAGTAGAACTAGCAGCAGATTTAGTTTACCAAATAATCTAACATGAGTTCCTTCTTGGAGTTCTGGGATCAAAGACAGTAGTATATGTGACACATTAAGCATAATTTTTATCTGCATCTGACCTTATACTGGTGAGCCCACTTTCTACACTTGCAAATTTGTAACCTTTATGTACAGAACAGTTTACTCTTTGAATAGGAAATTGCTAGTGTCAAGTCATGAAAAAGTGTTAGGGATCTTTTGGGCAACTTTGTAGGTTATGCAAGATGGAGACATAGTTCAATTTGGGAGGAATGAAGATATACTGGGTAGTGCGTATTTATTAAATCTAGTTGGTGCACACCAGTAGACTTTGAATGCATTTAATGGAGCACAAATTTCAGCTAGGGGGATAGTGCCAGAAACAGGCAATAGCAGAAGTAGATTCTGCAATACCATGGACTCTGAATCTGATAAACCATATCAAATGAGGATTTAGAGGACCGAGCGACGTGAATCAATGAATTTCGATTTGAACATATTGTAAAGGAAGAAGAAAGAGAAACTGGGAAGGTCAAAATGCAAGTCTACACTTCTTTTATAATTGCAGGAGATAAAGGTGCCTTAGTTCCTATCATATTGGCAGCACACATACTATTCTAGGTGCTGCAAATCAGTAGCAATTATTGGATGGCTTGGGCTTCCCCTCCAACCCAATACCAGAAGTCCACAGTCAGCAGTAGAGTTCTCATTCTTGTGTACATATTACTTGCAATATGGAGTTCCATATGTGTATTGATAAGAGGTCTTTGCTTCTAGCACCTGTAGCAATTGAGATTACACAAAGACTTTTCACAACCATGCTTACATGCATCTTCCATGCACCAATGTCCTTCTTCGATTCAACCCCGACTAGACACATCTTGAATCGATTCAGTACATGTTTGTATTCAACAAGCTAGAAATTGTTTGATAAGCAAAAGATAACTTAGGAAAAAATAGTTTGTTTGTGATGCTTTTGTATTGCCCATTTAAACAACAATTGTGAATGTAAACTATAAACATCAGCATCTATATAGAATTGATATAGATTAGAGATTTTAATATTTTTAGATTGATTCCACTTCAAGTCAATAATGGAGATTGGTAGTCTAATTGATGTGAAGAAATAGCATGTAAAACTGATATTTCCTGTCGAGTGAAATCGCCCTTCTTTATCCATAGGCATTAACAGATCAGAGTACTGTAGACATGGACATTCCTTACAGATTGGGAGGGTTATCATTTGCATTAATTCAACTATTAGGAATTGTAACAATCATGTCTCAGATTGCTTGGCAGGTCTTCGTTGTTTTTATACCGGTCACTGCAATTTACCTCTGGTATCAAGTAAGTAACTTTGCTCCATGGAGCGAGTTTCTTGATTGGAACTTCTTATTATGGTTGCTCCTGTGAGAGACTCATCAAAATGGTGTATGATGGGAGCCTTTCTAATTCCCACCAATCTAGCCATCTCCCTAGCAGATGAAATGTAGTAACGCTGCCAAGCAGTACCTCATTAAAAATACCATGTAGTCATATGGAGTGGCTCTGTCTTCGCTTGAATTTTCTATCCAATCTTGTATTTCACGCTTCTTTAACATTCCTAGTGAGATTTCCAAATGGCACAATTGATCCAAGTAAGGACTATTCGTAGAAAGCTTAATCCACACCTAGTTGTTGCATATGCCAAGGAGGGTATGGCGGTGTTCGCAAAAAGTTTCTCCTCCTTCATTCTGTGCAGGTCTTGTTGGCTTGGCAGTAACATATGGATTGAATTTGAATATAGTACAGGCTTGGGTCATATGAAACCTATGCAACGTGGAAAACAAAATGATTTATGTGGAGAGGATAATGCAGTATTCTAATATACCAAGTGGAGCACCATTGTTGATTGATTCTTCAAGGCTAAGTCACAATTGGCCATCAACAGGCACAATAGTGCTTAAGAAGCTTGAGGTGGGTGCAACAAAACCAAACTGGATGATTTATTTGAAACCTTATGCTATCGAGAATTTAAATTTATCATGGGAATATAAGAGGAAAAGAAAGAAAGAATGACGGGAAAGAAAGAAATAATTAAGAGAGCCATTGTTTGTTCCATGGTTGGCCCATGAAGGAAGTTATTTTGGGTCATTGTTTTATCCTTGGTTGGGCATCAAGGCCTTTAAATCAAAGTGTAAGCAACATGGTCCGTCTTGTTAGTTTTTTGTCAATATGTACTTCACATTAGAATAATTAATGTTGTATAGGCTAGAACCTACATCATTAGATTTAAGATCCAATGGATGTATATCTCAGCGTATATAACATTTATTACATTGTTGAGGAGTGCATTTGTTTTGTTAAAGGGTATGTAGGGTTGACACACCCTGTAAGGGGGAATTCTGTGTTCTACGGCTGGCCCATTATGGTCAATAAATCGGGTCACTGTTTGCTTCATAGTTGAGCCATTAAAGTCGTTAAGTTGGGTTAGTTGATATATCCACAAAGAGTAAATAGTATCATGTCACAACATATGATTCATTACTTAAAGAGGGAATCATTGTTTGTTCCAAGGTTGGCCTGTCTAGGTAGAGTCTACAATGGTATTTCTATAATGACTTCCTAACCAAGGATGGCCCCTATAATTGCACAAACTGTAGGAAGTTCTCTTGTCTTGGCATCAAGAACTCTTTCCAAGAGAATAGCTTGTATTAAATATTCAAATAACCTTTGATCTTACATAATTTATTTTATAGAAATGCAAATATTGGTCTTGAAGCCCAATGTTTACACCTCCACAATCTACATAAAAGTTCTTGGGATAGCTGGGAAAGTGGATGAATCATGAATAAAGGCAGGCATCACTATGAGTGTGAGAGGTGGGCAAGAGATGTGAGTGTAGCTTGAGTTGAGTGTGAGAGGTGCCCTATTTTCTGTCTCATCTATATTCCAGTTATCCAATGTCTGATCTTGGTGAATAGACATTGACTTTGAAAACCAGTTTATTCCTAGAATCAAGTTAAAGCAAGAAGGTTAAGAATGACAACTCGACTACCGATCAGTGAAAAATTGTAGATTAAGGAAAGGTTAAAAGGGTTATACCTAGATCCATAGTTGGACCAATACTAATATCGATTACTATATTTTGCAATTCATATGTGTTGAGGGTGACACATAGAATTTCCAATTGAAATAAAACTATCTTACTACCTAGAATCATTGTGAGTTACTGGTCAGAGCACATAAATAAAGCATGGGTGGACAATGAAGTAATACACCAGTCAATGATAGAACATCTCACACTTCTATTAATAGATTTCACTTGGTACGCAAGTTAAGATGGTGATGCACATGAGAGAAAAAAAAGAGTAACAAGAGTCAGCGTGATAGACTATTGTGCATGTTAAAGCTATTAAAGCAATAAAGTAATACAAATGGGAAGTTGAGTGAGTCATTTCAGCCGTAGAACCCAAAAAACAAAAATAGTATAATGCATGATAGCTACTTTCCTTTCCAGCTTGACAACCTTTTGTGATTCTATCCAGCATTTGTTTCCATAAATTCTTTTTGTTCTTTCCCTAGAAGAGGTTCTCTGTTGCATCCCAATAGTTATGAAATTCTTTGTTTTTTACCATTATAATTGAAGAAATATATCTCATATTTTTTAGCATTAATACTTTCACTGGATTCTCTTTTATAGTATAAGACGATTTCCTTTATTTCATAGGCTTCATGATGGAGAGGTTTCTTGGCCAAACCTGGTATCATCTACATTTTGTAGATGGGATATTGGTGGAGAAAGTGAGGACACTATCAACTTGTGAAGCTCCCCTCTGTTTTAAGCATCCTCTAATGCTCTACCATGATCCTTGGCTATAATGATAGAGAGATAGGGAGAATGGTCTCCTTGAAAGGTTGAGAATTATTCTAGAGGAATCATATAAAATTCTTAATCCCAAAAACCTACGGTCATCACCTGGTAACATTTGTAAAATTTGAACCAGGTGGGGCCTAAGACAATCCCCTGCTTTTAGGCTAGCTGGCCTAAGTAAATGGCCACGATGGTTATAGTACCTTTAATTCAACCCTTGTGAGGGAAATATGGCCACTTTTGTGAAATCTGAGCCCTAGTGGGGGCTAAGACAATCCCCTAGTTTCACCAATCCAGTTAACCTCTTATGGTAGGTTTCCTTGATGAAGATCCCTTTGGGATTTAAATAAGATAGCTGGAGAGCCATTGAACCATTGATCTTTATGGAAAATATATGCGAGGAGAGTAACAAACTTTCATCCAAAGCCTCCAGTACATTGAGAAATTGAAATTTTGAAGCACCCTTTTGAGGGAAGCCCAATAAACCTATTATAGACTTTCATCCTATATTGCATGCAACTCCTAAATTTCCCATGTACTAGTATTGGAAACTTGTGGAAAAATTGGAAACACCTCAAAAACTTCTCTGAAATCCCCAAGTGCCCATGAAGGGTGTGGTACTGATAGGAAGTTTAAAAATCCCTAATTTATAGTAAATGAAGACAGCTTAATCTCCATATCATTTCTAAACCTCCTACAAATTAACTTATCATTCTTATTTTATTGCAAGATAATGTGTTTTAAATTTTATATATATGGGGTTGTGTAACTGCATTTTTACATGTTCCTTGTTTCTTAAACCAGTACATGTTTTGTGCAACTTAGCTTCGGCCATATCATTCCTTCCCTTTTCCTGGAAAGCAATGAATGAATAAGCTCATTCCAGAATCTCCTTTCTTGAAGTCTTGCAGTGTTTCTAAAATGATTTTAGGTAGAATGTAAGTTTATTTTATTTCCATTACCCCATAAATTACCTTATAGACCATTTTACAGAGGAAAATTGTAGGGTTTATAAAATGATTTTAAGTAGAATGTGTTTTATTTTATGCCATCACCCCAGAAATCACCTTATAGACCATTTTATAGAGGAAAATTCACTTAGAAGGTAGCTAAGGAGTTAGCATTTTATTATATTGGAGTTAGAAATAAAAAGGTATTATTAAGATCTTTGAAAACTCTCTTAGGACTTCTTGATTCTTCCACCACTTCGATCAGATCCTCCTTGATGATCTCACGATTTTTCTGGAAGAAATCAGTTAGGAAGCCATCTGATCTAGGAAGTTTGTCCTTCTTCATCAATAAATGAGATAATTGAACTTCTGAAACTAAATCAAGAAGCAGGTTGTTGTCCTCTCTAACCAGTGAGGGAATATGAGACATGAGTGCAACTTGGTTTCTTCATGATCAAATTTCTCAGTGGAGTATAATGAGAGAGGAGTGCATATTTGTTTTCTTACTTATCAATTTCTTCTTCCTAAACCAGGCCTTCAAATGGAATTCTGCTTGCCTTCTAATTTCCTCTTGATCCTCACAAAGTCTCCCATCTAAGAGTAAAAGATGTTTATTTCTATTGTCTTGTCCTGAGAAGTTCCTACAACAACCCTTGCCTGAGAAGGTCCCACAACAACCCTTGATTCTGAATATTTGATTGCAACTCCATCCCCTTTGGGCCATTGCAAACATTTTTTTCCTTTCACCTGGAGGAGGCCTAATCCATCATTCTTCTACTCTATCTTTCAAGTCAGGATGATAGATCCACAAGTAATTTTAAAAGAAAAAAATTGGGTGTTGAATCTACTCAAATTTCCAAACTAAATAGGCCATTGGTTAGACCTTGAACTTAAACGAATTTTAGATTCAAGAATAAAGTTATCTGAGAAAATAACATGCACAACAATAATCAAAAGAGACACAGGTAACCTCCTTGGGTTGGTAACCTCCCCTCTCACTCTTAGTAGTACATCACCAGCAGTTTCAGCTCCATTCCTTGTAGGCACATTATTATTTTAACGTAAATATCCCCAAAATTATTCTAAATTCCTAAGAGCCACTTCTCACTGCTTGTTAATTAAGATAAATTTAATAGGTTATAGAATATTTAAATATTATGTGAAACAATTATGTTAAGACATGTATAACTCCTCCTGGCGAGCTCTCCTTTAGGTTGAGGCTACTTACATGTCCAAGGTTTGATCTCTAAAGATTAATGTCTTGGACAAGCTATGAATTTTTTTTTTGTCCACATTGTGTAGAGATCGGAACCATTAGCCATATCTTCTAGAGCTGCAAGTATGCTCAGGAGAGTTGGGACTTTGTATGGTGCAATTGGCATCAACTCCTCTATAGTAATATTTTTGGAAAGATGCTTTTCTAGTTGATGTTGACTCAAATCCATTGGCCCTTTGCACTTTAGGAGTGCCTAGCATTGTATTCAAGTTGTGACATTGTATATCTTGGGAAAGCTTCTTTGTGATGTTTTTTTTAGTGGTAGTGTTCTCATCCATAAGCATTCATGGATATTATCAGATTCTGTATTGTTTTTGTTAGAGTACTACATGATGACACAATTGGTCCCTCTTCTTCCACTTCAAGCATTGATACAAACATGTGACAACGCTAATCTCTTGTCCCAGTTTCCAGCTCTGGTCTTCATTTTTCCTTGAAATCAATTTGTACATGTATCTGTGTTTTATAGTTTAGAATTACCCCATCCCACTATATTTACAATATTCATTTTATACACATTGTTTTAGCAACTTAGTATTTAGCTAATTTTTGTCCCTAGAGTTCTTCATATCCCAGTTCATCTCTATTTGGCTGGATGTAATTTCAAGTCCAATTGACCTACTTTGGTCACCTGTGGACATTAATATAATTACTTTCTTTCTATTCTTTTAAAGCATATTTTTCACAAGATAGACACACACTAATACTAGAAATTTAACCCTCAATACCATGTGAAAATGAGAACCAGACCTTGCATTGTCATTACTGCAAGGTTGATTATAAATTTATATCCCTAAGAATTTACTTGTAAATAGTTTGGATTAACATTATTGCAATTAATTCTGAGATAATACTGATTCAAATTTCTGTTGAGAGTTGACTAATTGACCTTGGGCGTCGAATTTGAGATTCTTCTCTGGAAAAAAACAACATGCTATATTTTGCTTTTACTCCAAGCATTATGCATTTCTCATATTGTGCAATAGATTCAGTAGGGTTTCATTCAGATTGCCATTTTCTGGTCCTATTGGATGATGTGTTCTAGAAAGAACAATCACTATGTTTTCCAATCTCCTATTGTGATGCATTCATGCATATTTGAGATTAATACTTACATAAAGTGAAATGCAGCAATTGGCAAGTTTCTGCATCTGATAGTTTTATGTTGCATGCCTGCCATTGTGCATTTAATGTATTTTTTTGTTTGACAATGCATCATATTACATATATGATTATATCTCATCATAAATTAAAATACATATACAAAAAAGTTGTTGCATATCCAGGAAAGAAAGCAGCCATACAATAATTCCCCGTTCTACATTAGTAAGGAGAGCTAGCATTTCTTGTTTGGATTCAACTCGAAGAGTATCTATTTGTTTCCTATATGGATAATGATAGCCAAATCAGATGTAAATGCAGAAATGTGTCTCAGGATGAGTAGAGTATTCACCTCATGAAAAGTTGTACAACAGTGTTATTTTTGTAAGAAGGATATGCCCATCAGTCTGATTGCATCCCACATACTCTTGTATGTTTATTGGATCATACATTTGTGCCCAAACAGAACCCCTTTTCAATGAAGAAGAGAGACAACGAGAACACCGTACCCAGCAGCAATCTAGGATGAAAATGTTTGAGCATCTTTGCAATTTCACATTACATGCTCAATCCTTCCAAACAGGTCCATGAGAAACCAGGTGTAGCTTAAACAATAGTCTGGAAACATCTAAAAATTGGTAGTAAAAGTAGGTGAGTCAACAAGCTGATCTCATTTGAGATTGTATAACGGGGTATCTACAGAAATAAGTGAACTTCTATTGCTTATGATAGTAATTGGATTCATTTACAGAACGGAGAAATGGTAGCTCAGAAAATAAGTGGAGTTGTTGTTGAACTTCAGTAGATAACATGTGCTCTTTTGTTAGAAAAGGCTACCTCGTCAGACCTTAAATGAATTTTTTGTTTTGGCTATGGAAAAGCTTCCCTTTCCATAGCTGAAATGATTTTTTGTTGTGAGAAAAAGCTCCATTGTCATACCTAAAATGATATTTTTTGGTGTAAAAAGGCTACCTTGTCATACATGAAATGCAAGAAAATGTATCTGTGACAAAAGACTCCCATGTTGTAATTCCCATGTCAATTTTCTCTGATTCCTGATCATAGCTTTAGCTGATGCATGCTAGGCTATAGTTTTATCTAAAATGTGGAAGGGTTTCTTTTTATTCGTGTGGAATTTAAATATGTGAACTCTCTTTTCCCAGTGAAAAAAGATTTTTATTTATTAATAGATAACAAAAATACATTCTGCATAAGAGGCTTGTTTCTAAGCCTTTTCAAAATACTTCTTTTCAGCTCAAATAGTTTGTCCCATATGTGGTCCCAAAATACCATACACAGGTTTACAGCCATATCACCAAAACAATAAAGTCCTTGATCTGATAGAAACCAAAAATATGTATATCCAGCAAGCTCTTCCATGTCGAGAATCACTGATTTGAGTTTCACATCTTTGAAAATTGCTGAAAGTTTTGATCAGAATTCAGTCTATATAAGCAGGGCCAAATCATCTATGAACTCCGGTAGTAAATGTGGGAGCTCTCACATATGCACTTGTTTATTTATGGAAGTTATTTCCTTTTTACCCTCAAGTTGCATAATCAAATGTATGATGACTAGTATTTTTGTGTATCTTATACCAAATAGAGATATTGTATAGGGGAACCTTGTAGCTAAAAACATGATCTGCTAAATTTATGCAAGTTTATTGCTTGTTAAAACAAATAGGTGAATGAATACACATGTTTTTTTGTTTAAATGAAAATATGATTGTTGATTAAGATCATGAAACTTCAATGAAGGGTCAAGATTTATATCAGATCCATGATTTCTTTGTTCTCTGAGATGTGTTTTAAAATGACTATATTTGATATTCCTAAGGAATAAATAAAAATAAACTTTTGACTAGTCCTGCGAGGACTCAAGTGTGCTGGATATTGTTTTGTTGTCCATCATTCAAAAACAAAGAAATTTAAGAAAACAATTAAAAGTCTTCCTTACGTATTCCCTAGGATACTCAATTTTTCATCAATACAGAATCATCAAAAGAGTCCTAATATCTAAACCAACAATACAACAAGATGAGCATAACCAATGTCTACATCCCTCAGCTATGACTATGAGCTAATCTGCCATTAAGTGGTTGTTAGTACATGTAATGTCCCAGTTTTGACCCTGTCACATTAGATGTATATGATGTATATATTGTAAATGATCATGGTGTGGAGCTAAAGGCCAAGGCCCCACCATTGATCGGTTATGCTATGTTCTGGATTTAAATTGTCACCGATTGAATATCGGGGCATGTGGCATATATTATGTTGGTCATCATGTAAATATGCATCTATAATAAAAATGAACATAACCAGCTACGGACGTGGCAACTAAATCGAAAGGGGCATGATTTTCACAAGGATAAGGATATGGGGAAGAGCCAAAATATCTATGAGAAGACCCATCAAGCTGTCAACTACCTTTCTTGTCTTTTTCCCTAATCATTTATTTCTACCAGAATGTGGTTGAGTTAGTTATTGCAGGGAATGGGAAGAGTATGGGAAAACATTCGAATTGGGCAGAGAACCATTTTTTTTGAAAAACGTGTTCTGACTTCCTTGGCAAGGAAAAATGCCCAAAAACGTATGCCATTCTGCATGCATCCATGTTTTTCCATTTTTCCTCACCATTCTCCTTCATGTTGGGGATTTTGGGAGCAGCTGAAGTTTTTCCTGTGTTTTTCATTCCACGTTTTTGGTGGTTGGCTTCATTTTTCCCATGGATGCGAGGTCGTTTTTGTAGTGCTGGGGATTGGGCTGCTTTCGTCACGTTTTGGGAGCTGCTGGTGCATTTTCCATTCACGTTTTTGTAGCTTCATGTGTTTTTACCATGTCTATGAAGGGCCATTCACGTTTTTGGCTGTCTCACCGACTATTGGTCTCACACACAGACTATTTGGGGCGTTTTTCCCTGCTGTGAGTTGTGCTCAGTGATAAGCTTCATGAATGTGTGTTTTCCCCCAGGTTGTGAGTCATTTTTGTTGTTACATTTGGGGACTGTTGTAGATGGGTTGAAGTCATTTTTCCCTAGTTTAAGCTGTAATAGCTAAATTAATTGCTAGAGTGCAATGGTTGGTCTTCGGACTGTGAGAGGAGCAGAGATGTTGGCTTAGATTTGCTTGATAAACCTGGTGGTTGGAAACCACACAGACAGAGCTAGAGGGCTGGCCTTCTTCTCCATCACCCCTGAATAGCACTGGAAGGGAATGCAGGGCCTGAGGGACTGTGTAGCAGAGAAGGGACTAATTCCTTGTTTTGGGTGTGGATGGGTGTCTTAGAGGTCAGGCTAGTTCTGGTGTAGGTGTCCTTGGCTCTGTAATGAGCTCACCAGCTTAGCAATCTGCCTTCTCCAACTCCTTAATGGCCTGATAAACCCAACTTTGTTGGCTTGGCTATGTGTTTTGTGTATCCTGGCTATGTGTAAGCCTGCTAGTTCCCTTATTCCTTGGAGAATCATGCCCAGCTCGGGGGTGGCAGCGCTACTGAGAGATTAACGAGCACATTGGCCTATGGTTGGGTGGAACGTTGCAGCAACGTAGCTGGTTGCGGAAGAAGTTCTTCATAAGATAAGTGCTATGTCCATTTTACTTCTGCAACTGTAAATTCTGTTAATGAAAATGAAATGAATATTTTGAAAGAATGCTTATTGGAATGTATGATGTTTCCGCTGTGTCTAATAGATAATTGCATCTGTGCATGATAATTTCTCATATGTGCATAATTAAGTTCAATGCATACGTTTAAGCATTCTGTTTCCAGCAATTTGTAAGCATGTACATGTTCATGGGCGGTTAGCTCGGTCTGATAAAGCTAGTAGTCGCGTCCTCTACGCCGGTCAGAGGCATGGGGACGTCACAGTACAAGTCTTTTCTGAATCAGATAGGAAGTGAATTTTCTAAATTCTTGTTTGGTTTAGGTGCCCTTCTATAACAACAAAGTATATTTAGAAAGATTGTCTGCCATTGAGTTGAAATCTTGGTAAATGTATCGAAAAGGGATTATTATTATGGTTTCAAAATAATTTTCAACCTCTTGAACTTGGTTCATGCAGGCCCAGATTCTCGATGCTGGATAGATGATTAGCCCAATCTATGATAAAATTTGAATCTCCATACCCTTGAAATTGTTTAATACCTCCATTCTCAACTGTTCTCCACAGTCCGAATGTAGACTTCTGCCTTGCTTGCCCCTTTACCAGCCTCATAGTTTAGCAACAAATGAAAAGAAGAGTTATTAGTACAAGTATTTTCTGAATCAGATAGGAGAGCGACTTTTCTAAATTCTTGTTTGGTTTAGGTACCCTTCTGTAACAACAAAGTATATTTAGAAAGCTTGTCTTCCATTGAGTTGGAATCTTGGTAAATGTGTCGAAAAAAGATTATTATTATGGTTTCAAAACATTTTTTGACCTCTTGAACTTGGTTCATGTAGGCCCATATTCTCGATGCTGGACAGATGATTAGCCCAATCTATGATTAACTTTGAATCTCCATAACCTTGAAATTGTTTAATTCCTCCATTCTCAGCTATTTTCCACAGTCTGAATGTAGACTTATGCCCTGCTTGCCCCTTTACTAGCCTCATAGTGTAGCAACAAATGAAAAGAAGAGTAAAAAAAAACAAAGCACCAGCTCCACAAATACCTGACACTCCTTTTCATGCTCTCTTGAAAAGACCTAGGCTTTTCTGTATCAATATAATGCATTAGTGAACAACTGGAAGGTTTTTCTTTTAGAATCCTTTTTCAGTCCATTACCTCTCTAATCATGTGTGCTACCTGGGCAACTGTGAAGACCTATTCTAGGAATATCATCAAATTTCTTGACATCCATATATCATATAAAAGCAAAACATGGGAACCTGAAAAGTTGCTATAGTGTTTTCACCAATCCAGTCCTAGACAATCTACCAAGCTATGCCTATATATATCATCTTGATCTGTCCCCTGTAACCTGTGACACGTCAAGTCATACAGATCTGGAGAAGGTGCACAAGATGAACAAGTGATCCACAGACTCGGCATTGCATTTGCATATGAGACATCACCCTTGTCTACACCAATATCTCATTTTCCCACTGGTAGTACTTTATTAGCCAATACCAACCACATTAGTGTTTTTGTTTCTAAAGGGCTAAATAGCTTCCAAACAACTGTCATCCAGGATGCTCTCTATTGCATGATTTCCTCCACTTTGGTAGCATAACCTATTTTTGACCCACGGAGTTCATTTCCTTGTTCCCTTGATCCTTGAACACTTTAAATTCTCGGATCCTTGATGATTGGGCAAGTCAATGTAACCATCTTATTCCTCTGGCTCACCTTGTAAACTTAAGACTGTTTGTTGTCAACCATCCTCAAGACTAGGCATTTCTTTCCAATTGCGAGTTCGCCTCTGTATGACAATATAGACCACTGAGCATGTAAACTATCTAGAAGAGCCTCTGAAATTTGAAATTTCCTTCAAACCTAATCCACGAGTCCTTTCCAATTCTGACTTTTCCTTAGTTCCCTCATTTATTTACCCACCAAGGGGAAAAATTTACCAAAGGATTTCCTTGTAATGGAAGCATCCTGTGAGTGTTTTTTTTTAAGCCAATATTCCATGGATGCATCTCTTAAGTGTTTAGATTTCATAACTCGACCTCAGTGTCCATCATTATAAAGAAATCTCTATAGGCTTTTAGTTGCGAATTTTGAGCTGAAGTGTTTTATGTGTTTTAAACCCCATTCCCAACTTACTTGGAATTGGCTACCCTGTTCCATTTATAACTAGTGGAATTTCTTGGCCCTCCCTCCTATGTGAAGGATGCTGAAACACTTCTTTCTGATTTGGTTAAGATTCCTTTTGGTCGCTGTGCTATAGACATCCAATACTCCTGTATGCTCTCTAGAATAGATTAATGAAGGTTAATATATGAACCACAGGACAGTTACGACCAAAATTTAAATGTCAATCATATGGTTTCAAGATGAAACCCAGGTATTTGACTTCTTGAAATAATTAATGGGAAATATGATTTTGGTCCGGTCTTTAAATTAATCTTCCAATCCACTTTACATTTCTGAAGACTTATTCATATTTATTACCATTCCTGTAGTCTTGCAATAGAGGTCCAGAATCCCCTTAAGATTTTCCAACTCCCTAACATAACTATTGACTGAAAATCAATGTGTCGTCTACCAAAAGTAAATGGGTGATATGAACAAGTTTGCTGCTTTAATCCCCTATAATTATGTTCTAGAATTTAATTAATTTAGAAAGTTTTCTTTATTGGGCTAAATTGTTTTAAAAAAAAATTCACATTTAGCTTATATGATTTTTGATTTTCTATGTCCTATCTTTCTAGTAGCAAAACTCAGAAGTTCTATGATGTTACAAATCCTCCACAGCAACACTGGGGACTTTGTTTACCTCCACCAGTGGTAGAGGTTTCCTTGCTTGGATCAATTTCTTCAAGTAAATTGAGCAAATCACTAGCTCCTGTAAGTGACTTTAGGATTTTAGTATATTGTACTTCTGTCCAATTATCTTTAGCATTTGTTATTGATATCTGCATAGACAGCTTTTTCTATGATTCCATATTAGATTATTTAATAGCTTCTGATTCGGTCCTAAATAATCATTAGTATAGAAGCTAATATGTATTTTCTTTAGACAGCTTATGTTTTACTTCAGCGATTGTCTTCTAGATTCTTTATACATGGCTTCATTTTCATTTCCTAATAATATATACTTGTTCATATTTCCATGTGAAACTAGAACACAGGAGGTAATGCTGAGACTTCCCTTGCCAGTGGAGTTGCTGGAAGATCAATTGTATTGCCAGCTAGTGCATCTTGGTTTGAAATCTATTTCTTGTCATGGAATATTTGTTTAGTTTTCCAGCACCCCCTTGGATTGGTGCAGAGTAACATTACACATTA
Source organism: Pseudotsuga menziesii (assembly GCA_001517045.1). NCBI lineage: Eukaryota > Viridiplantae > Streptophyta > Pinopsida > Pinales > Pinaceae > Pseudotsuga > Pseudotsuga menziesii. The sequence continues at coordinate 116,889 of LPNX010374618.1, forward strand.
AGTTTAGTGAACATAAGTTTCCATATGATTTAGGAGTTTGTGGTGGAATATTACATATCTTACTGAATATTGAGACATTAATGGTTGTTGCAGGGGCTCCCATGATGCACAGGAAAAATCATTTAGTATCAGGATCCCAGCTATTCAGGGCTCCTCTTATCCTAAAACAAGTTCATATCATTCACTTTCAGTGTTTCCAACATTAAATCTCCCCGCCTTGGTGGTGGATGTTGCGGCATTAGGGTTGAGTTCTGATCATGGCAAGTTGTTGGTCAATAAGGGTGGGCAGCCATCAACGTTTATATCTAAAAAACATATTGATGCCAAACCTAATGTAATGAGTGGAACAGATATAAAATTAAATTCACATGTAAATACCGTTGAGGAAGCTTTCCATGGAAACAATGCAAGTTTAGTTGATCCTACTATGAAATGTAGGAGTCATGAAGGTTTTAAAAGTCTATTGAAGAATTCTTCCTCTAACACACACAAGGGTTCATCTGAGCTAGGAAGTGGGCACATTGAAACAGTAAGAAGTGAAAGAACAGATGTAGCTTCAGTGTCATCTGGTATTGTCTGTGTTGGAATTTCTAAAGATAGCTTTCCAATATCTATCCCTCAAAGTAACTCTGTTGTTCAAAGCAACAGTGAAGTGAATGTTGTTGCTCTAAATAAAAGCAGTAGAATTATTTTAGGAAACCATGTTGAGAATTGTCTACTGAGATCTCCATTTGATGATAGGTATCAAAATAATTATGAAGAACACTTTGCATAACCATATGGTGAAAATTGCTCTAAAGCTATTTCTTCAGAAGCAGAGGTGCCTCCCTTTATGGAAAAAGTCCAATTTTCAGTGGATGATTATAGTTATAAAGATTGTTCTCTTCATAAAAATTATGTAAATACTTGCACCCTTAATGGTGACGATGGCAGCTTTGGAGTTACTGATCATAAAGCATAGGAAAGATTAGTTTCAACTGCTGAAAATACTAGTGCAGGTTCTATCCAAAATTGTGAAAATGAGCCTATGTTAAAGGAAAGATCAGGTTCAAAATCTGGAAATACTAGTACAATCTCTATCCAAAATTTTGAAAATGAGTCTATGTTAGATGCAACCGATATAAGTACAAGTACTGGTTTTCAAATTCCTGAGAAAGTAGAAATTGCTAGAGATTCTAATGCCAGCTCTAGAAAGCTAGAATGCTTGGAGAATCTGGTGTGTAATATCCTTCCATAAGTTTATATGAATGGCTCAGATGTTCGAGAAAACAGTATAATTTCAAACATATTGTCTTTGAATTTTGATTCAGATGATAGTGTATTAAATAGTCCTCACAATTTAGCAAATTTGCTCCTTGTTGAGATTGATAAATGCAATGGGCTGTCAAAGGAAATATCAAGTTCATGGAAGTCTCAGAATAGCAAGCAGTCAAGATTTTTATTTGCAAGGTTAGAAGGTTCTATAGAAATATCAAGCCATTATTCCACTCTTAATTTGGCATTGTCTAGGCAATTTCAGAGGGAGTGGGAAAATGGACAAGATGTTTTGGAAAGCACAAATGGACATGAACTATTGAATATTAATGGACTATCTAATAATGCTTCTGGCCCAAAGGTGCAAGGATTTCAGAGTACTTCAGAGGGAAGCACATTTTTGGTTCCTTCAGAGGCCGAGGGTGAGTTTTGTCTTCTTTTGTTGTTGGATATTATTAATTTTCTTTTAATAATTGTGTTTTACCTCTTGCTAATATGGCATTTACAATATTTGTTTCCTTTTACCCAGCTATTTTAAGCCTTTGTATTTTTCCAAGTTTGTTATCTATGGATATAGACTTATTTTTATGAATCTAAATACAAGAGATAACCATTTTCAGATGACCCTATCTTTTAAGATCTAACACTACACAAGGGATGTCCCTAAGTTGCACAGGGACATTACCAATGTCGTGTAGGATTGTCAGATATCCCTTGGCCATCTTGGGGACTTCTGAGAATCACTTTCCAAAATCGGTGCCTAAGAGAAAAGAAATATAAGGCCTTAGCTCTACACTCACTCACCAACACATTACCCCTTACTAAGAGACTATTCAATCTCTAATTTAGCCAAGATTTAGATCTTTTTTCTTTAAATTAGCTAGGTCAGACCCTCTCTTACTCTTACCGTCTTCTCTACCCTGCCTCTATCCTCCCACAAAAACATACCCTATGTTATAATGCTGTACTAATGGTAGGTTTTGAACAATTCTTCATGAACCTTGAACTTTGTACTTGTAAATATAACTCCACACCAAAATACGAGACCCAGGTCCTAGTGAGGCTCTTATATTCCATTGAAGAAGCAACACATCCAACATGGGGAGTCAGAGTGGAAGGTGTAAACATGCCATAGGGCTTGAAGGGAATTGGAACTTAAAACTAATTCATAATCAGATAATCAGGGAAGGGCACTTTCACATTCCACTCAAGCAGGATGGATACATGCTTTATTACCCTTATGAATAAATAGTTTCTTGTAGGCAATTCAAATGGGGAATATGAACCTCATCATGATTTTCTCTATCCTTTGCTTCATCATAAATGTGCATTTCATGGTCAAGTAAATTGCTTCATTTTGAAAGTCATAAATCTTGATAAGAATATGCCTTTATGCAACTGTGCATTATAAGAACACTGTAGAATACCAGTCTCTCTAACCTTTTCGATAGGTTTAGTCAATCTCAAAATCTTACTAGAATCTAAATTTTAGTGTACTCTTATTTTAGGTGACCATACATTCTAAGGAAAGTTCAGTTCTTATCAATGGTTATTTATCTCTGTGAACTATTGTCCAATCATCATGGAAGCTGTTTCATATCCTGTACATCTCAACACAGAGCTGATATATATTTTGTTATACCTAATAGTTTGCAAGTTTTTCAAGTTTAATTCATGCTTAACCAGTTGTCCTGCCTTTCAAATAATTGGTATCATCACCTAGAAGCCAAATATACAACCCTTTAAAGGTTTCTCTAAAGACACAATGTTGTGGGACGAGGGTATTTCTCTTTATATTTGCAACCTGACTCTTTAATTATTGAATCCACTATTAGGTTCCCTTATAGCCAAGGAATAATGATTCACAAAGCATAACTCCTCCATACAAAATGGTACCTTTGAAACAATAACTGATTCAATGCTAAATACTTTCAATTCTTTGAATTCTAGGTCTAGAGATCATTTTTGCAAGACACTACGGTGCATAGGGAGTCAAGTCTCTAATTTTGCAAATGATAATCGTCAAGTCTCCATTAACAATAAGTTTCAGAATCTGCTTGGCTCTTAGAATGTTTATCACTTGATTTAAAGCTAAAATAGGATTCACAATAAAATAGGCTTCACAATAAGAGAAGAAACCTTTTGTAGTTTGATCACAACCATAGACCTGCTTATTATGGAACCTTCTCAAAGAAAAGGTGAATATACTTTGCATAGTTTTAAGTTTATTAATTATCAAAGCAACAGGTTGTGCTTTAATTTTGATAGCCCATGATGAGGAACATATGAAACACCTTGAAGCTCATGGATTCTTAATATTGCAGTAGACAAGAGGGAAATTTTTGTTTTTGACTCTTTGTTTTTGATGCAGTGATGGCATTGGGCTTCGAAATCCTTTCAGGAAGGACTCTTCTTTGGACTATGAGAATGATAGTGATGAAGAATGGGAAGAGGTACTCATCACTAAATCTCTTTGGTAAGAGTATTTATAGTATTTTTATTAGCTTTAGTTACAGGGAAATTTTTTTATAGCTCTCAGGAATTAGTTTAGCATAAATACTAGTTACTGGTAAGTTGTAATAGTAATAATTATGTAGTTTGTAGATTGATATATATCATAAATTTCTTTGGATATCATCATTTTCAAGAAATAACAACTTCCTAAAGGGTGCTAGCTCAATGGTAGAGCACCTACTTAATTATAGGCAGGAGGTTGGTGGTTCGATTCCTCTGTGCCCTATCATAAATTTGTGACTACAAAAACGACTAAATTGGCATATATACGACTATTAGTAGCTAATTTCCCATATATTAGTCGTATTTAGCTTAGTCATTATTATGTTAACATATAGTAATTTATTTAGTCATATATTTGGTCATTAATGGTTGCAATCAGTGACTAAATCTGTGACTAAATCAGTGACTAAATCAATGACTAACTCAGTGACTAAATCAATGACTAAATCAATGACTAAATCATTAACTATCAATGACTAAAGCATTGTCTATGAATGACTAAATCAATGACTACTAAGTCAAGCTATTAATGACTAGTGAAATACGACTAGCTATAAGATAGTGGAAATTTGCTACTATTAGTCACCGACTCAAAAATAGTCGTTTATATCCCGATTTTAGTCATTTTTTTAGTCATTAATTTCTCATTTTCTATTAGTGAAAGGTCATCGCCCGTTGAAACGTCCCTCCGAAATTTTTAAGGATGAAGGGCATCTTCCAATATGAAAAATTTCCCCAAGGACAAATAAATGCAGTCTTATGTTGGTCCTTGTGTTTAATTTGTATCTGATTATATCCAGAGAAGCCATTCATAGAGGAGATGTTGATATATTTGTAACTTCATAATGTATTCATCTATGTATCTTATGTATTGTAACTTGATGTTTATTTCGGGATGTATCTATAATATAATTGAGTCATATTACCATGCCCCAATGTTCCGATCAGGAGGATCAATAATGTAAACAAGTCATGTCAAGTCATAGTGAGTAACCCTCCAATTGTCTAAGGGTTAAAGTCCTCACAGTTCCGGGGCACTAGGGTTATTAGACTCTCCTAGTAGAGGTCCACCCTGGTAGGGTTTTAGTCATGTCGAGATTAGTATAAATAGAGAAATGGAGTCTCTATTTATCACACAACTCACACACACTCATGTGTAGCGCATAGTTGAGGAAGGAGAAGACACTGGGGCTAGTCAAGAATAAGATTACTGTTGTTGGGAGATCACTTACTATTTTGGGGATTTTACTATTTTAGTGCTGATTCTATCTCTAAGGAAGTTGCAAGGTTTTCTCGTTTATGGTTTCCCTGAGGAAAAACACTGTTTTCATTGTCTCTTGTGTTTGATTGATGTACTTGTTATTCTATCAGTTAAAGATCCTAATAATGCTAGATTAATGTTGAAAAACTAACATGGTATCAGAGCTAACCTAAAAAAAAGGCACTGTGCAACTACGAAAACTAGGGCTTCCTAGTTTATGGATATTCCTCCATAGATTTTCAGCAAAAGTAAGGTGGAATAACTCTCCTCCTTAGGGCGCATCTTTCTGTCGAAGCAGAATCCAATTCTAATGTTTTTCAGTTTTGGACCCAACATTGCTACTGGAAATTAGGGATTTTTACAGAAGAGGAATTTTTTAGTGATCCCAGGCCTAGATTGATCTCCTTCCCAAAATAGATGTTAGGGAAAAATTTCAAGGCATTTGGGTGGACAGAACTCCGAGAAGGAAAAACCCTAATTTGCTCCTGAACCAGTTCTACAGGATTTCAGCTCAAGTTTCAGATCCGACATCTTGAACCTAGTAAGATCTAAAATATTTTGTATTTCCATTTGAGGTTCTCAGTTAAGATGTCTCATCATACCAAGCTTGATGAAAATCTTGAGGGAGCTGATAACTTCCGAGCCTGGAAGTATAGGATCTCCCTGGTCCTGGAAGAGAATGAATTAGACTCCTACATTCATGAGGAGGTTCCAGTTCCAGAGGGAGATGAGGCAAAGGCCTTACATAAGAAGAGAAGGGTTATGGAAAAGAGAATAATTGATGATTCTATCAAGGATCACCTTATCCCACAAGTTTCCTCTCTTAAGACACCTAAAGCTATGTTTGAAGCCCTAAAAAAGTTGTTTGAAGGAAAGAACATAAACCGGAAGATGACTCTGAGGAATCAACTAAAGAATGTGAAGATTTAGAATGCAGAAACTATCCAGTCTTACTTCACAAGGGTTTCTCAGATCAAGGAACAATTAGAATATGTTGACGAAGAAGTGGAAAATGCAGAGATTGTGATGACTACCCTAAATGGCCTTCCTGGGTCATGGGATTCTTTCATCCAAGGAATCTGTGCTAGAAAGAAACTAGTCAAGTTTAGCAGACTATGGGAAGAGTGCTCTCAAGAAGAATCTCAGATAGAAGATCAAGAAGAGAAGATGGGAAGTGAAGATCAAGCTCTCACAGTTCACTCCAAGAGAGGTAGAAGAAAACATCATCACTTCAAAGGTAAAAATCCTCATCATAGAGATAACAATAGAAAAGATCTATCTAAAATAAGATGTTATACATGTGATGAGATAGGGAAATTTGCAAAAGACTATCCTAAGAGCAAGAACCACTCTCATAAGAAGAAGGGGAACAAAACAAGACATCATGCTCATGCTGCAGAGGATGATGAACCATCCCAGAAGAGATCCAGATATGAAAGTGAAGATTCTTCAAGCGAGGATGAATATGTTCTGATCTCCACTCTCACAGGTAACATTACTCATGTTAGTGATGATTGGCTTATAGACAGTGGGGCTTCCAAACATATGACTGGATTCAAGGAATCCATTGTAAGGCTGCTAGAACATAAATCACCTCACAAGGTGAATCTAGGAGATGATTACCAATATCCAATAAAAGGTAGTGGGGAATCTTCATATAAACTAGACTATGGTAAGTCTCTAACAATGAAAGAAGTGTTGTTTGTTCCAGGACTCAAGAAGAACCTTCTCTCCATATCAACGTTGGATGGAAAAGGAATGCAGGTTGCATTCATAGATGGTCAAGTCATTATGTGGCCAAAAGGAAAGACTATCGATGATGCAGTGGTGATTGGAGAACAAGAAGGAGGCTTGTACAAATTGAAGGGCCATCCAAAACAAGCCTTGGTCCATGACATAGTAAATCCAAATGATATTTGGCATAGAATCCTTGCACATCTGCATTACAGAGCACTACCTATTGCAAGCAAAGTTGTTGAAGGTCTTCCAAAATTCCAAGAAAAACATGATGGTGTCCACAAAGGATGTGCAAAAGGAAAGAATACAAAGAAGACATTTCCTAGTAGTGAAAGAAAAGCCAAAGACATACTAGAAATCATCCACTCCGATGTATGCGGTCCTATGTCATCAAACTCACTAAGCAAGTATGCATACTATGTTTCTTTTATTGATGATTTTTATAGAAAGACATGGGTTTACTTCATGAAGAACAAAGATGAAGTATTCAGTAAGTTCAAGGAATTCAAAGCCTTGATCGAGAACCATACTGAAAAGAAGATTAAGACTTTTCGATTAGATAATGGCAGAGAATTCACTTCGAATGAATTTAAAGAGCTATGCAAAGAATCAAGGATTAAGAGGGAGTTATCCAATCCTTATAATCCACAACAGAATGGGATTGTGGAATGGAAGAATAGAACTATCATGAAAGATGCAAGAGCTATGCTTCATGATCAAGATCTTCCTATGCATCTTTGGGAAGAAGCTACCAGAACAACGATGTATGTACAGAACCGTACTCCACATAGAGTACTCGAGAAAAAGACTCTTGAAGAAGACTTCTCCGGCAAGAAAACAGAAGTCAGACATCTCAGAATATTTGACTGCCCTGTATACACACACATTCCAAAAGAGAAGAGAACAAAATTAGTTCCTTTAGGAAAGAAGGGTGTATTTGTGGGATACTCTGAAAGCTCGAAGGCCTACAAAATATATTTCCCAGGATACAAGAAGATTGAGATCAGTAGGGATGTGACATTTGATGAAGACACGGCTTACAACAAATCTAGAAAGAGACCTGCTGAAGAAACTGAAGAAGCAGAAGCAGAAGCACCCAGAATTCAAGATACAACCATGAATGAAGAAGCTCAAGAAGAAGATCAAGAATTTGAAGAACCACAAATACCTATAGATGCACCTCTAGAGAAGAATCTTCTTAGGAGGAAACCTGCTTCGGTATGAGAACTTATCCAAGATGCGGAAAGATATGGGGCTCCAGAAGAGAATCACAGAGAAAGAAAGAGGACCATATCCTGCTTCGAGTATGTAGCCTTACTATGTGATTTCATTGATAAAGTATCGTTCAGTTATGAAGAAGCGACAAAACGAAAAGAATGGAAGGATGCTATGGTCGAAGAGTACCAATTGATCATGAAGAATGATGTCTGGGATGTTGTCCCAAGACCAGATGGGAAGTTAGTTGTAACTTCCAAATGGATCTACAAGATCAAGCATGTTGCGGATGGTAGAATTGAAAAATATAAGGCAATATTTGTAGCTCGGGGTTTCTCTCAAAAAGAAGGAATAGACTATGAAGAAACCTTTGCACTTGTAGCCAGATACACTTCCATCAGATCAGTATTTTCTCTGGATGTAGTGATGAAATGGAAGATACACCAGATGGATGCCAAGACTGCCTTCTTGAATGGTGTAGTAGAAGAGGAAGTGTATGTAGAACAACCACTCGATTTTGAGACACATGACAGGAAGTCTCATGTGTGCAGATTGAAGAAAGCCTTGTATGGTTTGAAACAAGCACCCAGGACCTAGTACGATAGAATTGACAGCTTTCTATCTAGTTTGGGCTTTACCAAGAGTAAAGAAGATTCCAACCTTTACTACAAGGTTGAGGATGGCAACCTGGTGATGCTTCTACTATATGTAGATGATTTGTTTGTGACAGGTATGGATGGGTTGATTGATGATACAAAAAGAAAACTTGCTTCTGAGTTCGAGATGAAGGACTTGGGTATGATGCATTACTTTCTAGTTATGGAGGTGTGGCAGAGTATAGATGGAAACTTCCTTGGACAAGGGAAGTATGCAGTAGAGATCTTGAAGAGGTTTGGGATGATGGACTGCAAGGCTATAGCCACACAGATGGAATCAAACCTAAAGCTATTGAGTGATGCTTCATCAGAGTCAGTTGATGCTACGATGTATCGTCAGATGATTGGGTCATTGATGTACCTGGCGAACATAAGACTAGATATTTGCTTTGCCATGAACACCTTGAGCCAATTTCTAATAGATCCGAGACATGTTCACTTGAGTGCTGCAAAGCATATTCTGAGGTACCTGAAGGGTATAGTTGACTATGGGATCAAGTATGATGCAAATCAAAAGATTAACCTATGGGGTTATGTTGATTCAAATTGGGCAGGCAGTGCCATCGATAGGAAGAGCACTTCAGGGTGTTGCTTCAGTATGGGGTCAGGTGTGATCTCTTGGTTTAGCAGGAAGCAATCCTGTGTGGAACTGAGTATAGCTGAAGCAGAGTATGTCACAGCTTTTTCAGCTAGTTGTGAGGCAATATGTCTATGGAAGCTACTGTCTGATTTATTTGATCTCCAGTTGGATGCTACTTGTGTACATTGTGACAACTAGAGTTGCATAAAGTTGTTAGAGAATCCAGTGTTCCATGACAAGTCAAAGCATATCAAGATCAAGTACGACTATATCATGGATATGGTGCAGAGGGGAGCATTTAAGCTCTAGTATGTTGTGACGGAGGAACAAATAGTTGATGTATTGATGAAGCCATTGGCTATGCTCAAGTTCAAGTACTTCAAGGAGAATCTTGGTGTTCTCTAGATCAAAGTTTCCTCCAAGGGAAAGTGATGAGTTCCATAGCCATTCTGACATGGTGAGAGGATTGATTCCTTCCATGGTCAGATGTAAGGGCTGAGCCATTCTGTCATGGTGAGAGGATTGGTTCCTTCCATGTCAGATATGAGTGCTAAGATCAATAGCCATTCTGATGAGTAGGTCAGATGTAAGGGCTGAGCCATTCTATCATGGTGAGAGGATTTCTTCCTTCCATGTTAGATATGAGTGCTGGTCATTCTATTGAGTAGGACAGGTGTAAGGGAAATTGCCATTCTTTGAATGGAGCTACCTGGTGAGGTACTAGGAACACTCATTCTAGGACTGAGTAGACATTCTGATGTGATAGAGGGATGTGTTCCCACTTGATCAGATGTAAGGGCAACTGCCACTCTCTAGGAGAATGGAGGCACCTGGTCAATTACCAGGTAGCTCAGTCGAGGACGACTGGGGGCCATTCTGATATGACTGTAGGATTGGTTCCTACAAGATCAGATGTGTGTGCAAGCCCTTTCATCATTGTGAGAAGGATGTGTTCCTGCCTGGATGAGAGTCTTTCATCATTGTGAGTAGGATGTGGTTTCGGCCTGGGTGGAAGAACAGAGTTCTTCCATCATTGTCAGTAGGATGTGGTTCTGGCCTGGATGAAAGTGAGGAAATCTTCCATCATTGTGAGCAGGATGTGGTTCCAGCCTGGGTGAAAGAACAGAGCTATTTCATCATTGTGAGTAGGATGTGGTTTCGGCCTCAATGGAAGTGCAGAACTCTTCCATCATTGTGAGCAGGATGTGTTCCATCCTGGATGGATGTGAGTACCGTGCCCTTCTGACGAGTAGGTCAGATGTAAGTGCTGAAGCCTTTTCACAGATGATAGTAGTTTTGTCCTATCATGCCGGTGAATGTGAGTGCTGGGCCTTTCTAATGAGTAGGTCAAATATAAGTGTTAAAGAAGACCTACATGGAGGCTAGGCCTACAACCAGCATGAAAAAGGGATGGCTTTGTAGAAATTCCTGTGATGAGAAGAATCATGAGATAGCACCAAGGATGATCTAGATCCAGTGATGATAGCCAGCGATGATATAGATCGAGTGATGATCAAGATCCAGTGATGATGATCTAGATCCAGTGATGATCGAGATCTAGTGATGACAACCAGTGATGATCCAGATCGAGTGATGATCTAGATCTAGTGATGATGCCTCATGATGATCTAGATCGAGTGATGATCCAAATCCAGTGATGATGCATCATGATGATCCAGATCGAGTGATGATCCAGATCTGGTGATGATGTCCCATGATGATCTAGATCAAGAGATGATCCAAATTCAATGACTTGAAGACAAAGATGACTTAAAGACTCAAGAAGACCTGAGATGCAGATGATGAGATGATCCAGTTGATACAGAGAAGAAGACCAGTGCTGAAAATTGTGTCAAAAGAATACCTTCCTAGTTAAGAGGGAGTGTTGATGTATTTGTAACTTCGGAATGTATTCATCTATGTATATTATGTATTGTAACCCGATGTTTATTCTGGGATGTATCTATAATATAATTGATTCATATTGTCATGCCCCGACGTTTCGATCAGAAGGATAAATAATGTAAACAAGTCATGTCAAGTCATAGTGAGTAGCCCTCCGATTGTCTAAGGGTTAAATTCCTCGTAGTTCCATGGCACTAGGGTTATTAGACCCTCCTAGTAGAGGTCGGCCCTGGTAGGGTTTTAGTCATGTCGGGATTAGTATAGATAGAGAACTGGAGTCTCTATTTATCACACAACTAACACACACTCATGTGTAGCACATAGTTGAGGAAGGAGAAGACACTAGGGATATTCAAGAAGAAGATTACTATTGTTGGGATATCACTTACTGTTTTGGTGTTGATTCTATCTCTGAGGAAGTTGCGGGGTTTTCTCCTTTGTGATTTCCCCAAGGAAAAACACTGTGTTCATTGTATCTTGCGTTTGATTGTTGTACTTGTTATTCTCTCAGTTAAAGATCCTAATAATGCTAGCCTAATGTTGAAAAACTAACAGGAGAAAACCTCACTTCCCACACTCATCCAAAATTTGATCAATAAATGGTGTAGGAAAATTATCTTTAGGGGAGGCTTGATTTAAATCACAGAAATCAGTGCATATTCAGATCATCCCCTGCTTCTTATCCACCGAAATGGGATTTGAAACCCATTCCATCAAGGGAATGGGATATATGAAACCATCCTTGAGCAGATTCTCTATCTCTGCTTTAATAATGGACACCTTTCTAGGATTCATGGCATGCAAACATTGTGCAATTGATTCGACATCCAGATAGGTTTTGATTTCATGTTCGACAATGCAAGGGTCTATTCCCAACATCTCTTTGTATGACCAAGAAAAAAGATCATGAAATTATTTAAAAATATCAATGTACTCCTTAATATCATTGGGGGAAAAATCCACGTCTATGTATATGTTCTCAATCTTACTAGGAACATGAGAAATATTGATAGCTATTGTTGGTGACATGTTATCCATGTTCCCTTCAGCAATATGACTAGTAGAGCTTAATGGTACCATTGGCCAACCAATTTTCTCACTCAGAACCACCCTAAATTCATCACACTCTAAACGATCAAGCTTGGGAAGGAAATACGACCTATGGTGCAAATCTCCCCAAGATTTCTCTATCCTAGACATAGACTCAAGAATAGCTTCATTTGAGAGAAAAACATCATTAAGGAAGTCTTGAGAGTGAGATGACTCTATTGCCCAAGAAAGAAGCACATAAGGTTCCTCCTCCTCTGTCGTCAAAGAGGAAGGACTAGGCTCTACAACATGATCAATATTAGCTTCATACACCACCAATGTTGCAGGAAACGACACGACTGTCTCAGCATGTATAGAATTATCACTTGAAAGACTCGATGAAGGAAGAATCCAAGGATCCTCCATATGAGATGTGTGAAACAAGAATGAATTCAAAGAGGTTGAAGCCTTACCAAGACTAGACCCAATCATAAGGATGGGTGCAAGACAACTAAAGGTTCCCATGAGAGAAGGATACATGCCCACACCCACATTCTCAGTTGCCGGCTGAGAATGATCGATAATCGGGATATAAGCTCCTGATGATGCTTTCATAGATGGATTCTGGAAATATTTTTGATCAATAGTAACGATCTTCCCATCTAAAGGAAAACAAACCACTCAGAATAGGGAAGAGGTTACAGCTTGCATATTGTACACCCAGTTCCTACCCAGCAAAAGATTGTAGTCAAGGGGTGCATCAACCACCTTAACCTCAATCACAACAGTCTTCCCCCCCAATTGGAATTATAGGGAAGGAAATACACCATGCGTCCAAAACGATCTTCCATCAAATGTAGTTAACATGTTCACAAATTTAGACAATGTGGGAGAACCTAAGACCTTCCAACAAGGCAAAGACATCACGAAAGCAACGGTGCCTTCATCAATCATAGTGCACATGATGGTGTTGTTTAAAAACTATATGTGAATCATAAGAGACACATAGTAAGGAAAGAAAGGCTGGATTCCATGAGTTTCAAATTTGATCATGGAAGGAGAGCTATCATCACCGACCACAAGAGCAGACAACAAGGACTTCCTTTGTGGAGGACAATTCTGAAGCACTTCTAATGCATACATCACACAAGCAGTCTGGCCCAAATCCTCGACAATTGAATAGTTCTGGGTGGCTCAAGAATTATGATTGTGCCCCTAGCACTTTAGGACTCCCTTAGGAATGTGAGACGAAGCTTCAGGTTTATCTGTAGAATTTTCAATTTGCAAAGAGCTCTCAGGTGGAGCAAGTTATTTCCCAAGTTATGGTTGTGATGTACCATAGTATTTCACATGTGTCACAACATCAGTAGCTTTCACCATGTTAATGCAACCATGGCCACTACCAGCATCCGATGGGTTTTGGGTTCCAATAGACTCACTACCAGGATCCACGATCCTCGAGTTCATTTTTTGATTATTTGGTAAATGATTTGTAAACACAGCTGGGAATTGTGCTATGAACTTCGAGGCATATTCCATATGAGGGCACAAGTGAGTGAGGTGGTCATCCTTACACAACTTGCAAGGAAATTGGACCTTTCGCTTAGGAAACTTATCCCCCCCAGCATTAGTTATGTTCTTGTCATTGTTATCATTATCATTTTTTATTCCCACCCTTACGATTATTTTTCCCTTTCTTTTTATTCCTTCCAGGTTGTTGTTTATGTTTCAGGTTCAATGATTGTAATGAAAGTACATCTTTCGATTAGGTAGGAAGACACGAAGATGTAGCTTGTCTCGACGCAGATTGGTTAAGTGATAACTGGCTCACTTGTTTCACAACCGAATCCATGGGTTTGGTACTTGCAGATCCAACAATACCATCGGCATGTGGCCTAGGTGTAAACTTGGGGTTGAAATTGGAACGTGGAGAATTAGGTATGATCTCATAAAGGAGCCCAAACTAAGCATAGATCAAGTCCAACTGATGGGCCCTAAAAATAGCTTGGTCCTCATTTTGAACTTTGAATGTGGAAACATCCTTCTCTATATAGGGTAATAACGACTTGAGAAACCATTCTAGAAGAAAATATGGTGGTATAAATGCTTTAGTTAATCTCTTCCATCTATGCCACTCTTGAATGTGATCCAAAATGTGGGTGGCTTTGTCTTGCTAAAATGTCGACAAGAGTTCATTACCGGCATCGTAACACACTGGTAGATGGAAGTGATCAAGAAAAGTCATTGATAGGTCATTGAACCAAGTATAACCCCCCTAGGTAACTCTATATACAATTTCATGGCAGGACCCATGAGGGTGCATTGAAATAGTCTCAAACAAATAGAATCATCATTCAAGGAGTTTGAATAGCACCAAAGATGGAAGGTCATGATGTTCTCACCGATATATTTGCTAGAATTGCCTTCGAACTTTGTAATGTCAGAAGGAAGTTTGGTAGGGACTGTCGACCATGTCGAGTGATGAGATACAGTATCGTTTGTTAATCTTGATAAATCAGGTAGATTCAAAGTCACAAGGAAAGGGAGCCTAGGTTGAGCCGGTTGGTTTCACGCTCCCTAATAGGACTGGTTGAGATAAGGCTGATTCCTATATACACCATGGCCTTGGCCAGTGGGATAGTAACCTCCTCCATTTGACCCATAAAGGGCTGCATGGAAGCATTGTAATTTGGAGTACCGTGAGAATGAGGTGCTACAAATCCATAATTAGGAGACTGTTACATAGGTTGATACCTAGAACCATAAGGTTGATAGTTTTGTCTATAATATGGTTCGTAAGAAGGTCCATAAGAGGTTCCATAATATGGACTGAGAGATGGTCCAAGGGAAGGTCCATAAGATGGTCCATGGGAAGATACATGTCTTGTTGACACATAAGGAGGCACATGGCCTTGTGACACTACGGTGTGAGCATAAGTAGAATGGACATGGATAACAATGGAACTCCAGCCCGAAGGCCCACTAGAGTTAGGAGGAGGATGCATATTCAAAAAAAAATTGAAGGGATTGGTGCTGAAGACGATGGAATATGTGAAGGAATATAACTTGTGCCCCCAATATTCACATGTCTAGGTTCTGGTCCCTGAATGGGAACACTAGTGCTAGGTATAGGGTGAGTGTGTGAAGAAACCTCCATTGCAGGGATGGAAGGTGTAATGTGACTAGAGCTACCAAAGCCCTCTTCCTGGAAAGGAATGGAAGTGCCACCAGGCGCAACACCAGGGTCAAAACCTGATCCATCATGAGGTGTTGGACTGGTCTCAGGAAAATCAGGCATGTTGTACCTAATAGTGCTAGTGTTAGTGGATGCGTGGTGAGTCTCATCACCTGGAAGCCAATACTGCCGATTAGGGTGTGTGGAATCTGTGAATCGTGAAAAATATTCATGTGATGGTCCAATCGAATGATGACCAAACCCTACCATAGTCCCATAGGTGGTTGTAGGTTCATCCTCCCATACATGGCGAGGAATACCATGGATTTCTGGAATCTCAGGCTCATGATCACCCATAGTGTGTGAATCAAAGTGAGAATGAGTCTTCTTGGACTGTCTGGTTCTCTCTCCCAAAGGAAGAGGATAAGTGGAAGGCAGAAGTCCTTCTAAAAAACAAGAACGGTGAGGTGCCACACTCGAATCCACAATGACTCAACAAAAAGAAAATACTTGATCTAGATACGCAACCCTAAGCAATCTAGTGTGCAAAGAGCATACACCTAAGAAAGTCTAAATACAAATCACAAGAAAGACAAGGGTAGGATATATGAGCTCCCAAATGAAGCAAGTATGTCTCACCTAGGAGAGGCTTGAGACTCCCATACATAACAAGCGGAGGTTTGTAACCAATTATAGTGGCCCTGAGCTTCAACGCATATAGTGACTGTGTTGTTCGACCCCTACCTGGCTAGGACACTTGTAGAATAACCTCTACAAATACCCCCTCGATACCTAAGGAAGGAAACTAAGGTCACCTCAATATAATCAATGCTCAGGTGGACAGTCACATGAGGGATCGATCGTATGGGCAGGGTAGCAAAGCCCAAATCCTGAAAGCACAAAATGGTACCACAAGGATGCATCGACCGTACCTCAAAGGCCCCCATATACAAATACAATCCTAGAAATATATTTGGTGTTCATACAAAATGACCAGGGGTCATCCCAATCACAATTGCATGCACTTCCTCGTGGTTAAATCCCATGTAAGATGAGCGTCCTGAGAAACACTAATTATATCAAGGGTTTCACACTCTCACATGGATAGACACCTACTTTTTTTGTTTAGTGGTCTAGGAGAATTGACTCACAATGAACAGATGAATATAAATAGAGAGTGAGAGTCTCTCTATTTATCACTTGTGAAATACATCACTTGCTCTCCCAAGTGTGGCACACTACTGGAGAAGGAAATTTTGGGACTAGACAGAAGACAAAAGACTACTGCTGTTTTGGGAGATCTCTTACTGTTTTGGTGTTGATTCTATATTAGAGGAAGTTGCGGGGTTTTATCCTTTATGGTTTCCCTGAGGAAAACTCTTTGTGTCTCTTGTCTCTTGTGATGTGCTTGTGTTTTATTGTTGTGCTTGTTATTCTCTCAGTGAAAAGATCCTAAGATCATAATGCTAGCTTAAATGTGATGAAAAACTAACATGGTATCAGATCTAACCTGAGAAGAAGAAATTGTGCAGCTACAGGAACTATGGCTTCCTATTTTGTGGATCTTCCTCCATAGACTTTCAGCAAAAGTATGCTAAGATGACTCCCCATTGAAGGGTGCATCTTTCTGTCGATGTGGAATTCAATCTCAAGCATTTTCAATTTCGATGTGGAAATTAGGGATTTCTACAGAAGTGGAATTTTTGAGTGAGACCAGAATAGGGTTATTCTCCTCATCAACACCGAATTTTAGAGACCTGGATCAAGAAATTTGGTTGGGTGAAACTCCAGGAAAGTCAAACCCTAGTTTGACCCTGAGCTAGGAGAAACCCTAAATACTAAAACTGCTAAGTTTTGGTAAAGTTTCTATATTCCTAGATTGGAGAATTTTCAAAAGCTGAAAATTTCAGGGGATGAATATAAAATCCTGATGAAGCATGTGTCCAAAAATCAGACTCGTATTCGCTGTACTCCAGGAGATATGATCTCTCCAAGTTAGGGTTCCAGCCTCTTCCAGAATTCATCCCTAAACAGGACATCTGGGGAGATCTACAATATATTCAGATACAGAGGTCCAAATGGAATTCTTGAAGATGTCCCAGAAATTTCACAGACTTTAATTTTGGTGATCCAAATTTCAGACTCAGAAGATGAACCAGTGACACGTGGTATGCCGTACAACTTCACTATTCTGAACAGTCCTGTAACAGGTCACCTTGGGAAAATGATCATAAATCCCAAATGGTGAAACCAATTCTGATGAAACATGTGGTGTTGGATCAGGGACATGCGAGGTTACCTCAGTGCAAAATTTCAGATAGCGAGGATCATTAATTTTGGTTATATCACAGAAACAGTAACAGGAATTTCTACAGAAGAAATCAGAAAATTAGGGCTTCCTGTTCCGGGAGCTTCCCTCCACTGTTTTCAGAAAAGGAGTACATTGGACAGCTCCATTTGAAGAGATCTATCTGTTTGTCCAATCATATCTGAAATATTCCAAGTTTTTAAAATTAGGGTTTCTACGACAAACCCTAGATTAGGGAACTCCGGGACAAGACGGACACCTCAAATCAGTAAGATCTAATGCTTTGCTATTTCCATTTGAGGTTCTCATTTCAATATGATATATCACATCAGCTTGGTGACAAGATTTCGGAAGTTGACAACTTCCAAGATTGGAAGTATATGATCTCTCTGAAGAAAATGGATTGGACACCTACATGAGTATGGAGGTTCTAGTTTCAGAGGGAGACGAGGTTAGAAACCTTTCACAAGAAGAAATTGGTCAAGGCCAAAGAAGACATCATGTTCATGCTGTAGAGGATGATGAACCATCCAGAAAGAGATCCAAATATGAAAGTGAAGATTCTTCAAGCAAGGATGAATATGTTCTGATATCAGCTCTCACAGGTAACATTACTCATGGAAGTGATGATTGGATTATAGATAGTGAGCTTCCAAACATATGATGGGATTCAAGGAATCCTTTGTAAGACTGTCGGACATGAATCACCTCACAAGGTGAAACTAGGAGATGACTACCAATATCCAATAAAAGGTAGTGGGGAATCTTCATACAAGCTAGACTCTGGTAAGTCTCTAACAATGAAAGAAGTATTGTTTGTTCCAGGACTTAAGAAGAATCTTCTATCCATTTCAGCCTTGGATGCAAAAGGAATGTGGGTTGCATTCATCGATGTTCAAGTCATCATGTGGCCAAAAGGAAATAAAATTGATGATGCGGTAGTGATTGGAGAACAAGAAGGAGGCTTGTACAAATTGAAGGGTCATCAAGAACAAGCCTTGATCCATGATACGGTAGAGCCAAATGAGATTTGGCATAGAAGGATTGCACATGTGCACTACAGAGCACTACCTATTGCATTCCAAACAAAGCATGATGGAGTTTGCAAAGGATGTGCAAAACGGAAGAATACAAAGAAGACATTTCCTAGCAGCAAAAGGAAAGCCAAAGGCATTCTAGAAATCATCCACTCCGATGTATGCAGTCCAATGTCATCAAACTCACTAAGCGGGTATGCATACTATGTTTCTTTTATTGATGATTTTTCTAGAAAGACATGGATTTACTTTATGAAAAACAAAGATGAAGTGTTCAGCAAGTTCAAGGAATTCAAAGCCTTGATCAAGAACCATACTGAAAAGAAGATCAAGACCATTCGATCAGATAATGGTGGAGAATTCACTTCGAATGAATTAAAAGAGCTATGCAAAGAAGCAGGGATTAAGAGGGAGTTGTCAACTCCTTATAATCCACAACAGAATGGGGTTGTAGAACGGAAGAACAGAATGTCAAGCTATTTGAAGGGAAGAACAAAAATCAGAATATGACCTAAAGAATCCAGTTGAAGAATGTGAATATCTAGAATGTAGAGACCATGCAGTCATAAGAGTCTCTCAAATCAAGAACAACTTGAAGTGGTACAAGAAAAAGTGAAGAATGCAGAAGTGATGATGGCCACCTTGAATGGCCTCCCAGGATCATGGAATTCATTCAAGGAATGTGTTCCAGAAGGAAGTGATTACTTTCAGCAAACTTTGGGAAGAAGAAAAAGCTTGAATCGTAAGAAGAGAAGAGAAGAGGGGAGCAATTGAAGATCAAGATATCGCCATCCAAAGAAGATCCCTCAATCAATGAGGAATATGAAGAACTCAACTCTTGAAGAACTTCTTATCCACCTTAGCTTTTGGATAAGAAACGATGCTATTATGAATGAAGAAGACGATGAAGCTGAAGGGTCAAGAAGGAGTCTACCCTCGAAACAAATAAAGATAAGTATTCAATTGTCTTTTCATTATATTATTTTGTTATGCATTCGTTTATATTCAGTTATTGTATTATGCATGATAGGATGTTTGCATTAATGACAGAATACTACTAATATGCATGTGATGGGTAAGTAGCTCATGGGGCTATACAAATTCTCCATTGCTACTTATCTAGAATGAAACCTCTTTGCTGACATATTGGATTAGTGCACAATCTCAATGTTGTCCTGGTAGAGATGGAAGGCATCTAGAAAGTTTCAATGAGATATGGATGAATGTTGTATTGGCTAAAGTAGTTGCATGATCATATATTTATGCATAAGTGTTTGCCAGTATAACTATTCCTTATGAAATGTTTCTAACCATACAATTGCATTTGAATTGTAGGAAAGATCACATACATAATCACCTACAAGCAAAGAAGAATGAAGACTTGTTCCGAAGAACAAGTTACGATAGTTCAAAGACAAAGAATAATATGATGAGTGCAGTGGCATCATTGATGCAGAACCTTCCAGCCACCAAGAAGAAAGGGAAGATCAGTTCAAGAAGAATGATGTCTGGGCGTAGTATCGACACCTGAAGAGAAGTTCATAGTTCCATCATGTAGTATATGGAAACTTCGTGGGATACAAAGCAATATTCGTAGCATGAGGCTTCTCATGAAGAGAAGGCATAGTCTACAAAGAAACATTTACAACTAATAGAAGTGAAGTCACATGACATGCATAATCATGTGTGAAAATGAAAGAAGGCTTTGTACGAGTTTAGAAGACACCCATGGGATAACGCATACATGATGAGCTTGATGAATATCTTAACCTTTGCCACAAGGTTAATAGAGGATGACAAGCTCACAAATGGGTGCAAGATGAACTTTTGAAGAAGTTCAAGATAGGATTTTAGTATCCAGTGATCCTATATGGATACTACTTGTCACTCCAATACAGAATGTTTCAGTGCATAGAGTATGGAAGACAGAGGGAGTATGATGCTCTGCTTCAGAGGGAGTGATTGCAGAAGATCCTGAGGTTCGACATGGTATGACAGGATGGGTAGATTACTGATGATTCTATGCTTTACTGAGAGTAAAGTGGATTTCAACCTTTGCTTCAAGGTTGAAGACAGAAGACCAGTGATGCTCCTGTTATGTGTCGATGCACTATTGTTCTAGGCATGGAGGTGTGGTAGAGTACAGATGGGATCCTCCTTGGATAAGGGAAGTATTCAGTAGAGATCCTGAAGAGATTCAAGATGATGGACTGCATGACCACACCTATGGCATCGAACCTGAAGCTATTGAGTGATGCTTCGTCAGAGTCGGTTGATGCTATGATGTATCATCAGATGATTGGGTCATTGATGTACCTGAAAAACATGAGACCAGACATTTGCTTTGCTGTGAACACCTTAAGCCTATACTTGATAGATCTGAGAAGTGTTCACTTGATTGCTGCAAAGCATATTCTGAGGTACCTGAAGGGTACAATTGATTATGGGCTCAAGTACGATGCAAATCAGAAGATTAACCTGGAGGGTTATGTTGATTTAGATTGGGTAGGCAGTGCCATCGATAAGAAGAGTACTTCGGGATGTTGCTTCAGTATGGGATCAGGTGTGATCTCTTGGTTTAGCAGGAAGCAATCCTGTGTGGCATTGAGTACAGCTGAAGCAGAGTATGTCACAACTTGTTCAGCTAGTTGTGGGGTAGTATGGTTTCCAAAGATACTGTCTGATATATTTGATCTCCAGTTAGATGCTACTTGTGACAACCACAGTTGCGTGAAGTTGTCAGAGAATCCAGTGTTTCATGACAGGTCAAAGCATATCGAGATCAAGTATCACTATATCAGGGATATGGTGTAGAGAGGAGCAGTGAAGCTCCTGTATGTTGCGACGGAGGAACAAATAGCTGATGTATTGATGAATCCATTGGCTAGGATGAAATTCGAGTACTTCAGAGAGAGACTTGGTGTTCTCCAGATCGAGGCTTCCTCCCAGAGACAGTGATGAGACCCATAGCCATTCTGACATGGTGAGAGGATTGGTTCCTTCCATGGTCAGATGTAAGGGCTAAGCCATTCTGTCATGGTGAGAGGATTGGTTCCTTCCATGTCAGATATGAGTGCTGAGATCCATAGCCATTATGATGAGTAGGTTAGATATAAGGGCTGAGCCATTCTATCATGGTGGTAGGGTTTCTCCCTTCCATGTCAGATATGAGTGCTGGCCATTCTGTTGAGTAGGACAGATGTAAGAGTGATTGCCATTCTAGGAATGGAGGCACCTGGTCAGTTACCAGGAACACTCAGTATAAGAACTGAGTAGCCATTCTGATGTGATAGAGGGATGTGTTCCCACTTGATCAGATGTAAGGGCTGAACCATTCTATTCATGGCTAAAGGATTAAGTTCCTTCCATGTCAGATGTGAGTGTTGGCCATTTCGACGAGTAGGTCGGATGTAAGGGCAACTGCCATTCTCTAGGAGAATGGAGGCGCCTGGTCAGTTACCAGGTAGCTCAGTCGAGGAGGACTGGGGGCCATTCTGATATGATTGCTGGGATGTGTTCCCCTCATGATGAGATATGAGTGCATGCTCTTCCATCATTGTGAGCAGGATGTGTTCCCGCCTGGATTGATGTAAGTGCTGAGCCTTGTCACAGATGATAGTAGGTGTGTCCTATCATGCTGGTGATTGTAAGTGCTCTGCCATTTCACAGATGATAGTAGGTGTGTCCTATCATGCTGGTGACTATAAGTGCAGTGCCATTTCACAGATGATAGTAGGTGTGTCCTATCATGCTGGTGATTGTAAGTGCAGATCCTTTTCACGGATGGTAGTAGGTGTGTCCTACCATGCTGGTGATTATAAGTGCTGAGCCTTTCCACAGATGGTAGTAGGTGTGTCCTACCATGCTGGTGATTATAAGTGCTGAGCCTTTCCACAGATGGTAGTAGGTGTGTCCTACCATGCTGGTGGATGTGAGCGCTGTGCCTTTCCACAAATGATAGTAGGTGTATCCTATCATGCTGGTGGTTGTAAGTGCTGAGCCATTTCACAGATGATAGTAGGTGTGTCCTATCATACTAGTGAATGTGAGTGTTGGGCCTTTCTGATGGGATTGTAGTTTACTACATGATCAGATGTGAGTGCTGGGCATGCCTTTCTGACGAGCAGGTCAGATATAAGTGTTGGGCAAAGACCTACATGAGGGTAGGCCTACAACCAGCATGAAAAAGGGCTGGCTCTGTAGAACTTCCTATGACGAGAAGAATCATGAGATAGCACCAGTGTTGATCCAGATCGAGTGATGATCCAGATCCAGTAATGATGATCCAGTAGTAATGATCCAGATCGAGTGATGATCCAGATCCAGTCTAGTGATGATGATCCAGATCGAGAGATGATCTAGATCTAGTGATGATGTTCGATGATGATCCAGATCGAGAGATGATCCAGATCCGATGATGACTTGAAGATGAAGATGACTTGAAGACGAAGATGACTTGAAGACGAGATGATCCAGTTGATACAATGAAGAATACCAGTGCTGAAAATTGTGCCGAAAGAATACCTTCCTAGTTAAGAGGGAGTGTTGATGTATATGTAACTTCAGAATGTATTCTTCTATGTATCTTATATATTGTAACCCGATGTTTATTCCGGGATGTCTCTATTATGTAATTAAGTCATGTGGTCATGCCCCGATGTTCCGATCGGGAGGATTAATAATGTAATCAAGTCATATCAAGTCATTAGGTAAGTCCCCACAGTTTCGGGGCACTTGAGTTATTATACACTAATTAAGGTGTAGGCTCGAGTAGTAATTATTAGGTTGAGCCTACGTGTGAAAAGGAAATTCAAGTGAACGGATGAATATAAATAGAGAGTGAGAGTCTCTCTATTTATCACTTGTGAAATACATCACTTGCTCTCCCAAGTGTGGTGCACTACTGGAGAAGGAAATTTTGGGACTAGACAGAAGACATAAGACTACTGCTGTTTTGGGAGATCTCTTACTGTTTTGGTGTTGATTCTATCTTAGAGGAAGTTGCGGGGTTTTCTCCTTTATGGTTTCCCCAAGGAAAACTCTTTGTGTCTCTTGTCTCTTGTGACGTGCTTGTGTTTTATTGTTGTGCTTGTTATTCTCTCAGTGAAAAGATCCTAAGATCATAATGCTAGCTTAAATGTGATGAAAAACTAACAGTTGATGCACCCTATAAAATAAAAGAGTGTAATTCATTTTATTAAGCATTGATTTTAATTGGTTGTGATTACTCAAAGGGAAATGGTCATCCAACTAATGAAGTTATGACTCAGCAGTGAAGTAAATATGAACACCTAACAAGCAATGCCAAGTGCAATGTGTAGAATGAAGAACGGGGTATGCCATTACATGAGATTCAAAATGTTTCCTTCAAATGTAAGTGTAATCATTTCTAGATCAAAATATGACTATAAACCAGCAATAAAACCTAATGCAAGTATTGTGCCAATGCAAAATGCAAGAGATGCATAAATATGCAAAAGAAAAAATGTTTTTATTTTTATTTTTTTAAATAAATGAGATGTGAAAGCAATAAATGAATATACAACCCCCAGACCATGAAACCACTCACAAACAACAACCAAGCAAGGAACTAAGGTAAACGATACCTAATGCACTAATCTCAAAACAAAAAATGGATAAATGAATGATAAGAACACAACTTAAAAACTAAACTAAAATTAGTCTCTGGTCAGAAACATAGGGTGCATATAGACACCAGAAGCATCAAAGAAGACTCAACAAGCATAAAACTTCACCCATCAACACTTAATTCTCCAACTAAGGCTCAAAATCAAGGCATACATGATTGTTCTCAGTAAAACAATGTATATATGTGACTGTTCATGTTGATGTATATGTAACTTCGGAATGTATTCTTCTATGTATCTTATGTAACAGGTTACCTTGGGAAAAGTATCCTAAATCCCAAATGGTGAAACCAATTCTGATCAAACCTGCGGTGTTGGATCAGGGATATGCAAGGTTACCTCATTGTGAAATTTCAGACATAGGGGATCAGTAATTTCGAAGATATCATAGAAACAGTAAAAGGCATTTCTGCAGAAGAAATCAGAAAATTAGGGCTTCCTATTCCGGGAGTTTCCCTTCACTGTTTTCAGAAAAGGAGTACATTGGACAGCTCCATTTGAAGAGATATATCTATTCATCCAATCAGATCTGAAGGATTCCAATTTTTGAAAATTAGGGTTTCTGCGACAAACCCTAGATCAGCAAACTCCGGGACAAGGGCGGACACCTCAAATCGGTAAGATCTAATCCTTTGCTATTTCCATTTGAGGTTCTCATTTCAAAGTGATCAGCTTGATGATAATCTTGGTGAAGTTGAGAACTTCCAAGCATAGAAGTATTTTATCTCTCTGGATTGGATACCTACATGAGCATAGAGGTTCCAGTTTCAGAGGGAGATGAGGCCAAAGAAGACATCATGCTCATGCTGCAGAGGATGATGAACCTTCCAGAAAGAGATCCAGATATGAAAGTGAAGATTCTTCAAGCGAGGATGAATATGTTCTGATGTCAGCTCTCACAGGTAACATTACTCATGGAAGTGATGATTGGCTCATAGATAGTGGTGCTTCCAAACATATGACGGGATTCAAGGAATCCTTTGTAAGACTATCACAACATGAATCACCTCACAAGGTGAAACTAGGAGATGACTACCAATGTCCAATAAAAGGTAGTGGGGAATCTTCATACAAGCTAGACTCTGATAAGTCTCTAACAATGAAAGAAGTATTGTTTATGCCAAGATTGAAGAAGAACCTTCTCTCCATTTCAGCATTGATGCAAAAGGAATGCGGGCTGCATTCATAGATGGTCAAGTCATCATATGGCCAAAAGGAAAGACTATCGATGATGTGGTAGTGATTGAAGAACAAGAAGGAGGCTTGTATAAATTGAAGGGATATCTAGAACAAGCCTTGATCCATGACACCGTAGAGCCAAATGAGCTTTGGCATAGAAGGCTTGCACATGTGCATTACAGAGCACTACCTATTGCAAGCAAATATGTTGAAGGTCTTCCATAATTTCAAGCTACTTGAAGTGGTAAAAGAAAAAGTGAAGAATGCAAAAGTGGTGATGGCCACCTTGAATGGCCTCCTAGGATCGTGGAATTCATTCATATGAGGA
>LPNX010374654.1:0-25681 GCA_001517045.1 Pseudotsuga menziesii
CGGGAGGCACGGATGCCCCCTGCCGGCAAAGACGCAGTTCCAGTGGTCGGATATCCTACGCCGACTCACCATACCTAATGCCTGCATGAACAGTCGTGCATCTCTTAGGCTTCGCACATGCATTAAAACGAGCCTTTCTGGAGCGCGCTTGAGTATGACGTCAGTGTAACTCAAATCCCTGTTTTACGCACATGAAATTTGAAAAACCGTGGCTCTGTGTTAGCCAACTCTGCAAATACCGTAACCTGAAATTGGAATTTTAAACTATCTGTCACAAGTTTATTGGATAATAGGTTTGAAATTTACAGGCTTGTCAGTAATTACGGTATTTTTGTGTCAGATAGCATCGGTGCCTGAAGGCAAGCCCAGGCTGTAGGTGGGTCTGCTGGAAATGCATAAAAATTGAGCTCAGGGCGTTCTCGAACGCGCTCGAGAGCGTTTTTTCCCTCCATGTGCGGAGGCTAAACTCAGAATCACAATCAAATGCTGCTCACTGTGCAGTGTGGACACCCACCACCAATACGAATAATAATAATAATGCTGCCCATCAATTTTTGCTGGTTACAATCAATGTTGATAGCATCAGCACGATCTCTCAACTCCTGCAATTCTGAGAAGTATTCTGAGCATGAGCATGAGCATGTATGAGCAGTATATGTATGGTTAAATTTCAGTTATCTTTAAAATATAATAAATGCTTTGTAATTTTTAATTTTTTTGTTTTTGTTTGCTGCAATGTCTTTTGGCTTGCTAGATTGCTAAACAACATAGTAGAACTCAAGTCATTCTGCATAACTAACATGTCTGAAAGGTTTGCTTTACCTGAAATTAATTTACGCTTTTTATCTTACTATCTTAATTAACTTAATAATTATAATATTAACTTAATTAACTTAGTAATTACAATATCAAGCCAAAAAAAACGCTGTTGCTTAACTTGGTCATTATATCGAGTACGAATATGAATAGCAATGCCGCCAATCAATTTTGACAGCAAAGCAATTTTGGCCACAATAAATGTTACTGCATTGCAATGCTGTTCACAATTAATATTGTTATTACGAAGGGTAAACATTGCCACTGAACAAAATTCATAAGCTAATAAGAATACTGCAGTGCTCACTTGGATCTCTCCGATACTGCGATTCTGAGTAGTATATGGTTAAATTTGTATGTGTATACTATCTTTTTTTATTAAGAAAAAAAAGCCCTAAGGACACAAAAAGAGCTGTTCAGTATCGACATTGAGTACGAAAACAAATAGGAACAGCAATGCTGCCCATCTAAGTTGAAACTTGACAGCAAAGCAATTTACGAAGAGTACTTATTACCATTGAAAAAAATCAAGCATCGTGTAGCATGAAATTACCCATCGGCAAAACAATTAATGCATTTGCTAAACAATTAATGTCGTGTTATATATAATATTGGATGCTTCACTGTCCAGTGTTCACTGATGTCCATTGCAAAATGTAGTCACTGTCCAGTGTTCACAATTAATGTTGCATTATGAAAAGTATTCATTATCACTGACAAATCATAAATGTTCTGTAACATGAAGTAATTATGAAAAGCATTCATTATCACTGACAAATCATAAATATCCTGTAACATGAAGTAATTATGAAAAGCATTCATTATCACTGACAAATCATAAATATTCTGTAACATGAAGTTATTCATAGACAAAGCATCGCTGACGAATCATAAATATCTGTGACATAATGCAAATCATAAATATTCTGTAACATGAAGTTATTCTTAGACAAAGCATCGCTGACGAATCGTAAATATTCTGTGACAAAGTTATTCATGGGAGCAAATAATGTTGTGTAAAATGTGATATATATTATTTAGTACTTTAGATCCAATAATATATATTCTATGTAGCATGGGAACGGGCTTTTAAGAAACTGATTTTCGATTTTCGATTTTTGAAGTTTTTCTTTTAGGAAACTAGTTTTTGAAGTTCAAAAGTTTCAAGAAATTTGAAAATTTGTAGGGAATTTTTTAGCTCCGTTTTAAATGGTTGGGAACTTATTGGAAACTTTTACTCTCTAAAACAGAAACTTGAGGACTTTTTTGGGTGTTTCTTTCCATGGAAACTTCCAAGCACTCATAATCTTTATCTCTAGGAAACTAAGTTGCAAAAAAAGTCCCTTTTGTGCTACCTTGTTGAGTCGGTGCTTGCTCGTTGTCTATGTATTCACTCGTCCCTAGGCTGAATTGCTGAATTGCATTTTACCGCTAATCAATAATAAATGTAAGTCTATTTTGACATTTTATATATTATTATTTACTTTATGAATAAAAAGTAAACTTTTAACTAAAAGAAAATGGTTTTAGATCTTACTTTCAAACTAAATTCATATATTACATTTAAATAAAAATTATCTTGATTTTTGTTTTATAATAATTTAAATTTAAATATTTATACACCTTTGCAAATACCTTGGCTAACATAGAATATTTTGTAAACATATAATGTTCTAATACATTTTAATAATAGTTGACACAAAACTGAAAACTTACTCTACATATAGCCACAAATATAAGGACTATAACTTCTAAAAGTCTCCACTTTAGAAAGAGTCTACCTTGTATAATCAATGAAGTGGATGGTAATCTTGATTTTATTTCCATTTCCATTTGCTAAAAGGCTCTAGTTACAACCATAATACAATGGATAAGTTAAATCATCCTATTTGTGTTAATCTTCTCACTTTTTTTTAATTATTTTAATTTTTAATTTTTTGAATACATATTAACTGTTATCCAACCATTTCTAAAACTCATGCAACATAGTATCTATTCCAACTTACGAAGATTAATTGCTTTAATGTGAAATGTTATTATTTGTTACAACAAAGGTCAAGTTATATATATATATATAATTAAATTTGCAAACGGTTATTTAGTTAAATACAAATTTGATATAACATAAATCTAAATCAAAGTTTACAATTCATATAATTTAACATAATTTGATGCAACTAGATTAATCAATAGATAATGATAATATAATTACCTCTCTAGATTATTTTCTCTTCCTATGATCACGGCTATACTGTATTTATTACCTCCCATGTAACCAATAGGATTTCTATCTAAGGTGTCCTTCCCCTTGCAAATGGTTTTGGTTGGGAGGTAAATTAGTTGGATGTGAACACTATATTCTAACATGTGGATCTTATTGAAGAGATCGATATGGAGTTCCATCCACCTAGTTTTGTGCAAGATCAAAATCTCATATATGTAGATTAAAGAAATATTTATATGATTTGAAACAACGGCCCCACGTCATGGTACAAAGATGTTGACCAATTCTTTCTATATTTTAGTTTCATGTGTTGTGAATCAAATCACAATATTTATTTAGTACAAGTGCATAATGTAGTTCTAAAAATTGTGTTGAATGCTCATAATTTGATTGTAACTGGGAATGGTGGTGATGCAATTCTTGGGTTAAAGGTAGAGTTGAAAGAAACAATTAAGATCTAATAACATCTTTATTTATTAACCTAAATAAGTGTTGGATCTTTTAAAGAAGAACTCAAAACATATGAATATTATCCCTATTCTACTTGATTTAGTCTAGATTTAAATTGACTAATGATAATGATTCTATGACCATGAATGATACAATGTACAAACAACTTGTTGCTAGACTTATTTATTTTAACTCATTATATGCCTAATATTTTCTTTAGTGAATCTAGCCTCTATATTTTTTGAGATCGATCTAAAAGATACACAAAAGATTATTCATTATATCAAAGGTACATATGAGTTGGCATTAAGTATTTCAACAACAAATCAAGTTTGTTAGTCATATATACAAACTCTAATTGGGTAGGTGATGGAAATGACAAGAAGTCTATTTCAATGTATGTATTTAATATTGAATTTTGTATAATTATTTGGTCATGAAAAAAAGAGAAGGTCGTTTCCTTTTTGAAGTTGAAGATAAATACAGAGGCACAATGAATGCTAGAACTTGAGCAACGTCGAATAGCACCTTAATGGGTGGGCTTGGATTTATTTTCTAGGAATTTGCTACAATATATTGTGACAATCAAATTATAATACAAGTGACTTATAACCATGTTACATATAACAAGTTGAAGCACATGAAGCTTCATGTGCACTATCTTACATAACTAGTACATGAGAATGTGGTGTCTCTTCTCTACTAAGATTGATGATGAGATTGTGTTGAAGTTGGCATTCTATTGGAAAGCAAAATGGAGTGGCGAGAACAAGGATTGTTCCAAATGGTCTAGGTATGAATAGGCATAATAACTATGGACATATTCAATTGTTTGTAACAACCTTGAGTGATCAAGTTGATTAGATCAAGCAACTCTCATATGAAGGCAACTAGTTAGATACTTTAGATACTCAAACTATAAATAAAGATGCCGGATTGCTTCGAGAGGAGCTCTACATCTGAGTATGGGAGAGATCTTGTAACGTTATCTAACATTATGTAATGTTCCTCTTATAAATGTGGACCATAAAAAAAATTATTCTCCAAAAGAAATGTAAAAAAAAAAGTAATATGGAAAAGATGTTGTAATGTTCCTACCTAAAAAACAATAAAAAAATAAAAAATTTAATTATCCGTAAAAAAAAGAATAGGTCAAAAAAACAACACAATATCGGGCAGATTTTGTAATGTTCCTACTTAATAAAATAATAAAAAATAAAAAATTGAATTATCAGCAAAAAAAAATGTTGGCCATGCACATGGTTTTAAAACCATGTGCACGGCCTCTTAAACAACCCATGGTTTTATTGTACATGGTTTAGAAGGGCCTTGCAAATGGTTTTAAAACCATGTGCAAGGCCTCCTAAACAACCCATGCTTTTAGTATACATGGTTTAGGAGGTCATTGCAAATGGTTTTAAGACCATGTGTGAGTTATCCAAAACAACCCATGGTTTTAAAACCATCTATGGAGGAGATGTTGTAATGTTATTTTGTAACAAAATAAAAAATAATAAAAAATATTATATGTCAGCCATAAATATTATTAAATATCAATAATAAAAATATTATATGTCTACCTCAAATAAAAAGATAGTATATGTCGACCTCAAATAAAAATATAGTGTCTTGGTCTGAATCACACCAAAACTAAACTTTGAGTGCACTACTTAAAAAGAGGTTTGCACCTCCCAAAATTTGATCTTGAAGACTTAATAAAAATGTAGACCTCAAATAAAAAGATAGTGTCTTGGTATGAATAACACCAAAACTAAACTTTGAGTGCAATACTTAAAAAGAGGTTTGCACCTCCCAAAATTTGATCTTGAAGACTTAATAAAACCTAAGATTTAGATCAATGCCTATACATAATCATGTTATGATAATCTAATTCCTACTTTGGATCCATTTATATTTTAAATATGTAATACTTATGATTTCTAACAAACACAACCGAAAACAAAGAGTAGGGAAATGCACCATCATTTTAAATTTGAATCTGTAAACAACGCAGCATTGGAGAATTATCCTGTAAATGTCAAACAGGATAGAACGGAGCGCGCGATGAAAGCTAGAGTTGACGGGAGGCACGGATGCCCCCTGCCGGCAAAGACGCAGTTCCAGTGGGTCGGATATCCTACGCCGACTCACCATACCTAATGCCTGCATGAACAGTCGTGCATCTCTGAGTCTGTCCGGGTAAATAAAGCTGGCATTCACCACCGGCCACCATTGTTTCCACATTCGGTACGTAGCTAACAGTCACCACTCCGAAGTTGAGTGAGCGATCAGTGGTGGAGGAAAGACTAGAATTGAATTTACCACTCACCCACTCATGTCAGCGGACGTGAATGAGAATGCCTGCATCCATTTGTCATGCGTCGCTACTGTCTAAACTCAGAATCACAATCAAATGCTCCTCACTGTGCAGTGTGGACACCCACTACGAATACGAATAATAATAATAATAATAATGCTGCCCATCAATTTTTGCTGGTTACAATCCATGTTGATAGCATTAGCACGATCTCTCAACTCCTGCAATTCTGAGAAGTATTCTGAGCATGAGCATGAGCATGTATGAGCAGTATATGTATGGTTAAATTTCTATGTGCAAGTTATCTTTAAAATATAATAAATGCTTTGCAATTTTTAAATTTTCAGTATATGTATGGTTAAATTTCAGTTATCTTTAAAATATAATAAATGCTTTGTAATTTTTAATCTTTTTGTTTTTGTTTGCTGCAATGTCTTTTGGCTTGCTAGATTGCTAAACAACATAGTAGAACTCAAGTCATTCTGCATAACTAACATGTCTGAAAGGTTTGCTTTACCTGAAATTAATTTACGCTTTTTAACTTACTATCTTAATTAACTTAATAATTATAATATTAACTTAATTAACTTAGTAATTACAATATCAAGCCAAAAAAACGCTGTTGCTTAACTTGGTCATTATATCGAGTACGAATATGAATAGCAATGCCGCCAATCAATTTTGACAGCAAAGCAATTTTGGCCACAATAAATGTTACTGCATTGCAATGCTGTTCACAATTAATATTGTTATTACTAAGGGTAAACATACCACTGAACAAAATTCATAAGCTAATAAGAATACTGCAGTGCTCACTTGGATCTCTCAGATACTGCGATTCTGAGTAGTATATGGTTAAATTTGTATGTGTATACTATCTTTTTTTATTAAGAAAAAAAGGCCCAAGGACACAAAAAGAGCTGTTCAGTATCAACATTGAGTACGAAAACAAATAGGAACAGCAATGCTGCCCATCTCTGTTGAAACTTGACAGCAAAGCAATTTACGAAGAGTACTTATTACCATTGAAAAAAATCAAGCATCGTGTAGCATGAAATTACCCATCGGCAAAACAATTAATGCATTTGCTAAACAATTAATGTCGTGTTATATATAATATTGGATGCTTCACTGTCCAGTGTTCAATGATGTCCATTGCAAAATGTATTCACTGTCCAGTGTTCACAATTAATGTTGCATTAAGAAAAGTATTCATTATCACTGACAAATCATAAATATCCTGTAACATGAAGTAATTAGGAAAAGTATCATTATCACTGACAAATCATAAATATTCTGTAACATGAAGTTATTCATAGACAAAGCATCGCTGACGAATCATAAATATCTGTGACATAATGCAAATCATAAATATTCTGTAACATGAAGTTATTCTTAGACAAAGCATCGCTGACGAATCGTAAATATTCTGTGACAAAGTTATTCATGGGAGCAAATAATGTTGTGTAAAATGTGATATATATTATTTAGTACTTTAGATCCAATAATATATATTCTATGTAGCATGGGAACGGGCTTTTAGGAAACTGATTTTCGATTTTCAAAGTTTTTTTTTTGGGTTAGGAAACTAGTTTTTGAAGTTCCAAAGTTTCAAGAAATTTGGAAATTTGTAGGGAATTTTTTAGCTCTGTTTTAAATGGTTGGGAACTTATTGGAAACTTTTACTCTCTAAAACAGAAACTTGAGGACTTTTTTGGGTGTTTCCTTCCATGGAAACTTCCAAGCACTCATAATCTTATCTCTAGGAAACTAAGTTGCAAAAAGAGTCCCTTTTGTGCTACTTGAGTCGGTTGTCTATGTATTAACTCGTCCCTAGGCTGAATTGCTGAGGCTGAATTGCTGAATTGCATTTTACCGCTAATCAATAATAAATGTAAGTCTATTTTGACATTTTATATATTATTATTTACTTTATGAATAAAAAGTAAACTTTTAACTAAAAGAAAATGGTTTTAGATCTTACTTTCAAACTAAATTCATATATTACATTTAAATAAAAATTATCTTGATTTTTATTTTATAATAATTTAAATTTAAATATTTATACACCTTTGCAAATACCTTGGCTAACATAGAATATTTTGTAAACATATAATGTTCTAATACATTTTAATAATAGTTGACACAAAACTGAAAACTTACTCTACATATAGCCACAAATATAGGGACTATAACTTCTAAAAGTCTCCACTTTAGAAAGAGTCTACCTTGTATAATCAATGAGGTGGATGGTAATCTTGATTTTATTTCCATTTCCATTTGCTAAAAGGCTCTAGTTACAACCATAATACAATGGATAAGTTAAATCATCCTATTTGTATTAATGTTTCTTTTCTTCTCTATGTTTATTTTCTTCTCACTTTTTTTTTAATTATTTTTATTTTTTTATTTTTTAAATACATATTAATTGTTATCCAACCATTTCTAAAACTTGTACAACATAGTATATATTCCAACTTACAAAGATTAATTGCTTTAATGTGAAATGTTATTATTTATTACAACAAAGTTCAGGTTATATATATATATATTTGCAAACGGTTATTTAGTTAATACAAATTTGATACAACATAAATCTAAATCAAAGTTTACAATTCATATAATTTAACATAATTTTAGATCAAACTTTAAAAGTTATGCAAAATCTCAAATTTTTAACTTCACATTTCACCAAAATATCACATATTCATAGAATTACCTTTTCATAGAATTTTAGATCCAAGTATTTTGTTTTCTAAATTTTTATTTTTATATTTCACCAAAATATCACATATTCATAGAATCATCTTTCCATTATGATTCAAGTTTTCTATTGGATGAGACAATCCTTCAAATCTTAAATTTTTATCTTTATATTTCACCAAAATATCACATATTCATAGAATCACCTTTCCATCATAATCCAAGTTTTCTGTTTTCTAAATTTTTATCTTCATATTTCACCAAAATATCACATATTCATAGAATCACCTTTCCATTATGATCCAAGTTTTTTGTTAGGCAACACAATACTTACATATTTTTAAAAAATTCAGAATCAACTCTTATTATTTAAATGTGAAACAAATTAAAATTAATGGAAGAAAATAATAATATAAGATGATATCTATCAAAGCAAGAATATAATTACTTTTTTCACGAAGAAATATTTCAAACATGTGTTATTGTTATTAGGTAAGATCAAGGTAGAGCCAAATTACATAATTCATTAATCATTTCAAAGGAGCTCAAGGTATGACCGGATTACATAATTCACTTGATCATTTTAAAGGGCTTAACAAAAACATCACAAGAACAATCATTCCTCCTAACCACCCAAGCTACATCTAATCTAATGAACATATTTGTGATTGAGTCAGTCCCATTTTCAGGAATGCTAACCTAAGCGGGGGTCTCGCTAAGCTTCCATATTTAAAAAAAAATCAAAATCAACTCTTATTATTTAAATGTGAAACAAATTAAAATTAATGGAAGAAAATAATAATATAAGATGATATCTATCAAAGCAAGAATATAATGTAGAAATATTTCAAACATGTGCTATTGCTATTAGGTAAGATCAAGGTAGCGCCAGATTACGTAATCCATTAATCATTTCAAAGGAGCTCAAGGTATGATGGGATTACATAATTCACTTTATCATTTTAAAGGGTTTAACAAAAACATCACAAGAATTGTAGCCTGATGACGAAGATAACAATCATTCCTCCTAACCACCCAAGCTACATCTACTCTAATGAACATATATATATAATTACTATATACAGAGAAAAATTTGATAAGTAATTCTGCTAATTTGTTATTGAGTCAGTCCCATTTTCAGGAAAGCTAACCTAAGCGGGGGTCTCGCTAAGCAGCCTCCTCCTGCCTGCCTGCCTTTTTAGCGCAAGCTTTCATCATCATAGCGTATGTATATACTATATACTATAGCATCTCATCTCACTTTACATAGATAAAAAACCCCGACGGGCAGAATCACTTGGAAACGAATCAATTATTACGTAGATAAAAAGTATATTACATATATAAAAAGAAGACGGAAGGCATAATCACTCGGAAACGAATCAATTATTATTATGTTAGTGAAAATAAAACTAAACTATAAAATACTCATGAAGCTTTAATATCTTGGTCGATTTCTTTCTAAACATTGTATTAAGCAAAAGTTTGTAACATCTTTTGCTATAAGCGTTTTTCTATTTTCTAAAAACAAAAAAATTGAAAATTGGCACCATGAACTCAAAAAGAATTGGAGAGATTTAGTAATTACAAAGTACTTGTATGTAATTGGAGAGATTTAGTAATTACAAAGTACTTGTATGTAATTGAATGGTTGGTTGATTACCAAATCTGATTTATTTTTTTAAATTGAATTAATTACTGATAGAATCTTAATGTTTGTAAGGTTACATTTAAAAGAGAAGGTTACTTCAAAATTCCAAGACCTGTCATAACAAAGTTCTGAAAATCGATGTTATTCGATTGATTTTACCGATTGATTTTACCAATGGCAGTCTGCGTATTAGACTATGCTGTATTGAATCTGACAATAATATTCAATATGCAGCATAGTAATAAATGCTGTGACGGTTGCAGTGTGAGTTGTTAGATCTCTGTTAGATGTAGTTGCCATAGCATTTATTACTCTACTACATGTAAAAAATTTTACTGAATTTTAATTTTCTTCTCCAAAAGGACGCCGTATTCAAATGGCATTTACAATGGAATAGACGCATTTCTTCTCCAGGAGGAGGCCGTACTCAAGTGGCATTTAATATGGAATAGACGTTCAATATCGCCATTTCTGTGTAGTCGCTCGCCCTGTGTACTCTGGGTTTCGCCACCCACTAATTTTTTACTATTTATAAGGTAGACGGAGCATTTCTAACCAAACTATTATTTTTGCAGGGAGCAATGAAGATTTGTTACGTTCCTTCTGTTCTGTTTTGTATTACGAGGATGCTTCTATTCTTTTGTTTCATCCTCCTCTTCACGCCTTCTGCCATTTTGGCAGTTAAATTATCTGATCGTTTGCATCCTCATCTCAGCAATTTATCCGATCAAGAGGCTTTGCATGGATTCGCGTCTGCAATCACTACCTATGATCCTTCCCGATCATTACCCACTATTTGGAAACCAAATGTTTCAGTGTGCGAGTGGACCGGTGTCAACTGTAGTCGGCGCACACAGAGAGTGGTTTCCATGTGTTTGATGAGCATGGATTTACAAGGTACAATCTCTCCTCTTCTCGGCAATCTCTCGTTTCTCAAAGTACTCGACCTTAGCAATAACAGATTTCATGGTCCCATTCCCTATCAATTTGGAAGCCTCTTTCGCTTAAAAGTGCTTCTCCTGTCTCAGAATCAACTAGAAGGTTCTATTCCGCCCACGCTGAGTGGGTGTC
The DNA here is from genome assembly GCA_001517045.1 of Pseudotsuga menziesii. Classification (NCBI taxonomy): domain Eukaryota; kingdom Viridiplantae; phylum Streptophyta; class Pinopsida; order Pinales; family Pinaceae; genus Pseudotsuga; species Pseudotsuga menziesii. Next base: position 11,233 of record LPNX010374654.1, read on the forward strand.
GAAGCTTAATCAACTTCTCTATGTCCTGTAACCATGTGGAAGGAAACATTCCCCCGGAACTATGTGTTCTCCCCAACTTAAAATTCATCGATTTTGGATCTAACAATTTGACGGGTGCAATTCCTGCCTGCTTGGGAAACATATCCTCTTTAGAGAAAATAAGTTTGAATAGTAACAAGTTTAACGGGCGCGTTCCTTTCGAACTGGGTATGCTAAATCTCCTCCGCAAATTCGAAGTTTGGAATAACAGTCTTACAGGCCAATTTCCTTCTTCCTTTTCAAATTGCACAAATCTCCGAATATTGAATTTAGGTCATAACAACTTAGCTGGGCCCATGCCGCCAGAGTTGTGTACCAAGCACACCCCATTAATAGGATTATATGTGTACGGTAATCAGTTCAGTGGCAGGATCCCTCCATCCCTCTTCAATTGTACGAAGCTTCAAGTGATCGAATTAGGTAGAAACCAGCTCAGAGGAGTAGTGCCCATGGAGTTGGGTAAGTTGACGCAGCTCCAGCGCCTTTACTTAGACAATAATCAACTGGTTAGCGGCAGCACAACGAGTTTGGCCATTCTTACTACTCTTACTAATTGTTCCTCCCTACAAGTACTGGCATTATCCTCTAATCGTCTCACCGGACGGTTGCCCTTGTCTATTGGCCAACTCTCTAAAAACATGGACATGATATACTTGGGTGGCAATGAATTAACAGGAGAAATACCTCCACATATTGGAAACCTAAGTAGTTTAACATTCCTTGAGTTACAGGATAATCATTTTAGAGGAGAAATCCCTTCTTCACTTAACAAGCTTCAAAAGTTAGAAAGGTTATATCTGTTATTGAACAATTTAGAAGGAAACATCCCGACAGAAATAGGGGAACTCAAGAGGTTAGGGCTTCTAAGTCTTATGGGAAACAATCTCTCTGGAAGAATCCCTGCTTCTCTTTCCCAACTTCAACAGCTAAGAATTCTAAATCTTAATCATAACCAGTTATCCGGTAGTATACCTGCAAATTTAGGGAAATGTGTGAACTTACTACAGCTAGATCTTTCATATAATAGGCTCAGTGGGCACATACCTGGAGAGGTTGCAGGTCTTGTAAATTTAGCTTTCTACTTCAGAATTTCAAACAATTTATTACAGGGCCCTGTACCTTCGGAACTAAGTAAGATGACTAAGGTACAAGTTATAGATATTTCTGCAAATCGGTTAACTGGTAACATTCCAAGCACACTTGGAAAATGTGAAGCACTAGAATACCTGAATCTTTCCTCCAATGCACTTGAAGGTCTCATTCCAGCTTTACTTGGTAAGCTTCAAACTCTTCAGGTCTTGGATTTCTCCTCCAACAATTTGTCAGGTGCAATACCTGTGTCATTGGAAAAACTCAAAATGCTCAGCCATTTGAATTTTTCTTTCAACAAGTTATTAGGAGAAGTCCCTAAAGGTGGAGTTTTCAGAAAGCTTGGTGCCAATGCATTTATTGGAAATGTTGGTCTGTGTGGAAGCTGGGTAAGTTTGCCACCATGCTCTGCCAACAAACATAAAATTCATTTGGAAAAAGTTTTCATATTTGTTATTGCAGTTACAGCAGTTGTTGTATGTTGTCTGTTTTTGGGTATCTTGTGGAGACGGAAGCACGAGAGACTAGCAGCTGTGGAGTCCTTAAAAATGGGGCACCAAAGAATTTCATATGGAGAGCTTGTCACTGCAACAGATGATTTTAGCGATTCCAACTTGTTAGGAGTTGGCAGTTTTGGTAAAGTGTACAAAGGTGTTTTGAATAATGGCATGTTCATTGCTGTGAAGCTTCTCAACTTGGAAAATGAAGGGGCAAACAAGAGTTTTGTCCGAGAGTGCAATGTTTTGAGTAGAGTCCGACACCGGAACCTGATTAACATCATAACCTGTTATTCTGACTTAGACTTCAAAGCTTTGATATTTCCGTTCATGCCAAATGGAAGCTTAGAAGAGTGGTTATATCCTGATGGTGATGAAGATTCAAGTGCTTTGAGTTTGATTCAAAGGTTGAATATAGCAATAGACATTGCTCATGGTATGGCATATCTCCATCATCATTGTTTCATGAAAGTGATTCATTGCGATCTAAAACCCAGCAATGTGCTTCTTGGGGAAGATCTTACAGCATATTTAATAGACTTTGGCATTGCTACTGTATGTTTTGCAAATTCTGCTGAGGCAGCCATCACTACTACAAATGTGCTCAAAGGATCTATGGGCTACATTCCTCCAGGTATAGCTTGAACTTGATATCATATAAGCTTTGTAATGAGATATTTATAAATGTTGAAAATTGTGAATAAGAACTTTATTTGGGTTGTGAAAATGCAGAATATGGACTAGGAGGGAGTGTCACAGCAAAAGGAGATGTTTATAGTTATGGAATAGTACTATTGGAGATGCTCACTAGAAAGAAACCCACCCATAGTATCTTTGTAGAAGGAATGGATTTGAAAAAATGGGTGAGTAATGGATTTCCAAACCAAATAGAGGAAGTGGTGGATGGGAATCTATTAAAAAGTAATAGCACAAATGGTACTGAAGAAGATGAAGATCTGAAATGCATTGCTCAACTCATAAAAGTGGGATTACAATGCACAGAACTATCTCCTCAAGAGCGACCTGATATGATGGGCATTGTAAACATATTGCAAAGCATTAGGAACACTTTTCTCCACACTGCTCAAAACTCAAATTCCAATCAAATATCATTTTTGCATGGAAGTACGAGTACCACTAACAACAATGCTGGTACCTCTGGCAACGGTGCTGGTACCTCTGGCAACAGTCAAAGTTCAACATTCTAATCTATTTTAAATCGCTGTGTAACTGAAACATGAAATAATGTAAACCTATTATCATTAATTCCATGTAATTTGAATCTCATCTATTATCTTGGGAAACTTCATGTATCTCAATTTTAATGCTCGACATTTATGTTACTTGTTTGTTTGTCTTTTTTTTCCCTTGAAAAGTTGTCTATCGATGCCTTCCTTCTTTATTGGAAGTATATTGAAAAACGACTTCAAGTAACTATTCTACTTATTCCAACCTGCTTCAAATCCAGGTCAAAAGATACTTTTTCAGTTCTGTTTCATATGTTTTATATGAAGTAGGAAGTTTTTAATTTGGCTCGCTTGTCTATTGTTTATTGTAAACATATTATAATCATGCCCTTTTCTACAATAAACATATTATAATCGTGCCCATTTCTATTTTGTTTGTGAAGGCAAAATTTGTATAATCATGTGGGAACTGTATCAGATCTATCTGACAAGTATCACCGTGATAGGAAAGTAAAAAAAAATGGTGACGCCGGAAGAAGAGAAAAGATGTGGACAATTCAAAGATCACAAAGAGTAATTAGCAAGCGGTAAAGGTCTGTCTTAGAGATCGGCCGTATCATCTTGTGTGCAATCAACGTAAAGAGAAAATGTAGACATCGATCTAGTTCAAGGCAGATGAACTTCTTTTCTTGGATTCAAATTTTCAACATAATATTAAAGTAGGGTATAATATGCTCAGGAGTGTTGGAATGTTAATCTACAGCGAGCCTCTGTTCACTTCTTGACGTGGCCAAAATTTTAAGCATAAGGATTCAGGTAGCATGAAGAAATAATAAATGACCCAAGGTCGCTAGAGGTGAAATACACAATCAAAGTCCCAGGTCTTCAAATTAAATACATTGTGTGATATTGTGCGATGTTATGATTGATCTATAGAGGGGGTGGTGAAATTTGAAAAGAAACTTGTATATTGTTTTAATATTGTCTTTAAACAGGTGTTCTTCTGGAGACAATATACAATACAAATCCTTTTTTTCTTTTCAGGGATTATTTCACTTTTGTCTCTCCAAGACTGTGTATAAAAAAATTATTTATAACTGAGCTAAATCAGCATAAATATTATTTTTGTTAAAATAAGCTACAATATGATCTGTCTCCTTCCCTCAATAAATCAAGGGAAAAGGGTGTTGCCATATCCGGCCCATCAGGTATTCCATATTCTACATTATAATATCCAAAAATAGAATTTCTTTGTAGAATACCACTTTTTGGTATTCTAAGAATCGCATGAGGACAAGGTATTATTCCTTTTCCCCATTCTTTATCACACTACAACGGGACGATGAATCGATTCATTTGCTTTTTCCCCTTAATATTGTAATTCCTAGGAGAAAAGGTTACATAAATAGAATCTCGATGCTCGTTGGATATGGTCCAATCAGTTTCTGAATAACTGAAGGTTTGTTCTTCCTTCCCATAGCAGTTTGAATCACCTGGTCTATGTTCCACTTGATCCATGTAAGAATCGGAAAGTGATTATGTTTGGCAACAAAAGGTTAAACATCTACTTGATCCTGATACTTATGAAATGGAAAGAGTACTACATTGGATCCGTATATACCTCCCGATAATATCCATATATAACCCGTCCTTAGTATAGGATGAACATTACCATGTACATATTCAGGTGCATGACACACATTGGTACTCTAGTGCATTTCTCCTTCTAGGTCAGAATATATATTTTTGCGAACTCTTTCCTTGAAGGAAGATGTTCTAGCACGAACTCCGGCAATAATTTGTTCTGATTCCACATATTGATCATTCTGAACCAAAAGAAAACTTTGTGGTGGAATGGTTAAGTTCTGTACTTGATCCTGACCATCAATAGTGATGGATAAGTTATTATGAAATAGATAAGCAAGATGTCCATTACATGTACGTGTAGGAGAAACCAAATTATCATTGAATTGAATCTTTCCATTGAAAGGGGCTCGTACAAATTGGTACTCTAGTGCATTTCTCCTTCTAGGTCAGAATATATATTTTTGCGAACTCTTTCCTTGAAGGAAGATGTTCTAGCACGAACTCCGGCAATAATTTGTTCTGATTCCACATATTGATCATTCTGAACCAAAAGAAAACTTTGTGGTGGAATGGTTAAGTTCTGTACTTGATCCTGACCATCAATAGTGATGGATAAGTTATTATGAAATAGATAAGCAAGATGTCCATTACATGTACGTGTAGGAGAAACCAAATTATCATTGAATTGAATCTTTCCATTGAAAGGGGCTCGTACATGTTTTGCAATATCACCAGTAAATACCCCCCCGGTATGAAAAGTCCTTAGTGTTAGTTGAGTTCCTGGTTCCCCAATGGATTGGCATGCAATAATACCTATTGCTTCTCCCAGTTCGATCAAGTGACTGTGAGTAATACTCTCTCCAAGACTATGTATAAAAAATTTATTTATAACTGAGCTAATTCAGCATAAAGATTATTTTTGTTAAAATAAGCTACAATATGATCTGTCACTATTACTGTATGTAGGGCATGGTGGAATCAAACCATCAATCTTCTGTTTGTTTGTAAGACAAAGGCTCTTCCATTAAGATAAACACCCTTAGTTGTGGAGGTCCCTAGAAAAGCCACCAAACCACATAATGCCACTAGACTACATAATGCAAGGTTTCATAAAAAGGCTCGTTCTGTCAGCTTGTCATTCTATGAAAGTTGAACCAATTCAACTACAATCATGTCTTTGTTCGCACGACTCTTTATACTAAGTCATATCACACCGCTCACCAATCATCCATTAAATTTTGAACACTGTTGTTGCCCAAAACTGGCACGTGTGTGTTGAAGCCCAAAAGGTGAGCGCGTCAGCTCGGTGACAACTCTCGAGAGAGAGACCAATGTCACCACACCCCTCTCCTCGCTTCAAGTTGGCTCTTCCCCAACTCTAGGGGAGTTTCCATAAGGTAGGATTGCTAAGGCAGGTGCAGCAAAGGGAAAGGTGATCTGAAAAGGCTTCCTTAGAGAAGCATTTGTAACAAAAAGAAAAATGATTGTTGCTTGAGTGATGGGCAGAAAGGGAGGATCAGTCCTCGAGGGAAGACTAGTGCCAGTACTAGAAGGGAGAATGGAATCAAAAGGGGACTCAGGGAGGCCTTGCGGTTCACAGAAGTGAGACTAAACTAGTACGTTCCATCATCAAAGGCAAGGAGAATGTACGTATAACTAACTACTATCCATTACTCCTAAGACCTTCAAAGACATAATGTCGACAAACAAGTTGACAGCTGCAAATGCTTGCCCAATGGGCTAGATTATAGCCTTCTAAGCTAGGTTTAGACTATAGCTTATGAAAAACAAAGAACCATGACAGAGATGCCCAAATGAATCAAAAATCCCAACATGATTTTTTCTATTCAACTCTAGGGAAAAATCCTCCCAGCCATTTTTCCATCCTTTTACAATGGAGAAGGCAAGTCTTTTAATAGACCCCGAAAGCCCTTCTCTTTTACTCAAAAAATAATAATAAAATAATAACATGGAGGAAAAATAGGATCCTAGCTCCACCTTTCTCTATAAACGAATATCTCAAAGCTTCACTCCTTTAAAAGGAACTACACTTTAACTAGCCACTCCAATCCAAAGACAAGCCAAAAAATAAAGTGGATATGCCACGTTTACTTAGCTGATGGGTGTAGAACAAATCAATCAATCCAAAAAACATCTTCTTTTACAGAGAAGACTCTTCGTGAACTATATGTTGAGAGTCCACGTAGCCCAAAACACTACCCGCTCAAGAGTCGAATCCTTTTATTGCCGAACTCCAAGCAATTGGCTCCTAGGAAATCAAGCGATACAGGGTTCCAAGATGAGGACTCCATACACCCGAAATTCCTCTATCATATGCACATTGGTGCCCACTCCAAATTCGCATCGCAGATACCCAAAACAACTATCAATGGATGAATTTCGACCCCTTGATTACAGTGGCTAGATGGTGGCGATAGTTGATGGCCTGACACAGTGGAACTCCATCGACGGCCATGAGGAAAGATACGTGGTGCACTTTGGCATGTAAATGATGGATAATATTCTTCTCTAAGTAGTTTGTGGTCTTGCTTCACGCGTTTCATAAAACCGTCGGTGCAATCTGATGGCGCTCAATGGACAAACCATGAACTAATCGTGAGAAGCTCCAGAAACACTCGATGTGGAGGATCATGAATTGGCTGCCGCAAATCGCAGGTGACCATGCTTGATTGCTCCCAAGATCCTCAACAACCTGGAGCTTCATTTGCCTTCACCTCAACAAAGATGCCTGAGGAGTTGATCTATTCATACTTTGAATTTGTAAAAGACAAACTAAGCAAACGGCTCAATGCAGTGGGTCGTTGATGGACACCACCCACGCATTCTGTTTAGAGTGACTGCGACAAATTACTCTCCTCACCTCTTCTTCCGAGTAGCTTGAGCGCATGTCAATGTCCACCAAATCTGGTAGTTTGTTTTCCTCAGTGTCTTGAAAGTGGGTGACAACAATCATTTCAGAATTGGCATCCACCTCATGTGGTTTGATCTGCAGTTTTAACTTCATAAACAAAAAACGAGGGTGTTTGGATGCTGTAATGATGGAGATCTCTACAAGATGTACTGTCGAGTGACAGTTGAGAGAGAGCGAAAAAACATCGTTGTCCATGTGAATCTCAGCAATAAGTGTTTGCAAGATGCCTCTGTAAAGTTGCCAACTCTTCCACATTTTTTAGAAATTCCAAAAGCAGCCAACTTCTCCTTACCTTGTCAAAAACATGATTGCAAATGAGCAGTGGCACTTTTGAAAGCTACGCCGAGCGAGCACCAATATTATGTAGAAAAAGTCTCAAACAAACTAATTCGATGCTTCTACTCTCTTTCTTGCAAAGTATTCATCAACACGAGTTAGGTGTTTAACCCACTTCTTCCTCCCTGGTAATGTTATTAATGTACATCTAACGCTTTCCAATTTCTATTTTGCAGAAGAAGAGAAGGCACATGCTTTTATTGTGAGCTTTGTGGTCAACTCTCCCAAGAACATACGACCTCCTCAGCGTATCTTCCAGATGCTCCAGAGGCTCTCTGGCTACATGTTGAACTTCAACAATACATAAAGAATTATCATGGCAATTGATCGATGTTTTCGCAAGCATTATTTCAGACTCGCTAAAATACTTAGGAGCACATATTCTTCTCTAGCAATTCTCGTAGTCATTGTTTACTTCTGAAGCCAATAGCAGATCACAAGCTTTTTATTTGGTTACAACATTCCGTCCTGCTCCACAGCCCATTGTTGTAGCACCACCAACAGCATTTTCCAATGCTAGAGTGGTTATCATAGGCATCAAATTTATATAACCAACAACAATAGCATCTGCAAAGCTATCTCCACATCCTACAGTATCTACAACATCAACCTTCAATGCTGGTGCATAGAACAATCCTTTGGATGTCGCCACCATTGATCCTCTAGAACCCATTTTGATAATTACCCTCTTGGTTGAAATCCCTCTGTGAAGTAAATCTTGAGCAGCCAAAGCAGGGTTTGCAAGTCCAGTCAAGGACTCGGCCTCTTCAGCAGTGAGAAGAAGAACATCACTCATGCTTAAAATCCTTCAAGTGTTGCTTATTGCTCAGGAGTTCCGTGAAGAAGGGATTTGTTACATGGTCCTGGATCAAAAAAGATGCCAGTCCCTGCATCCATCACACATTCAAGTGTAGAAACGATTAAACCAGTAAAGCATGCTGACTATCTTCATGAATACTAACACAACCTGTGAAATTAAGGGGTAACATCTAGCTCCATGGGGGACGTGTGCTCTCAGAGAGAGCATACGAGAACCTCAGACTATTTGAGTTTTCACATACCACTACCTCAAAGAAAATACAGAATGTAGTGAGGATGACTTGATTCACACCCCAAAAACTGCTTATTACAACTTGAAATAGAAACAAGGGCATAAAAACTAACAACTGTAAATGCTCATGCAAAAGCTTATTTTTCTTCCTACCTACACTAACTTAACATGAATCTAACACACGTCAGGTGTATGCATACAAGTAATGGAGCCATTCAAGCATCTTTTCCATGCCAAGTTTCATTTTTCTGAGCTTGGTTAATGAAAGAAACAAAGATATGTTCATCATAAGATAACTATGCCTTGCAATCTGCTCATGAATAACGCTGAATTGAAACATCAGACTGTTAAGAAACAAGAGATTATACCAGGAAGAACCAAATTGTGCACAAGAAGCCTCTATCCACTGGTTGATAGGGCTCACGTACAACCCTTCATTGTCCAACTGCTCAAGTTGATCTTCTATTACAGCCGTATCAGAAGGCTTTTTAGAAATATCTTCAAGTAAGGGCCCATGTAATGCTTCATCAACCAGATCTTCATTGGTTTGTTCTTTAAGCTCCGGATGGACCCTAGGGATGAGAGCATCGTATTCTTAATCAAGTTGCTCAATCTCATCAACTGTTCCATCATGCCAACGGAGGAGAAAACTCTCGAAAAACTTTGCCACTGAATCTATGGATTCATCCAAATGACCGTAGAACCAGATCATTGCATCCCCTTCCAAAGTTATAGCAAAAACGACCATAATATCATCCTCATGATGAACATTAAAATTAGCCATCAATTTGCAGAGAGAGGCAATATGATGGGTGGCTGAAACACCGTCATTTCCATAGAACTTGGGAAGAATGGCATGCACGTTCCCACGATCGTAGCACTGATTAGGAAATCCATGAATTTTTGAGAAATCCATTGGGCTGTAAGCTTCATGCCAAATATCCCATTGGTTTTTCTGTATCATCATCCATAAATCAAATAATGAGGTACTAAATTTAAAAAATGTATTTAATCATACCTCATACCCAACTGTGGAGTCATCAAGGTGAGCTCGAAAGCCTTCCAATGAGTGTGCTCACCTATACACCCAATAGGATCTTCAAATATGCAAAAGGACAAGGGCTTTGTCCCTTCATGGAGTCGCCATGTGAGAAAAAGAGTCTGCAATGTAATCTCCCACAAATGTCAATGAAGCACAGTCTTCCAATTCCGGGAACTAGACTTTCTCCCTGGCAACGGCGCCAAAATGTTGTCGCCCAAAACTGGCACACATGTACTGAAGCCCAAAAGGTGAGCACATTGGCTCGGTGACAACTCTCGAGAGAGAGAGAGAGGCCAATGTCACCACACCCCTCTCTCCTCGTTTCAGGTTGGCTATTCTCCAACTCTAGGGGGGTTTCCCTAAAGTAGGATCGCTAAGGCAGGTGCAACGAAGGGCAAGGTGATCTGAAGAGGCTGCCTTAGAGAAACATTTGTAACAAAAAGGAAAAGGATTGTTGCTTGAATGATGGGCAGGAAGGGAGGATTAGTCCTCGAGGGAAGACCAATGTTAGTACCAGAAGGGAGAATGGAGTCAAAAGGGGACTCAAGGAGGCCTTGCGGTTCATAGAAGTGAGACTAAACTAGTATGTTTCATCATCAAAGGCAAGGAGAATGTAAGTATAACTGACTACTGTCCATTACTCCTAAGACCGTCAACAAACAAGTTGACAGCTGCAAATGCATTCCCAATGGGCTAGATAATAGCCTTCTATGCTAGGTTTAGACTATAGTTTATGAAAAACAAAGAACCATGACAGACGCCCAAATGAATAAAAAATCCCAACATGATTTTTTCTATTCAACTCTAGGGAAAAATCCTCCCAGCCATTTTTCCATCCTTTCACAATAGAGAAGGCAAGTCTTTTAATAGACCCCAAAGGCCCTTCTCTTTTACTCAAATAATAATAATAAAATAATAACATGGAGGAAAAGTAGGATCCTAGCTCCAACTTTCTCTCTAAACGAAATAAAATCGCCAACAGCTTGAACCTTAAAGTGTGATGAAAAGAAATAAAATCGCCAGCAGCTCGAACCTTAGTTCGAACACTAAGCACTCAATGAATAAGTGCTGGATGAACACTGATGAAAAAATATCCAGATGTCAATTAACTAAATACTACATTTATTGACATGTCTGAGTTTGAGTTTACGTTTAAAAGATTGCGGTGGTCGAACAAAGGATTGTCATATGCCAGTAAGCCCGTACTCTGTCCAAATGCCATAAATAAATGTTGACAGGAGGAATGCCTAGTAATGCCGAGGGAGATCAATGTTAAAGAAATCATATTACATTTGTTGTTTAAATACTGATAAGATAGCAGAATACATTGGAAACAAGATTGAAAGTTTGAGATCGCTTAAATTATGGGAAGCTTTACAACTATGTTGCCAGAAAAAATTGGTGCATCCACGTCAAATACTTCAGCCATACGTTGAATTTGAAGTGGCAGAATATTGAGAGCTAGAGGATTAGAACGACTTCTTCAAGCATTCAGTTCCAGATTTCAAGCAATATTTTCAGCAAGCAGTTTCAGAATCAAATACAAGTGGCAAGTTTGAAGAGTTGAATTCATTTACGAATCCCAAATTTCTTGTAACAAATCATTGATTGGGTCTATTCTTAGTCTGTTGATAGGATCTGATGAGAAAAGGTTAGTAAGGGCCTGTAAATGTATTTTTTTGATATATATTATGATTTGGAAGTTAAACAAGGGGAGTTCCAGCTGAGGGCTGAGACTGTATTGACAGGGGCATGTATGCACATACACTCTGTTTTTCTTAATATACATAGCTACTTTGAAATGATTGTGATCATATGAGCCTGTTTTGCTTAATAACTGAATTACATACTGTCATTATTCTGTCATGTGCATGGTCTTATTAATCCATGGCAAGATTCTCTTAATTAGTATGCAATTATCTTTAATACTTGATGCAGGACCTAATTCATGTCTTTCACGAAGTTATGCTCATAACTATGTCTTATTAATATCCATTCTCTGCTGATACATTCCTTGCTTGATCTTTTAAATATATGTCTGTTTATAAACTTTCATTCCCAGCTATCCTTTACACATCATTAAGATTTCTCTAAGCTTGTCTCTCTTGCAGTCAAGAGTCAACTTTAGTGATAACATCTTCTGGCGTCGTTGCCGGGGACAGAGGAGCGAAGATATCTTCCCCGGGAAAGAATGACAACGATCATATCCAGCTCTTGATGATCATATCCAACTCTTGATGGTGGACAGGAGCAGGACACTAGGTTGACTACAGATTTATTCACCAAGTGACTCCATGTTTGAAGAATCCAGAGACGATTTTACAATTCCAAGATGTCAAAGGGTTTTGATACTATTTTGGCGCAAAGATTTGCTCCACTTAATTTCTCGGTTGTTCCAGGATTTCCAAATACAGTACCTATCATGGACGAGCGGGGAGATTTTCTTCCGCAATTCAGAGAAAAGAAAGAGGACAATCCGGCACATCATGTAATTAAATTTCATCAATACATGGATCAATTGAGTATACATCTTGAAGATGTATTGATGAAAATGTTTATGTATTCATTAGAAGGTTGTGCGAGACAATGGTACAGAACTCTTCCTGCTTTTAGTATTTCCTCTTTGAAAGATTTTCATGATGCCTTTTATTCATATTGTAAGAGGATTTACCCAGTTGAGTGTCTTTTTGAGCATTGTTGTAGAGGATATGCATTATATATCCAGGGTTTAGTAGTAGATTCTTCTAGTAGTAAAGATGAAGCAGGTGGTTATGCTATGAAGAAGGAAGAAGATCTATTATCTTCCTCTAATTCTGTTTTACAACAAGAAATTTTTCAAAATTCTGATATTAAAGTTTATGATAGCATCATAGAACAAAAATCTTCATCTTTCGAAATCGACCAGGATGCCCCAATTTATGATAAATACAATGATGATAAAGCATATGTGGTTTCATTTGATATTACCTCAAATGTAAATATTGCCCCAGATTTTTGTGAAGGTTAGCCTGTGTTCGATGAATACTTAGATGAAGAATTGCAAACTTGTACATTAACCTGCAATGAAGAACATTTTTATGATGTTCATCAGGATATTTTAGAGCAGCAGATTGCTACATCATCGTTTGTTGATATTTTCAACAATGATCTACTCTTTGAAAGTAATCGATTAGGTGTTGAGGAAGGCAGTGACAAAGAATTACTAGAACCGTTCATCCAATCCTCATCAATCAAGCAATACTTTTCATAAATCAGTCAGCTTGGATTCACAGAAGACAAGCAACAAGAAGAGGTCATTTTTGGTAATTTTTATGATCCTATTGCAAGTTGTTTAGATTCTATAGTGAACTATAAATCTTCTATCATTAATTGCTTAGAGACAAAATTCGATGGAAGTAAGTATGAGTTATGCTTTTCAATATTTTTGATTGTGTATATGCTCAAAGTTGAAAGCAAGTTTTGGTTGGTTGATGGAATTTTTGCATGGCTACATTGGAAATGGGATTATACTTGATCAAGCAGAGTTCAATGATTAGAATAGTCGTGTGGATAAATAAGCTCATCTTTGAGTATTTGTTTCAGTTTGCACAGTGTGATCAGATGGTTGTATAAGGATTGTTTTCAGTTGCAGAAGTTTTTTAAATTTCAACACTTAATAAGAAGTGTATTTTCAAGTTTTTGAATAACTCCATTGCCCAATGGATAAGGCACTATACAGATTTGCAGTTTGCTTGCAGAAGCGATTACAGAGATGGAATAGAAGGCACGCAGTCTGCTAGTTCTTGGCAGCTCACAGGGAGCATGCCATCCCCAGCCAGATGTTGTCGTCAGATTTGTTTTATAACTAGATTTGTTCCACATGCATGTGAGGGCAACTTTTGGAAGAACCAAATGCTAGAACCGACATACATGAAGCAACGCGTTGAATTGTTGATGAAATTGACTATCATTATTGGATGGTTGTTCTTATTACATGTGGAATTACATTGCATAAATCAAAATTGAAGTTTAATGCTCAAGTCCAATCCCACAAGGAGCCAAACTAATGTACAACGTGTTTATATTGTTGATAAACATTTGCTGCTATGGTGTCAACATTACCATTTATCTCCAAGCCCGCAGGTGTTGAGATTAATTCTTCAATGAATTTTAAAGTGTGATGAAAAGAAATAACATCGCCAGCAACTCGAACCTTAGTTCAAACACTAAGCACTCAATGAATAAGTGCTGGATGAACACTGATGAAAAAATATCTAGATGTCAATTAACTAAATACTACATTTATTGACCTGTCTGAGTTTGAGTTTAAGTTTAAAAGATTGCGGTGGTCGAACAGAGGATCGTCATATGCCAGTAAGCCTGTACTCTGTCCAAATGCCATAAATAAATGTTGACAGGTGGAATGCCCAGTAATGCCGAGGGATATCAATGTTAAAGAAATCATATTACATTTGATGTTTAAATACTGATGAGATAGCAGAATACATTGGAAACAAGATTGAAACTCTGAGATCGCTTAAATTATGGGAAGCTTTACAACGATGCTGCCAGAAAACATTGGTGCATCCACATCAAATACTTCAGCCATACGTTGAATTTGAAGTGGCAGAATATTGAGAGATAGAGGATTAGAACGACTTCTTCAAGCATTCAGTTCCAGATTTCAAGCAATATTTTCAGCAAGCAGTT
>LPNX010374654.1:27801-58173 GCA_001517045.1 Pseudotsuga menziesii
GGTCTGTTTGGTACTTCGCATGCAAAAAGAGATCGAGATAGGGTGTCTTCTATGGAATGGTGGACCATGTATGGCTCACCATGCCTGCGCTTGTATAAAATGGCAATGAGAGTGCTTTCACAGGTGGTTAACAGTTCCTCTGCAGAAAGGTGTTGGAGCAACTATAGCTTCATACACTACGTGAAAAGAAACAGATTAAATGAAAACCGGGCAGAAAGCTTGGTTTATGTACATTACAACTTGAGGTTGTTGAGTCATTACTGTGAGCGGGCCAAAACTGATAGATCATATGTCACTTGGGACAACAATCCGGAGGAGTATAACTTGGAGGATGGATCCTTAACTTTAGAGCGCTTGGAGCAAGAGCTTTTGGGCGAGGAAGATGACCTAGCAGCAGCAGCAGCAATGCCACCGCCAACTTGTAGCTTGTTCCCATCCGATGCACCAGCTTTGCCTTCAAGTTCACGACCTCCATTCGCATCAGTGAGTGGGGGGCGTGCAGGTGTTGGACGTGGTTCAGCAGCTCTAGCTTCACGAGCTACAGGGGGAGATGATACAACTCCCATTGTTCATAGGCCACAGGAAAATAAATTAGAAATTTCTCGTGGCAAGAGGAAACATTAGATTTTTTCTTGTTTTTTCTTGTTTACAGTACCTTACATTTTCTAGAACATTGACTCTTTTATAGTTATAACTTATTATGGTATATTTTGACATTTTGTAAACATTACATGGCAATTCAAGTTTGAAGTTTGAAGTTGCACCTACTTTTGAAGTTCAATGTTTTTCAACTTTGCATTATTGGTAATGAATCAATGATTATGATGCTTCGTGAAATTGAATTGATTCAACTTTCATTTCATGGTTGATGTTAAAATTTGAAGCTTAAATGTTGATGTTATGTAATATGGAATCTGGATATTGGACCTATGGTTGACGAATTCACTACTAGATGATTGAATCATTGATGATTGATTAATGATGTTATATGGTATTATGAATATGGACCATGGTTTATATCATGTTTTTATGCTTTTCATTACTAATTCAATGTTCTAGGTGCTTTTGTTATCAAAATATATAAAAATATATATTTTTAAAAAAACGCTTCCGAAAACGCTTCCTAACCGGATTCTTTTGAAAAAGGCACTTCCCGCTTCCACTTCCGCACCCGCTTCCCGCTTCCGCTTCCGCTTCCAAGTAACCTTGCCTGTAAATGTATTTTTCTTATATGTATTATGATTTGGACGTTAAACAAGGGGAGTTCCAGCTGAGGGCCGAGACTATATTGGCAGGGGCGTGTATGCACATACACTCTGTTTTTCTTAATATACATAGCTATTTTGAAATGATTGTGATCGTATGAGCCTGTTTTGCTTAATAGCTGAATTACGTATTATCATTATTCTGTCCTGTGCATGGTCTTATTAATGCATGGCAAGATTCTCTTGATTAGTATGCAATTATCTTTAATACTTAATGCAGAACCTGATTCATGTCTTTCACTAAGTTATGCTCATAACTGTCTTATTAATATCCATTCTCTGTTGATACATTCCCTGATTGATCTCTTAAATATATGTCTGTTTATAAACTTTCATTTCCAGCTATCCTTTACACATCATTAAGATTTCTCTAAGCTTGGCTCTCTTGCAGTCAAGAGTCAACTTTAGTCATAACAGCTTCACTCCTTTAAAAGGAACTACACTTTACAACCACTCCAACCCAAAGACAAGCCAAAAAATAAAGTGGATATGCCACGTTTACTTAGCTAATGAGTGCAAAACAGATCAATCAATCCAAAAAACAGATTTTATGATCAAACATCTTCTTTTACAGAGATGACTCTTAGTGAACTATATGTTGAGAGTCCACGTAGCCCAAAACACCACCCGCTCAAGAGTCAAATCCTTTTATTGTCGAACTCCAAGCAATTGGCTCCCAGTAAATCAAGCAATACGGGGGTCAAAGATGAGGACTCCATACACCCGGAATTTCTCTATAGTACGCACATCGATGGCCACTCCAAATTCGCATCGCAGATACCCAAAACAACTGTCAATGGATGAATTTCGACCCCTTGATTACAGCGGCTAGATGGTAGCGATAGTTGATGGCCTGACACAGTGGAACTCCATCGGCGGCCATGAGGAAAGATACGTGCTGCACTTTGGCATGTAAATGATGGATAAAATTCTTCTTTGAACCGTAGGTTGTGGTTTTGCTTCACGCGTTTCATAAAACCGACGGTGCAATCAGATGGTGCTCAATGGACAACCACGAACTAATCGTGAGAAGCTCCAAAAAAAACTCGATGTGGAGGATCATGTATCGGCTGCCGCAGATCATAGATGACCATTCTTGATTGCTCCCAAGATCCCCGATGACCTGGAGCTTCATTTGCCTCCACCTCAACAAAGATGCCCAAGGAGTTGATCTGTTCATACTGTAAATTCGTAAAAAACAAACTAAGCAAACGGCTCAATGCAGTGGGCCGCTGATGGACACCACCCATGCATTATGTTTAGAGCGACTGTCACAAATAGCTCTCCTCGCCTCTTCTTCAAAGTAGCTTGAGCGCATGTAGGTGTCCACCAAATCCGGTAGTCTGTTTTCCTCGACGTCCTGAAAGTGGGTGACAACGATCAGTTCATAATTGGCATCCACCTCATGCGGTATGATCTGCAGTTTTAACTTCATAAACAGAAAATGAGGACGTTTGGATGCTGTAATGATGGAGATCTCCACGAGATGGACTGCCGAGTGACGGTTGAGAGAGAGCGAAAAAACATCGTTCTCCCTGTGAGTCTCAGCAAGAAGTGTTTGCAAGATGCCTCTGTAAAGTTGTCAGCTCTTCCACATTTTTTAGAAATTCCAAAAGTGGCCAATTTCTCCTAACCTTATCAGAAACATGATTGCAAATGGGCAGTGGCACTTTTGAAAGCTGCGTGAAGCGAGCGTCAATATTATGTAGAAAAAGCCTCACTTGCAAATTATTCATCAGCACGAGTTAGGTGTGTTACCCCTCCAAATGCATCTGCATTTAGAAGTGACAATACACATGTATAGCAATCAAAACAGAATTTCAGTGTGTTTCCACCGAGGGGTTTTCTCATAGAATTTTTGTTGGAATTTGAAAAGGTTATGAAGGACTACGGCAATTAAAGAGATATCAATGGTTGCAGCTATTTTGGCATTTAAGTTTGGGGCTCCATTAGCGTGGGTTACATCTCTTGTTGTTGCTGCTTATGTTTCTTTCACCTTGATTGTGACACAGTGGCGAACCAGATTTCGACAGATTATGAACAAAGCTGACAATGATGCAAATACGCGGGCTATTGATTGCACTCTATTTACGGTCAAAATATACAGCTACAGGCGATGACACAATATCTGCTCATTTCCCTTCTAAGAGCATCTCTGATGAAATGGAAAATAATTATGGAGATGGTGCAAAACCATATGCAATGTGGGCAGCAAACATGGCTCTGTCGCAGAACATAGGCATACCTTGGATTATGTGCCAACAATACAATGCTCCTGATCCAGTGATAAATACTCACAATTCATTCTATGGTGATCAGTTCACACCCAACTCTTACAGCAAGCCCAAATTTTGGACAGAGAACTGACTTGGTTGGTTCAAAACCTTTGGTAGTAGTAATCCTCATAGGCCACCTGAGGACATTGCTTTCGGCGTTGCTCAATTTTTTCAAAAAGGAGGAACCTTCAATAATTATTACATGTATCATGGAGGGACAAATTTTGTACGTACAGCTGGAGGGCCATTCATCATGACAAGCTATGACTATGATGCACCTATAGACGAATTTGGATTGCTAAGGCAGCCAAAATGGGGTCATCTCAAGGAGCTACATGAATCAATAAAGTTATCTGCATTACTCCATGGGGAGGCAACGAATTTTTCCCTTGGCTCTCTACAAGAGGCAAATGTTCACACGTTCTCAGGAGTTTGTGCCGCATTTATTTCTAATTCAGATGAAGAGCATGGCGTACATGTCAACTTTCAAAATAGATCATATCATCTACCAGCTTGGTCTGTCAGCATTCTTCCAGATTGTAAGGAAGTGGTATTTAACACCGCAAATACGTTAACGTTGAAATTAAACTCCTTCATGGCACAAATATTTAGCTCAAGCAGCGTTGAACTCGTGGAGCGTTGCAGCAAACACCAATCCATCGTTTAGGCCATCGTTCTCCCACACAGTCTGGCGTGGCAATCGGTTGATTCCCATGGCATTTATTTCTAATCCAATTGCATCGGTGGTCACTGATCACTGTTTAACAGCGGGAATATTTTGTGATTACGTGGAGTTGGGGCCGTGAAATTACAAAGAAAAGTTCCACGTTTGCCAGCTGCCGGACTAATAGAGAGTTCTCCACAAGCCGATCTCAAAAGAGGAGTTCCACGTAACAGCCACAATTATGGGAAGGTTGCTACAAATTATGGATGTTTTTTAATAATCCCAGGCTAGCCGATTTCGAGGACAAGTCTCATGCTGCATCAATCTTTTACTATCAGTTAGTCATATTGCCGTGACTTTGTGAATCTTTTTCCGTAGCGACTACCTTAGGGGCCGAAAGTCTGAGTTTAAAAAGTTTAAACTGTTGCTGGTGTACCTTCACGCTTTTTCGGCAGCCAAAATATGGAGTTTAACTCCAAAGCAGCCAGCGTGAGCTCTTTTTCAGATATAGCGTGGACCTTGCAAGTGAACAAAGAACCGAAACCATGGTGACGTGGCTACTGGAGCGGCTGCTAGTCAGGGATTTCCACTGTTTTGGGATCCCGTCTTGGTTTAGAATTGATGGTTAAAGTCTGAGTCATCATGTGTCGATGGCTCTTGATGGGTCGTTTTCCTTTTTATATTTAGTGTAGTCATATGGAAATAATTTACACATGGGAATTCGATAAAGGAATGAACTGCACTTTAATAAAACCTTTAGATAGTGGATCAGCTAAAGTGACAACTGCACTTTAGTTAAGTATGAATAGTGTTTCCATATAATAGTTTAGGGAGGGAAAGTGGATCTAAATTTCATCCACTATTTCTTTTTTATTATTATTTTATTATTGCTTTTTGAGAAAGCGAATGGCTTTTTGGGTCTATAAAAAGACTTGCCTTGATTGTAATGGAAAAAAAATGGTCGGGAGGATTTTTCCCTAGAGTTTAATAGAAAAGATAATGTTGGGTTTTTCAGACATATATTGGACATCTCTGTTATGGTTGTGTGTTTTTCATAAGCTATAGACTAAACCTAGTATAGAAGGCTATAATCTAGCCTATTGGGCAATCATTTGCAGTTGTCAAGTTGTTTGTCGCTGTTATGTTTTGAAAGGTCTAAGAGTAATGGATAGTAGTTAGTTATACTTACATTCTCCTCGCCTTTGATTATGGAACATACTAGTTTAATCTCCCTTCTGTGAAACGCAAAGCCTCCTTGAGTCCCCTTTTGACTCCATTCTCCTTCCTGGTACTGACACTGGTCTTCCCTCGAGGACTGATCCTCTCTTCCTGCCCATCACTCAAGCAACAATTATTTTCCTTTTTGTTACAAATGTTTCTCTAAGGCAGCCTCTTCAGATCACCTTCCCCTTTGCTGCACCTGCCTTAGCGATCCTACCTTAGGGAAATCCCCCTAGAGTTGGAGAAGAGCCAACCTGAAGTGCGGAGAGAGGGTTGTGGTGACATTGGCCTCTCAAGAGAGAGTTGTCACCAAACCGACGCACTCACCTTTTGGGCTTCAGCACATGCGTGCCAGTTTTGGGCGACAACAAGGTGTTTAACCACTGAAGGTTTAACTCACTTCTTCCTACCTGGTAATGTTATTAATGTACATCCAAAGATTTCCAATTTCTGTTTTGCAGAAGAAGAAAAGGCATGTGCTTTTATCGTGAGCTTTGTGGTCAACTCTCCACAAGAACATATGACCTCCTCAACATACATCTTCCAGATGCTCCCCAAGCTCTCTAGCTACATGTTGAACTTCAACAATACGTAAAGAATTATGATGGCAATTGATCGATGTTTTCGCAAGCATTATTTCAGACTTTCAGACTCGCTTAAATACTCAGGAGCACATATTCTTCTCTAGCAATCCTCGTAGTCATTGTTTACTTCTGAAGCCAATAATAGTTCACAAGCTTTTTCTTTGGTTCCAACATTCCGGCCTACTCCACAGCTCATTGTTGTAGCACCACCGACAACATTTGCCAATGCTAGAGTGGTTATCATAGGCATCAAATTTATATAACCAACAACAATAGCAGCTGCAAAGCTATCTCCACATCCTACAGTATCTGCAACATCAACCTTCAATGCTGGTGCATAGAACAATCCTTTGGATGTCACCATCATTGATCCTCCAGAACCCATTTTGATAATTACCCTCTTGGTGAAAATCCCTCTATGAAGTAAATCTTGAGCAGCCAAAGCAAGGATTGCAAGTCCAGTCAAGGACTCAGCCTCTTCAGCAGTGAGAAGAAGAACATCACTCATGCTTAAAATCCTTCTAAGTGTTGCGTGTTGCTCAGGAGTCCCATGAAGAAGGGATTTGTTACGTGGTCCTGGATTAAGAAATATGGTAGTCCCTGCGTCCCTCGCACATTCAAGTGTAGAAACGATTAAACCAGTAAAGCATGCTGACTGTCTTCACGAATACTAACACAACCTGTCAAATTGGGGGTAACAAAGACCATGGACCATAGTAGTTTTGATATCGAAGCATATAAAGAATGTGCAGTGGAGACCATGTGCATAGTATTTTTTAACCCCAATGTTTTGCACGACACTTCACCCATACTCGAGCACAATAACCACTACAAATGAATCTTATGCAGACTCTAGAAATCTTCATTTACCAAAAAATATAATCTATTATTCTTAGTATACTAGCAGCCAATATGAAGAGTAGAAAGAGGATAATTAGGAATTCCTCCTGCAAACAATACAAAGGCAAATTCAGCTCGCTGATTGATCAATTGAAGCGTAAATGGTCCTATTCTTGTCTATACGTAGCTCACTGTTGAATGATTTGCATATTGGATTTTGATGATTCCAATGAGAAACCATTTACCATTTATGGGGCAAGTCAGATTTTCAATAATGTATATAACTATGCAACATCTATTACCCAATTTTCCAACAAATATATTTCCTTTTGCTATATAACTTTTGATTTGATACTAAAGAAAACTAAGTAAAGAGGTTAGAAATATACAAAATACCTTTATAGGTGCATAGCACAATAATGGGGTTTGGTCTTTGTTTGGCGGCTTTGGCCTACTTTCTGGGTTACAGGTCGAGGAATTGAAAGCCATCTAGATGGATTTCTTGGTTCTAAAATGAACCATAACAACCTGACTATCATCATTTGTATCAAATACAATAACTTCAACAAAAACTTAACTAATAAAAACAATTATTCAACTCATTTTGTTATAACTGTATTTCCTTTCATTTGACTCATTTCCCAAGATAAGAAGAGAAAAATATGGGAGCATGACAACTTGGGGCAAAGGATGCAGCAAGTAGGACATAAAACCCAAAAGTCCAATAAATCAGAAGTTTACTTTGTCAAGATTAATTGCCTTGCTAAGAAGCTATTCTGAAATACATTTTTATTTGAGCTTTGCATGGAAGAAAAAATTAAATCGACGAGTATATTCTGGAAAAGACAACCAAATCTGAATTTACTCTGATAATTTAAAGGTTGCTGACATGCCATGTACCCTAATTGCTGTAATGCACAATAAGAATTATTCTGTCACGTGGGTGTAACCACTGCTGGTAACAGGTTATTCTGATAAACACTTATCCTTGCAAACATTTTGAAATGTGTGCTATCTAAGCTCATAAAATACATGATAAGATTGAAGAGAAACCTGATCTTCAAAGCATTTTTCCCTCAACTTCTCTTGATGGTCTGACATATTTATATATTGTTTCAATTACTAAATATAATGCAATGAAATCAAAACCAAGATAAAGCTTTACAACTCCTAATCTTCATTCAGATCAATTCCTAGTTTATGAACAAATGGAACAGAGATTGGCTATACGTGCTACTACAATTTCACTGACTTCTATGTTTTACTTGTGGATCTAAACAAATGTAGAGAATGCTTCGATTAACTCCTCACATCTTAGCGCAATTGGAAAAAACATTTCGATCCCTCTGGTTTTCTCCTTACTTTAGTTGCCCTGCCTATCAGTGACCATATGCAAGAGAGAGGAAAATGCATGAAGCATTTCTGTTGTCACACCAAAAGACAATGAACCCACAAATATGAGCAAAAAATGAACACCCACGTTCTACAGCAGTAATGAAACCCAAAACCAAATAATGCCCTGACTTTCTAAGTGGATAAATAACATCAATGGGTGAACTCAACAGAAACATGGTAATGTTAAACCAATTAATGGAATTATTAAGCCCAGTACTCTCATTTATTGCAGAACTTGAAACAATGAAAGGAGGCACTAGTGCCATAAAGTTTTAACAAGAATCTTGAAGCAACAAAACTAAATAAGAAAGAGTCTAACCAATCATAAACTAGCACAGCTACTTAACTTAACTTGTGGCTGGTGAATAGCACATCCACTTAACTTGTGGCTGTGAACGTCCATAGGCATTAACCTGGCCACAAGTTAAGGGTTTCCAAGTATCCAATTTTTTATCATAAATCACATGATCAATAATTCTTTAGAAAATGACATTTCACGATGACCAACAAAAATAAAATAAAAAATACATTTTTAACTTTAATATTCATTGTAACAAGGTCGACGCACCAATATTCACCGTGTTTATATCAAACTGATTCTATTTAATACATGGCGATCGCACAACCTGGAATGAAACTTTTGCATGTCGATCAAAGTTAGCCTTCAATTTCTCTCTGCTAGAAGATCTTCCATTTTTTTTATGTAGATGTTGAACTCTTCCTGTCCCTACACATCACGAGATCAAGCTATTAAAGTAAATCTCACTTTTAAATAAAACCCTAGTGAGAATTGTTCTTGTCAAAACCCTAAAAGTGAACCGAAGAAAAACATACCCAAATACTTTTGTCCAAGAGCAAAGATGTAAGCATTCAAAACAACTTATTCATGTCTTTAAGTTGTTGTCTTTCTATCATTTTGTGATTGCATTTGCCGGACACTTCCTGGTAATCAGCAGCAAGGAGAGAAGATGCTATCACAAAATTCCAGCAGCATGGGCATCAACCATTGGTAAATCTCTATAATACTATAATCAAAGAAAATAAAACATAATCTTTACCTCCCAACTTGGGCGCTGCAGATCTTTAACTCTTTCTCGAGATTGAGAGGACTACCCCCTATTTTTCTCGTTTTTCAAATCTTAACCCTAGATTTCCACTGCAAGACATTTCATGTTGGAGCTACACAGAACTGGGCACCCAAGTGATGGTAGGATTTTGATGCGGCAAGTCCAAATTTTTCCTTGTTCCCAAATCCTATACAAGCAGAGCAAGTGGAATCAGGTTAACCCTCGTCCTACTTAAATGGAAAATACAGGCTAAGCAACCTACGCTTATGGAATTGGAGCGTAGAAACATAGCCAAGGTAATACCTAGGAAGGCACTGCCATAATGACGATATTTCTGTTCAAAAAGCAAAAACCCATGGACAGCCACCAGCGGAGTAAAACTCATTCAAAACCTGCAAATTAAGCAGTGAAATGATGGCTGGTTTGAACTTCAGAGTAGCATTTTCACACCAACTTTTTAGAGAGCTATTCATAAACTCCCCGACCCACAGCCTTTGAATACCAAGTTCTCTTTTTATTTCTCTTTAAACAGCAACAGAAAAAGGGCATTTAATAAACAAGTGTGATATTATTTCCTCATTCGTCTTGCACATTTCATATCTGCCAGGAAGCTTTTTTATCATAAAATCCCATGTAGGATCCCTATCTCTAAGCAACAGCCACATCAATAGCCTTGTCTACATCAGGCAGTTGAACTTCCAAATTTATTTGAACCACCAGCTTCTCTCCTGATCTGGCTTCGAGTCCCTTAATACTTTGTACCCCAATTTAAGGGTTGACTTCCCGCCACTAGATTCCTCTGCCAAAATAGTTCATCCTTCAGATCCAACACTGTGATATGAGATGACGTTAGTCTGTCTATGAATTCCCTCCAACGAATTTTTCCTCCTCTCCCACTTCAACCTCTTCGTCACTCAAACAATCTTGACTCCAGCTTTTTAGATTCCTTCCAATTGCAATATGATTTAAAAAATAGAAACCACTAGTCCTCAGAGTATTAACCATATCCCCTGATAATTGTGATTTAATCCACTTCCTGTCCAAGGATATTCTCCCAATTTAACTTTGGACCCATTCCCCACCTTTCCAAGCCAGCCGGCTCCTTACAACTAGAAAGGCTAGCACTGTAGCCTTTCAAGTTACAAAAGAGTTTTTAAAAGATTTTATGGGCAATTTTGTCCAATCCAGCCAGCTCCTTGCAACTAGAAAGGCTAGTACTGTATCCTTCCAAGTTACAAAAGAGTTTTTAAAAGATTTTATGGGCAATTTTGTCCAATCCTTAATAGTTAACGGGGCTATATATTTTTGCCTGATCACAGAGAACCACAAACTTTTACCTGTAATAAACCTCCAAACCTATTTGGCTACCAGTGCTTTTGCAAACTCAACACCCCTATTGATACCCTAGCCTCCTACTTCTTTAGGTTTTGAGATTTTCTCCCATGAAACCCAAGCAAAAGCCTTTCTGTCCATACCAACAGCCCAAAGAAATCTAAAGTTGATCTTTCTGATCTGACCTAAAATACCTTTTGGTACATAGGTAATGACACCCAAAAAAAAACAGGTACAACCTCAATCAATGATTTTATCAGAATGCATGTTCCCCTAGTGGGCAACCACTTGTTACACCAACATAACAGTCTTTTCTCCACCTTCACACTCGTCCACCACCAATCCTTCTTGGAATAGTCATTAGCTTTAATATGAAACCCTAAGTTCTTTGTGCTAGCTTCTAACTCAATTAGTTTAACATAAAACAATTTAGAAAACTGAATCTTTTCTTCAATAGATAAGCTCATAAATGTCAAATAAGACTTTCCTTTATTTACCTGTATTTCTATTGCCCAACAATATCGGTCAAAGAGTTCTTTTAACTTGGTCTGATCCCTCAAGGATCCATCACAAAAAGAAGGATATCGTCTACAAAGCATAGCATCTCCATCCATCATTCTGAACACAAGAGCGGGTAGTTACAAATTTCATGTTTATAAATTTCGACCCATTCGCCATATTCGAATTCATAACTAATTTGAGCCACCCATGGGCAACATAAAGTAAGAAATCTGTACAAGTGTATGGATATAATACATATCAAAATTAACAACTCTACTTCACACACACAACGTGCATATAACATCATATTCATAACCAGAAGTAAATATAATCATTTCACATTCATAGAAAATACTTATCTTTTAATAGAAGAAGATCCAAACAACTGGTTGTGTAAGAGCAATTTTCCATCCAACTATTGGTATCAGCTGTAGAGACAATCCCTAAACCGGGCTATGAGGCCACCGAGCGAAAGGAACACATACGGGCTTCTCTCTCCCATCCTAAAAACCCATTTTCTCTCATGCTTTTCCAATCTACTTACCATTGAGCAATTGTAGGAATCTCACTAAACCATTGTAGCCATGGCACTCTCTTCCACTGCTCCCCACAACACAAGGAAGGTATTCCTCTTCATTACTCTACAATTCCCTCGAAATCCAACCCTAATAATGCTTACTAGTGTGTGCAAAAGGAGTCCAACTTGTTGTATGCTCTTAGAGAACCTCTTGCAACATCAGTGCATGGCTTCTTATCTTGCAAAGATTCATGTAAAGGTTCTTATCTTGCACAGCCTCGATGCACACAACCATCCTCGACTCTAATGTCGACATTTACGTCTTTACAATGCTAATTTTTGGTTAACTCTACAATCTAGTAAATCGGTAATCGAGACAATAACATGAAGGCTCCACATAGTGTATGAATTTTTCCTAGAAAATGCTGATAGACTCCAAGGGAGATGAGAAGATTGGTGAAAAGTTACGGGAATATGAGTATCCGGCACGGACACGGCTGTTAAGATTCAATATGATAAGATAGATAACATTAATATTCAATTCAATTTCACAACAATAACATATACAAGATCACTCAAAGAAACACAATCAACAGATAGACACCGATTTATCTTGGGAAACCCTCTAGGGGAAGAAAACCCAGCAAAACCTCCTCAATATAGATGATGAAAAGTACAGAGACAAAATCCCAAAGAAGTGCTCTTTGTCCTTATAGATCTCTCTCTCTCTCTCTCTCTCCTATGTGAATTACACAAGTGAGTGTGTGTGTCCAAATGATAAGCACATCACTTCTATTTATATTTTATCTTCCACTGGACTTTCTCCCTAACTAGGTCAGCCCCAACAAACTTATTGGGCCGACTTACCTAGGAAGACTCAAAACAATATATTATTATTTTCTGGAGGTTTCTATCGACCCGACTTACAACAAAGGTTTTACCTCATGACTCTATGATGACCAAATACAATAACAACATCCCGGCGGAGGAATAAAACATCTTTGAATTAATCACAATAATAAAACACGATACAATATTCTTCGAAGTTACAATATTTCAACTCTCCCCCTTAACAAGAAGGGTATTCTACTGACAGTAGCGGCATCAAGTGTAGGAGCAAGAGGAGAGAGCATGTTGTTCAGGAGAATACAACCTTATAACCTAGGGTCTCTAGGCTTACCAACGTACTATATAAACTTGCATACATTCATCCAATTAAGAATTTGACAGAGAAATAAGGAAGAAAGTGAGCATACCTTGCTTTTGGAGGTTGATCCTAGCTTTCTTCCTCAATCCAAATTGCTCCAACAGCTTCTAGGGAATCTTCAACACCTGAAAAGAGCCAGTCCTTTCCTGCAATATCTTATATATTATATAGAAAATTAATGAAATAATATGCGTGCAATGATATGACAAGACAATTCCGAAATAATAATACATAAGAGTACAAAGGCACAATTTGGAAGAAAGACTCTCTTTATTAATAAACAAGTGATGGAAGATTACAACTAGTATCTGAAACAAGTGCTCCTATGCTAGCCAAGGAAACTGAGTTCTCCTGCTCCAAGATCTCCAAAGGCAAACCACCAACATAACCTTGCTCTAGAATTAATCATGTTTAGCCTCAACCCCAACCCTCTATTTATACTTGAGGAAAGAGAAAGGTTACGAAGGTTGAGATAGTTATGATTAGGGACCCAACTATCCTCAACTAAACTCGTTTTTATTTTTTAAATTTTGGATTAGGGCATTTGCAAGGATTAATACTAGCAGGTCACGAGTGATACGCGACTTTTATAAGGGAAACCCACGAATACAAACCCTGATCATGTATTCGCGGGTTGCAAATTCAATACTCACGAATGATTTGCGGGTTGCCATGGCAATAGTCGCAAATTATCCCTAATCATCTTATAAAAAATAGGTCAAGATGGCAAGGTGTCAATATATGAAGGCACATGCACATCCTATAAGGATTTGGCCACTTCCATCCATTTTGTCCTTTTGTGTACCGACACATTGAGTGTCAGTACTCAGACGAAGAAGTGCCATTTCACAGGATAACAGATGCCCCCTGATGTGTGAGGTCAAAGGGAAGCGATGGCCGAAATACATTACAAACTTTATTCTTGGAGAACTCAGTTACCAAGGCTGCAGGGAGGTACCTGAAACATACATATCAAAGTCATACAAAATCATATATGAGGATGTCATGTTCAATAAAGAGGAACACTATCTCCTTTACAATATTTGATTACATCATATGATACGGGCAGCAAGGCCACGTATATTACAAAGGTGGATCAGAGCCACAATATACAATGACATGTCTTCAAAATCTAGAGATAGTGTTGTTAAACATAACACAATCTTGGGCAACTTAGGTTATAAAGGCATGAACCTAAGGTCTTCGACCAAATCCATAATAACCAGTACAATCCCTACCATGTGAATAGATGAGCTAAAGTCGAACATGGAAGAAACTCAACAGAATTTCAGTAAATGAGTAATGATGACAAACTGAAGCAAAGGAGTTCACCAATAAGGGTAGTGAATCCTGAGGTACCATCGCCAAAACTCTAGATATTCGTCTTCAGGAGATGCTGATGAGAAACCGTGATGTGAGGAGGAAGGCAATGAATCCTTCAACAAATCACAAGAGTGACTAGGAAACTGGATAAGGGAAGGTAGACACAAAGAATTCTCAGAAATGATAATGACGGGGATCAGGATAATCAGATAAAGGTACAACTCCTTGAACAATGAGCACGACATAGAGATGACCCAAAGCAGATTTTGACTTGCAGATATGACCACTAGACTTATTTGTCATGCAGGAGACATGATCAGATTCCCCATGTATAAAGGACAAGTGGAGGAGTAAAAAACTCGAAGTAATAGCTGAGCTGGAAGTGTAAACTGAGACATGAGTATCGAAAAGTTCAGAGAGTGCTTTGTGCAAGGATGACATGCTACCACTGTTTATAACCCAACGAGAGAAATTATTCCTTATCTTTCTTGTTAAGTTTTAACGATTCCAAGAAAGTCAACTCGAGTCTCTCTTCATTTTTGACAAGCTTGAAGATGAGAGAGAATAATCCTTGCTTTATATTCACTGATTCACGGATTTTACGAGCCCGAACTAGTAGATGCTCGTTGGTGTTTTCATAGTTTTGAATAGGAAAACTCAAAAGAAGACTCTAGGGGGGTGCTTTTTTGTACAATTTAGTCTCTTGAGATCGAAAAAGTATAAAGCAATCCACAGAAGAACTCTCTAAGCTCTCGGAGGACTAAGATATACATTTTTCGTACTTAGTCGACATGGTCTGAAAAATGGGTAAACTAATACCAGACCGACGCACCTTCAAAAGAAAAATATAGCTTGAGTTTAATGAGTGTGAAGGAAGGCAAGATCACTCGAAAATATCCATTTGATTACGAAAAATGAGGCTTACAACAGTAAGCTCGATGCTTTGTTCTTTAGGTTTTGCGAGCATGACAAAAACATAAAGTATGCTCAAAATCTTTTTCATGTTTGGGTACAGAGCACGAATAAGAGAAAACTAAGCTCATATCGGGTGTTCATTTTCTGTAAATTTAGTCCCTCAGGTCTGGAAAAGAGATAAACATGTGCCTAAAGATACTCTTATCAATTCCACAGAAAAGAGAGTATTCCTTTCGCGTAAATAATCTGCATGGTCCGAGAAAGAGATAACTTACCACCAATGTAGATGATCGTTCACTTATTCTTAAAGGCTTTGTCGTATTGGTTCTTGAGCCTATTCTTGTGACCCTTGTTTGCAGTCAACGCATATCTGCGCTATTCATCTAGATTCTCTAGGTGAAGCAAACGTTCTTCCAGATCTGTAATGTCGAGAAGCACATGAATAGCAATCTTAAGGGATGGAATCTTGCACTCAACCGGTGTGACTGCTTCCACCCCGTGAACAAGCTGAAACGGTGACAAACCATTAGTAGTCTTGACATTAGTTCGGTATGCCCAAAGTCCAGGGTACAACATGATATGCCAATTTGACCTGCTCGCGTTGATAGTGCGCTTTAGAATGGTTTTCAAGGTTTTGTTAACTGCCTCTACTTGTCCATTCGCCTGAGGGTAAAAGAAAGATGAATGATCTTTCCTAAACCCTAGCATGGTGGTCAACTCGATCATCATGTTGTTCTGAAAGTGACTGCCATGGTCAGTGACAATCTGCTTTGGTATACCGAAACGAGCAATGATTTGGTTGAATACAAAGTAAGCTGTCATTTCACCATCAGCTTTGAAGGTAGGCATTGCCTCTGCCCACTTCGTAAAGTAGTCTACAGCGACAATGATGTACTTGTGCCCCCCAGCAGAAACTGGGTTACACGTCATGTAATCTACCCCCCACTTGGTGAAGGGCCCTACCTCGATGACGAGAAACAAAGAAGCAAGATGTGACCACATTTTTCTGAAATAAAGCTGACAAGGATGACAACGCTTTACAGCTTCCACACAATCTTTGAATATAGTGGGCCAGAAATACTCGACACGCAGAATTTTCTGGGTCATTGCTGACGCAGATAAATGACCCCCACACGCTTCGCTATGGGAATCATTTAGGACACACTCAACCTCCTCATGGGTGAGGCACCGACGCAAAATCGAATCTACCCCTCGTTGATATAAGGTATCGCTGATGATTAGGTAATTTTTCACATTGACATGCAATTTACATCAATATTCCCGTGAGAAGGGTGCAGGACACTTAAGAGTCTAGAGATACACTAAGATATCTCCATATTAGGGATCAAAGGTGGAAATCAGAAAGATATACTCATCTGGGAATAAGTCTTCTTCCGCCCCTACAATCTCTTCCGTAGGAAATTCCAAGATTAGCTTTGCGAAAACTAAGGATTTTTTGGATTTAGCAGATAGAAAATCCAAGTCAAACACTTAGAGAATGACTATCCACTTGTTGAATTTGCCCTCGATTATGCATCAGTACAAAACATACTAAAACAAATTTATATATGCAACCATTGTGGTTGTCCTTAGCAAGATGTAGTGACGCAACCTCTAAACAACATAAACTGCTGCTAAAGCCAACTTCTCGACGTGAGAGTACCGAAGTTCAGGACCAGCTAATGCACGACTAAGGTAATAGAGAACATGCTCTTGAAGCTTTTTGTCCTCTTGAACAAGTACTACTCCTATAGTCGACTCCAACGCAGCCAGATACAATATAAAGTCTTTGGTGTAATCTAGTGGACGTAGTAAAGGGGCTGACAATAAAGCCTTCTTTAATGCCTTGAAAGCGAGCTGTGCGGTTTCATCCCACAGGAATGGGGTGTCTTGCTTCAACAAGCGCATGAAACCCTTAGTTATCTTGGCATAATTGACTATGAAACGTCAAAGTAAATTGGATTTCCCCTGCAGACTCTGAAGCTGCCTGATGGAACGAGGACAAGGCAGATTTATAATAGCCTCGACTTTCAAAGGATCCACCTATATTCCTCTGTTTGACACAATAAACCCTAGTAACGTCCCCAATTCGACGCAGAAAACACACTAGTGGGGATTCAAGTATATCTTATAATGTTTACATCGTTCAAAGATCATACGAAGATGATCTGGATGGTCCTTTCTCTTGCAAGAATGGGAAGGCATATTATCTAAGTATGGTTCAACAATATTCTTGATATCGTGGAAGGAAAAATTCATTTCCCGCTGGAAGGTAGCTTCGACATTTTTCAAACCGAAAGGCATTTTCTTGTACGCGAAGGTCCTCCAAGGACAAATAAAGATCGTTTTATGTTGGTCTTCTGGATTAATTTGAATTTGGTTATACCCGAAAAAACCATCAATAAACAAGAATACCTCACGTTAGGGGGATTTTGAAGTCTAAAATGGGCCTCCAAACAAAAAAAGTGCTATCAAAATCAACTTTAAAAGAACCAATCACATTTCAGAGAATGACATCATCTATTATAGTTGAGGTGGCATTGCTTGAATTAAAGGTACTTACTTGTCAATTTCTAAATGGTGGATGTAAACCCACAGTTTACTATACTCATAATGGAAAAAATAGTAATATTTATATGCTTAGTACTTTTAAGTACTTATAAAATAAAATACTTTAAAATAATTTCATATATAATAAATATTTTACTATAAAACCTATTATTAAAAGCAAAAATAAAACTTAAAAGTCAAAATTCTATGACTTACGTACTTCATATAATGAATATGTAGTACTTCATATTACTATTATATAATATATTATATAATAATAAAAACATGACTCAGTCAATCTTTATTTCATGATTCAAATTTCCATTTATACGTGAGTACTTTATATGATGAATATGTAGAAGCACTAAATTTATATAAAATATTAAATAAGTTATGAGGCAGTTATAAAATATTCAAGTTTTAATTTATGTGTGTGTGTATATATATATATATATATATATATATTTTGGTTATAAAAGAATAGAATATAATTTTGTTATAAATAAATAATTTATTAATTTATATATTTATGATAAATAAATGTTGATATAAATTTAAAGTTTAAATTTTAAATGTGTGTAGATTTAACGTTTAGTTAAATTCAACTAAATAATATTAATTATATTTAATATTTATTTTTTAAATTTTAATTTATAATTACAAATATAAGTTTAAAATTATTTAATAAATATTAGTTAAATTGAGTTTATATATATAAACTTTAAATTATTTAATAACTTAACTTTACAATTCATAATTAAAGTATTTTACTTTATTTTATTTATTACTACTTTCTTTTAGTACATCTATGTACTAAAAGTACTTATATTTCTAGTCATATCTATGTACTAAAATACTTATATTTCTAGTCATATCAAAGATATTTTTTTCTTATTTTATTTTTAAACATCTTTTCAATTTAACTCAACCATAGTTACATAAATTGAAGATTGAAGTGCAAGAGGTGAGTTGTAGAAAAACCTTCCCCACAAAATAACTAACTCATATTACTTTATTATATCTCTTATGAGACCCATTTTAGACCTCAAAATTCCCCTAATGCTACCCGCACAAGCATCAATGATCTAATCGATAAAGGGCGTGAGGTAGTTATCCTTAGGACATGCTTTATTTAAGTCGCGGAAGTCGATGCACACGCATATAGTCCCTTGTTTTTTATCAACAGGAATGGGATTGGATACCCATTCCGTCAGAGCAATTGGGTAAATGGACCCTGCTTTCAGCAGTTTCTCCAATTTAGCCTTGACAGCTGCCGCCTTCCGCAAATTTATAGGTCGAAGTTTTTATCGAACGGGTTTAGCGTCTGGGTAAGTGTGGATTTTGTGTTCAACGATAAATGTATCTATGCATGGCATCTCCTCATATGACCAAGCAAAGATGTCATGAAATTCCTTAAACAAGGGAGTATATTTAGCAATTTTCTCCAGAGAGCAGTTTGCACCAATATGCACATTTTCAACGACATTAGGGTTTACCTCATGTTGATTGGAATGGTAGCAGAGATATTTGCCATATTTCCCTCGGCAAATACTACCTCCTTGAGTAAAGGATTAATCGACGAATCAACACTCTCTGCCAGTCTCACACGGAACTCTTGATTCTCAATTCTGCTCAACTCTGGAAGAAAGGACTTATGGTGAAGGTCTTCACAAGTCTTTTCTCGTCCAATAATTGCTTCCAGAATGGCTTCAACAGAAGGAAAAACCATATCTAAGAAATCATAAGAATACAAAGAGTTCTCTACCCAGGAAGGCAGATAAGCTTCATCTAACTCCTCAAAAATTGAAGGAGTCGCGATGGAATCGGCAGTGGCATTAAAAACAACTTGATAAGCTAATTCCACTGCAAATAAGGGCATTTGAGGCTCATGACGGGAAGAAAGGACCCAAGGATTAGTTCTATCGACAACCGTCGTGATAGACTTCCCTACACTCGTAGAACCTACGTAGTTAATAGGGGCTAGGATATCAAATGTTCCCATCAAAGATGCATACATTCCAACCCCCAAGCTTTCATTAGTCGGTTTTGTCTGATCTATCAAAGGTTCTCTGGATTCATTAGTCTCCAAACAACCCTTCCAAGTAAAACTGAGTTGGTCAATTGTAACCAACTTCCCTTCATGTGCAAACACTACAACTTGAAAAACGACCAAGGTGATAGCACACATAGCGTAAGTCCAACTTCTCCCCAACAATAGGTTATAATCCAACAAGGCATCGATCACCTCCACCTCAACAGACACTGTTTTCCTTGCCAATTTTATTTCAAAAGCTGACAGGATACCTTGCAGATGAAAAGACCTTCCATCAAACGTAGTAAGTAGATTGTTTGATGGAACTAACTCTGGGGAAGCTAAGGCTTTCCAACAAGACATCGACATTATGCACGTGGAAGCACCTTCATCTACCATTGTTTGCCCAATGGTTTTACCTCCATGGACAACATCAATTGACAAAGCCACATGGTATGGCAAGCGTATTTTAACATCGAAAAGATTAAATTTCGCCAGTAGGCTCGTTGAATCCATGCTACCTATGGCTGCTAAGAGTGCATCCCTCTGAGAAGGACAACTCTGTAACACCTCCAAAGCCAACATTGCACAAGGAGTTTGAGCTAAGTCTTCAACTACAGAATAGTTGGAAGCAGCCCTAGCATTAGGGTTGTGAAATGCTTTCTTAAAGACACCTTTCGGTATCTTGGGCATTGGATCAATTGTTTTTCAATAGTGAGAGGGGTTGAAGTTTCAACGGTAGACATACCCTTCTCTTGAGCCTCCGATTCATAATTCTTATTTCTTGTTTGGAGGAAAGTGTTGGATCGTACCATATTGATATAATTTTGATCAGGAGAAGTATTAGAAGTGCCCCTGGCTACATTCGAAGTAGAAGCTGCATTTTGTCCTTGGGGAAAGGGATCCTTCAGGAGAACTGGTTGTTGATTCTTTAGCAGCTTCTGAGCTTGTTCCATTAAAGGGCACTGATAAGTAAGGTGGTCTCCCTGACACAACTTACCAAGAAAACTTGACCTTTTTCTTGTCTTTTTTCCCCCCATCAGCATTGTTTGTGGGATTTTGCTTGTTTTGGTTACCCTCACCCTTCTTCCCCTTCTTCTTTTTCCCAACGGGCTACTGCTTTCCCTTTTGAGAAGACTAAGAAAAAACATTTGCACTTTGTGGTGAGGGAGTGGCAGCCTTAGCTGCCTTCGCTGCAAATTACTTCACTGATAACTCATGGAGTTTCTTAGCCAGTGATTCTACAGTGGGATAACTAACTGAACCAACTACACCATCGACATGGGGTCCAGGCTTGGGTTTCTCTTGATCGTTTGTAGACCTCAGAGCCTTAGGTATGATTTCATACAAAATCCCAAACTGAGCATATATCAAGTCTAACTACTGGGCTTTGAGGATTGCCTCTTCTTCCATGGTCACCCCCGAAGTGGATGTGTCCTTGGAGATTTAAGGCAATAGACATTTTAAGAACCACTCTAGTAAAAACTCGAGAGATATAGTGGATTTAATAAGCCTCTTTTGTCTTCGCCATTCCTGAATGTGATCAGAAATATGTGTGGCCTTGTTCTGTCGAAAAGTCGACAACAAGTCTGCGTCGGCATCATACCAGACAGGAAGCTGAAAGTGGTAAGGAACATGGTTGCTAAATCCAGAAAAGTATCATATGCAACAGAGAGAAGTTCTATGTACCAATTTGCTGCGACATGAGTCAATGTTCTCTGAAAAAGCCTCAACCAAACAGAGTCATCATCCAGTGAGTTCGAAGAGCACCAAAGGTGGAAAGTGGTAATGTGCGCACCTGGATCTTCACCAACTTTGCCTTCAAGCTTAGGAATGTCTGATGGCAATTTAATAAGTACGAGTGGCCATGCCACATTGTGCCGCATGGAGTCATCCATTAACTTTGACAAATCTGGAAAGTTTAACGTTGCTACAAAAATAAGTTTGGGCCTAAACGGGGTTTGATAATAAGGAGTTTGGGGTGTGGAAGGACCTTCCCCTTGGCTCCCAAACGAAAAGGTGGGGTTTCCCCTAGCCACCGGTTGTGAAGTGGTTGCAACAATCTGGAAAGGATTCCACCCAAAAGCTAGTGGATTACTAGTTTGTGGTGCATGATTTGTTGTTTGACTTGATCCAACCGAAACTGGAGTTTGAAACAAAGGAGCAGGAATCCCTCCACTAAACAATGAAAAGGGAGAGCTTGTGAAAGGAACGACCGAAACCTAACTAAGTGTCTGAAAATTATGACAAAAACATGTGTTTCCAGGCGACATGCCCACATATGCATATGCAGGCGAAGGGCCTACATAAGGAGTGGATGGAGGAATATGTCCTCCATTCCACGGAAAACCCTGGACAAACAAAGTGGATCTACTTGAACCACTTTGAGCAGTTTGCATAAATGAAGGAGCAGCAAAAGGTGCACTAAGAATCCCAGTGTGTTGAGGGTTGGACCACTCAAGCACTTGGTGAAAGAGGTGCAATAGATGCACTAGGTCTAGGAGCACTCATCGTGGGAGGCAAGACTCCACCAGCCAAAATGGTTGAAATCAGGATAGACATACCCTCTCCTGAGCTAGACATAACTCAGCTCAAAGGAACACCAGAACCAAGTGAACTAAACGGGAGGACCTGGACTGTCACAGTATCGTTCAGATCAATCATAGGTGAATTAAAGTTTCTTGTAAACTCGTCAGCCTACAAGTCTTCTATCTCTATTGTTGATGTTTCTTCTTGATTAAGCCTAAATTCCGGTTCACCAGGAACTTCGCTAACACCAGTCGGTTCAAAAGAACCGTCTGTATCAAGTTTCCGCCTTTGAGGTGGCAGTGGAGGCTCCACTGTAACAGATGGAGGAAGGTTTTGCAACCTTCTGGACCTACGAAAAGGTTGGTCCTCCACAGCTATAAATTTGACTCACACACCTAAAGGACAACTAAACACAAACAAGCCAAACAGCGAACACTAAAAATCTCCTAAGTAACACAAACACACTAGATAGAAGATACACCTTCCAAAAAAATCCTGGGATGATTAGGGCCCAGGTCCAACTAGTGAAGATCGAAGGATGGTTACTTGGCATCTCGTGAAGATGTTTTTGGGTGCAAGCGCTAGATTCACCCAACCGCCTTCTCAAATTGTCTACCGAGTTTACCTTCCAAGTCCATCCTAGGTGTACTGGGAATAGCCCTCCAATACCACCTGTGTAAGATCCTAGTGTCTGGAGACTAAGGCTACCAAATCTACACCGAGAGTTCGGCAGAACGATCGCAAGCCTGATCATTATGTATGGGAAGGGTAGCTAAGCCCGAAAACCTATCAATATCGGCACCTCATAGGGCCCAAGAAGTGGTATTAACAAGATCCCTAAATGCATAAAAAACCCGGTAAACAATCGAACAAGGAAGTGGAGGGTTATCTCCTCAACCGAGCTCTCACGTGGCCTCGTGCTTAACTCCTGCGTGAGAGGAGCTTTCCGGATTGTCTCTTGTAGAAGAAGATTTACCTAAAGATAGGCCACTATGTTTGAAGTCAAAGTGCTTTTGGACAGTTTAAATTTCCTAGTCCAAAAACCTAGCCTAAGCTAGTTGATGTACGAAGCTATAAAAAGAAACTTACTAATAAATTTTAATTAAACGTTCTTTTTAATGGGATGTATTACTCAAGGGTGGCAGAATGAGACTGAATGGTGTTATAGACTCAACAAAGTGAAAGCAAATGATGTACATAAATTCAAAATGAATGCAACTACAAATGCAATTTTTCGTTTCTTTTTCTTCGTAAAAAAAAACTAATTAAATTTTTAATAATTTGAGAAACTTTACTTTTTTGAAAAAATAGAGAAAAACAACTAATGCAACCTAATGCAATAATGAAAAAATGCTTTTGTCTTTCCTTTTTCAAAAAATACAAAAACTATATGCAACTAAATGCACTTTGAGCAAATTAAACAATCTATTCTTATAAAGTGTAAATGATAGCAGTCAAACCCTATTGTAACACTCTTCAACCAAATAGGCAGAGGTGACTCAAACCCTAGACTTGGTGGAACTATTGACTTGCAAGGACCAATATATCCAAAAGATGGCTAGAATGACTCACTTAGACTACCAGACAAGCAATCCCAAGTATATCAGTGTCCTTAAAGGACTGATAGACACCAATGACTAAAAAGACACAAGCATTCAGACTATAGAAGCCAAGCAGGAAGACCCCAACACATTCACAAACGAAGAAGTCATACCAAACTTACTCAAAAAACTTGACTTAACAAGCAAACAATGAAATGTATACACCTAACGCTGCAGTACCATGCTAAATAAGAACCCTAACAGGCACCTGAAGGATCAAAAAGACAAGGACAAGCAAAACCTTACAAACTGATAGACACCTACAGGAAATTCCCGACTGTCATCAAGGCAGGTCGCGTACCATTCACGACTGTTACCAAATCATCCCGCGAATACAACAAACAATACACGACGATAGCCGAAGCAACCTGCGAATACAACAGACAATACACGATAGCTGCCGAAGCAACCCGCGAATGCAGTCAAAAATTTTCAAAGAGATAAATAATGACCTAAAGGTTCTGAGCATGAAGCACTGAAAACTAAAGGCAAAATCAAAACAAATCACTAACAAGATCAATTAGAGAAAAACTGAAAGAAAACTAAAGGAATGGACCCACAATAGGTTGGACTCCCCAACGGAGTCGTCAATTTGGTTGTTCAAGAGAATACAACCTTATAACCTAGGGTCTCTGGGGTTTACCAACATACTAAATAAACTTGCAAACATTCAACCATTTAAGAATTTGACAGAGAAATAAAGGATAAAGTGAGCATGCCTTGCTTATGGGGGTTGATCCTATCTTTCTTCTTCAATCCAAATTGATCCAATAGCTTCTAGGAAATCTTCAACACCTACAAAGAGCCTGACCTTTCCTACAATATCTTATATATTATATAGAAGATTAATAAAATAATATGTTCGCAATGAAATGACAAGATAATTCAGAAATCATAATACATAAGAGTATGAAGACACAAATTGGAAGAAAGACTCTTTATTAATAAACAAGTGATGGAAGATTACAACCACTATTTGAAACAAGTGCTCCTCTGCTAGCCAAGGAAACTAAGTTTTGCTGCTCCAATATCTCTAAAGGCAATCCACCAGCATAACCTTGCTCTAGAATTTATCATGTTTAGCCTCAATCCCTACCCTCTATTTATACTTCGAGGAAAGAGAGAGGCTGCGAAGGTTGAGATAGTTGGGGAAGTTGGGATAGTTATGATTAGGGACCCAACTTTCCTCGACTAAACTTGTTTTTATTTTTTAACTTTTGTATTAGGGCATTCATGACTATTAATACTAGCAGGTCACGGATGATACATGACTTTTATAAGGGAAACCCGCGAATACAAACCTTGATCATGTATCCACGGGTTGCAATGTCAATAGTCGCGAATGATTCACAAGTTGTGATGGAAATAGTCGCGAATTCTCTCTAATCATCATATAGAAAATAGGTTAAGCTGGCAAGGTGTAAATATATGAAGGCACATGCACATCTATAGGGATTTGGGCACTTCCATCCATTTTGTCATTTTGTGTACCAACACATTGAGTGTCAGTATTCAGACGGACAAGTGCCATTTCACAGAATAACAGAGCACCATCAATAGTAGGGGCAAGGAGAGAGAGCATCATCAACAACATCAAGGTGATACATCTATAAATCATTGGAAGATTTCTTCAACAACATCAGCAAATAGAACAGTTACTGGAACATCTTCAATATCTTCAGTACTAGAGCATCTTCTACAGCACTAAGTCTTCATCTTTGATCTTCATCTTCTGCAGCACTTGATCACTCGATCATATACCGAAACACTTGATCTTTTGATCAGCAATAACATCATCTACAGCAACACTTGATCTTTTGATCAACAACAACACTTGATCTTTCAATCAGCAACAACATCATCTGTAGCAACATAACCTGCAACACACATTATCCAATTATGGGATGATCAATCCCATTCACTTTAGGACATAAGTCCAAGGATGATGCAATCCTAACCACATCACTGAGACAAAAGTCTAAGGATCACTTTAGGACTAATGTCTAGGGATGATACAATCCCAACCACTTTATGGAGACAAAAGTCTGTAGGTCACTTTAGGACTAATGTCTAGGGATGATACAATCCCAACCACATCACGGAGACAAAAGTCTGCAGATCACTTTAGGACTAATGTCCAGGGATGATACAATCCCAACCACATCACGGAGACAAAAGTATGTGGTTCACTTTAGGACTAATGTCTAAGGATGATACAATCCCACTACAACATCATCATCACGGAGACAAAAGTCTGTGGATCACTTTAGGACACTAATGTCCAGGGATGATACAATCCCACTACAACATCATCATCACAGAGACAAAAGTCTTTGGATCACTTTAGGACTAATGTCCAAGGATGATACAATCCCACTGCAACATCATCATCCCTGCTCCCCCTTTCAAGGAAGGTCCTTTTGAACCACACAAAGCTTGTCACGGAAGTATTCAAACTCCAGTCGAGACAGAGGCTTAGTCAACACATCAACAACTTGCTCATCAATGCTCACATACTGGATCTTTTTATCTCCCTTCCGTACCATATCCCGTATGTAAAAATACTAGATTTCTATGTGCTTTGATTTGTCATCAAACACTGGGTTCTTCGTCATCTTTATACAACTCTGATTATCACATAGAATCTGCATGGTATCCAACTCCAGGTCAAATAGACCTGGCATCAATTTTCAAAGCCATATGGCTTCACAACTAGCAGAACAAGCTGCTATATACTTCGCCTCAGTTGTGCTGAGAGCAACACTATACTGCTTCATGCTAAACCATGAGATCATGGCAGATCCTAGACAATAACATCCAATTGAGGTGCTCTTCCTGTCTGAGACACTTTCAGCCCAATCTGCATCTGTATAACCATACAATCTATAGTCATGACTTCCAACATAGTATAGACCAAAGTATATCGTACCTTTTGGGTACCTCATCACATGCTTTGATGCTACCAGGTGAACACATCTAGGATTAACTAGATACTGACTCGAGGCATTCACAGCAAAAGCATATAGTTGGCCTGGTATTCGTCAGATACATCAATGACCCAATAATCTGTCTATACTGAGTCACATCCACTAACTCTGATGATTCATCAACTAACAACTTCAGGTTGGTGTCCATGGGTGTGGCCATGGCTTTACATTCCAACATATCAAATCTTTTTAGGATTTCCACAACATACTTTCCCTTGTTGAGAAAGATTCCTTCTGGGTTCTACCATACTTCCAGACCTAGAAAATAGTGCATCAATCCAAGGTCTTTCATCTCAAATTCTTTAACGAGCTTCTTCTTGCACTGTACAATTTGTTTATCATTTCCTGTCAGAAATAAATCATCCACATACAACAAAAATATGACAGGTTCATCATCCATAACCTTAAAGTAAAGGTTAGGGTCAATTTTACTTTTGGTAAATCCCAAGCTCCTAAAAAAGTTATCTTCCCTTCCATACCAAGCTCTAAGAGCTTGCTTCAATCCATACATATCCTTCTTCAACTTACATACGTGAGTCTGTCTGTCTTCAACTTCAAATCCATGTGGTTGTTCTATGTACACTTCTTCCTCAATAACACCATTCAGGAAAGCCATCTTCAGGTCCATCTAGTGTAAACTCCACTCCATAATGGATGCAAGTGCCATGATGATTCTAATGGAAGTGTACCTTGATACTGGCGCACATGTCTCTTCATAATCAATTCCCTCTTTCTGAGAGAATCCTCTAGACACAAACCTTGCCTTGTGTCTCTCAATACTTCCATCAGTTGCATGCTTTATCTTGTAGATACACTTGGAAGATACCACACTTTTTCCTTTTGGTTTGGGAACTATATCCCAAACATCATTCTTCATTATTGATTGGTATTCTTCCGTCATTGTTTCTACCCATTCTTTCTTCTGTATAGCTTCTTCATAACTGGTAGGTTCTTGATCTACAAGATCACACATCAAAGCCACATAACTGGAAAATGGCTTTGGCTTCTTGCTTACTCTTGTGGATCCTTCTAGATCTCCATACTTCCCTGCTTCTTGTATAATATCTCTTACTCAAGTAGGCTTTCTCTTTCATGACATATTCACAGTCAGAGATTCTTGAAGTTCTAGCATATCATGGCCTTCTGGTGTTTCATCTTCAGGAGAGGGTGTAGCTTCTACATTTCTAGGAGGTACATCTTCTTCATATACTTCTTAATGCTAACACTTTCTGGATCTCTTGAGAGTTTCTTCTTTGTCAAATGTTACATCTATACTAATCTCCATGTGATGGAATCCTAATATGTATATTATGAAGGCTTTGGAGACTTCACAGTATCAAAACAAATATTCCCTTCTTTCTAGAAGGGTTCAAGTTGGTTCTCTTTTCTTTTGGTATGTGAACATATACTGGGAAACCAAATATCTTGAGGTGGCTCACTTCAGGCTTCTTTCCTGTGAACATTTCTTCTGGAGTCTTGAATCCAAGGGCACTATGGGATAATCTATTCTATACATAAACGGTCGTCCTTGCTGCTTCATCCCATAGATGCATTGGAAGATCTTGATCATGTATCATTGTCTTCATTGCTTCCATAATAGTCATATTCTCTCTCCACAACACCATTTTGTTGAGGATTGTATGGAGTAGTTAGTTCCCTCTTGAGTCCAGCTTCTTTGCAAAAGGCTTCAAAATCTTTTGAAGTATATTCTCCACCATTGTCTGTTCTGAGAAAACTTGTTTTGCAAAATTCGGTGTCTCTTGTAGTAGATTGTTCAAGATTTGTGATTGCGTATTGTTTCTCCTTTGCACTAGAAGAAAATCGTGGCAGTTTTTGGCACTTGTGTGTTGACTTCGACTTGCATGCAAGGATAATGATTTGGTTGAGGACGCATCAGTGGGGAGAACCCCTTCTATCTATCTCTCTCAGTTTGCAAAATAACAGGGTGTTATTGTCACATCCCCTCCCATCAATTTGACCAACGAAGGGAACATGAACGATACATAGGGTGCCAAATCTATTCTCCCGAGGCCATATTACGAAATTCATAACATCTAAATGTGTGTGCAGATGCATAAATAAAATACACAACGAAACTAGACTCTGTCCACACACACATATGACATGCATATCTAACATTTCTATCACAGGCATATTAATAAAACACTCATACACATAAATAAGCTCAATCTCATGCTATGCACAGACATCCAATTTAATAATTCAAACTTGACCATTTTATTCAATTCAACATAAATAGATAATCACCCAAACATAATTCTGAATAAACATAAACAACGGTAAACACTTATCTTTAATTGAAATTGTCCAAGAAACAAGCTATGGAGGAGAAATGTTCCACCCATCCGTAGGTCTATCCATCCTATATTATTTCAGCAGAGAGGCCACCCCCGAGCTGGGTTATGTATCCACTAAGAAGGAACTACACAAGCTCATTCACAACCACAGGGACAAATACTCAAGGTAAGTCAACACACAGTTGGGTTTATCAAGCAAAAAGGGAGATAGGAAAGGAGAAAGCTAAGCTAGTGAGCTCAACCAAATAAAGACGGGCATCTCAATTGGTATCATTCATCCTTAGCACCCACAATGCCTACCACACCTAACACAAGGAAGGTCTCCTTCTCTACTACATAGTCCCTCAAGCATCCCTTCCCTCTAGTGCTCTTCAAGGTGGCATAGAAAGGGTCCAAGTTGCTAAACCCTTGGAGATTCTGACCTCCACTGGGTTTATCAAGCAATTTCGACCTCTAATCCCTTTCTCACTTCAATCCATTCTTGGATTTCCTGATTTTCTCACACATGACTCTCAGCCACGAATTTCAACTTTCAAGCTTCTAAATCTAGGTATTCCTATGGATTTTTGGGCCTTTGACACTATTGAATTCACCCCATGGTTTATGTTTATGGATTTCACTGCCCCCACACGAATTTTTGGACATTTTTTACACTCTAAAACATGGCTTTTTTCTTAGTAGTGATTTTTGTGATTTTATGGGAATCCATGGCATGCTGCAAATTGAAGTATGGTTGTCCCACAATGGAATGGGAATGATGGAAAATGAATTTCCATGAGAAAATTGACTTCTGGGTCAAGCCAATTGAGTCTATACTCAACCATATGAATTTCTAAATTTTTCCCATGCTCCATTAAATTCATGAGTTGATTTCTCAGCTACCTCTTTACAACAAAAATAAAGATCTGCAAGGAATGTCAAGATGGGTTCTCAAGACGACACTTGGCAACAAAATATTCAATCCCACAACGCCTGACCTCTCCCTAATGGATAGATACAAACCCCATATTTTAGTTGTTTCCATAGCCATCTCTTGGAATTTTATTTGCATTATAAATATTGACATGTTTTTACAATTTCCACAAAATATAAAATACTTGTGTTTTTAAAGCAAACCTTTCACTAGCAGCGTCTTTTGCTCCACACTAGGAATTCATACATTGTGTATACACTATATTTACATATGAAGCCAATACATTCTAAGGGTCAAAATGGGGGTATTATATTGCCCCCCCCCCCCCCCCCCCC
>LPNX010374654.1:58208-69281 GCA_001517045.1 Pseudotsuga menziesii
TGTAGCCTCATCAGGACAAAGGTGCTTCCATTGCACCTTTACCTGTGCAATGGCTCGGTTCCAGAGCAATGTTACATTCTTGTTGAGGATGCACATAGGATCTATTACCGACTAGGTTGCATCTATT
Organism: Pseudotsuga menziesii; assembly: GCA_001517045.1. Taxonomy (NCBI): domain Eukaryota; kingdom Viridiplantae; phylum Streptophyta; class Pinopsida; order Pinales; family Pinaceae; genus Pseudotsuga; species Pseudotsuga menziesii. The sequence goes on from LPNX010374654.1 coordinate 58,336, forward strand.
CGGACTTTCAAGTGAGCCGACAAAGATTAACAAAGTACTTGTTCAAACTCAGAGCTCAGAGGTCCTTCAAGCTTTCACGACCTTTTTATTTTTTGTACTGCATGTTCATACCCCTTCAGGGAAATTGTAATAAATGTACTAGCATGACAGAGTTTTGTAAAGTACTTGGCTTCCTAATACTTGAATCAATCCGATCATTCCAAGATGTTTTTTCCCTTGTCAATTATGCAATGTTGAATAAGCAATGTATATAATTTTCAAGTGTTTCACTGCTCCTCCAAAGCTGGAATGGTCATCTTGGTGGGTAGGCCTTAGGAGGTTATTAAAGTTCATGTGTCGATATATATGAGCATGTTAGGCATCAGTATTGGGTCGTATGGACATGTGCTAGGTCCCCATAGAGTTCCGTGCGCTTCCGAGAAAAATAGAAATAAAAAATCTGTTTTTTAAACCATTTTTAATGGTTTAATTAAAAAATTGTAAATGGCATAAAAAAATGATCCAAAGGTAGAATTTGGCATTGGGATGCTCATTTTAATGCTCAGAGCAAAATATTTACCTCAGTACCCACTTTTCATACACTCCGGGTGTTCAGAAGGTCACTTATGGTCTTTTTTTTGCTATTAGAGCATCAAAATGACACTTAAATGCTAAAAGTGCATCATTTTGGCATAAGTCAAAATAGTGGAAAGGTCAAAAAGTGATTATTTTAATGGTTAAAGGTGACTTGACATGGTGGTCCATTTGAAGGCGATTTCTTCCTAGGGAAGAGGCGTCAATTTAATTATAGTTTACTTACCATTTGATTTACCCATGGTCTAACTCACGTTACATGGGTCGTACAGTAAGTTAATATGAAGGTATAAGCCACTCATGCAATTATTTTTTACCATAATAAGTTTAACCAAGATTGGATTTCACCCTCACGTCATCACCCATGCAAATTAGCGTGAGGGTGATACGAGTGATGTGGTGGCGTGGAGGTAGGTAACACTTGGAAATTAGCACATGCAATTTGAACTTGCGATTTAGATTAGGTGGAGGAGGTCGCCTACCTCATGGGAGGTGGCACCTCCTCCATGAGATTTATTCAATTAAGCTCCCAATCAATCCCATGAATCACTCTCTTCTCTGGAGTTCTTTTGCTAGTATTGGCGGTGCCCCCCTGGGTCTGTTTTTGCTACAAATAAAGCATCCTTCTCTCCCTTTCAAGTTAGTTGGAATATGCTGAAAAGATCTTGCACTTTGTAACCTGTATTCATTTGAGAAATAAAGAGACTTTGGAGGTATGAATTGTGTTGTGCTTTGGTTGTGTGAATGTATTATCTTCCAGCTGCATAGAGGTAACTTGTATCTAAACCATTATGCATGCTTTGAATCTTATGTAGTTGACTTGAAGGGTTGGTATGAACTTTGTGAGATATTTTAATCATTTTGTTTAATGAGTTAAGCTATTGAGTATAAATATTTAGAGATCTTATTAAATGCTTCATTTGCTTATGAAAGCCTTTATATCGATCTTTGAACATGTATGCTTCTACATATGATCTGTGTTGTGTAAGTGTGTGATATGCATGTTGTCGTGATTGGAGACGTGGAAGATCTTGTTTGATCTCTCTCCTTTTTTTTGAATAGTATTTGTTGCAGATAAAAGTGCCTCGACACACCACGAGTGAAGGCTCAAGGATCCTCTTCTCTCCAAGCTTCTCACTTCTTCTTCTCCTGATATTTTTATCGTTCCGATTCTTTTATTTTGAAAAAATATTTTTAGATCCATAGTTAAATTCAAATTCATAAATATATCTTATATCGTTTTTTCTTTATAGATCTAGATTACAAGCTTACTAGTTCAAATCTAGATTACTAGCTTTCTTGTTTCAAGTTATTTATCTCGTAAGAACAAAATGCTTGATTAATAAGTTAGTATCTGATTTTTATTTCATATATAGGAATTTAGTGCTTTGATTTGTTTTTCTATCCTTAAGAAGCAAACAAAGACCCCGAGAAAACAACTTTCTAGCTCACTTTCTCAATCATCTTTCACCTAGCTTTTATCATTTTCACTTAGAAAATTTTCGGGAAATTTTTGATAATTTTCCGAAGCACTCTTAAAGTGTTTTGGGGCATGTTTAACTAATGTTTACGTGTTTTTTTTTTCAGGTTTAACGAAAAAAGAGGAAGCTCTAGCGAAAAATCGAAAAATTGAAGAAAAAGAAGACTAACAGAGCTCCTCTTTCCATAAAATTTCAATTTTTCAAGTTGTTGTAAGCCTTTGAATCCAAAGTATATGGACCAAAGTGAATTTTTATTATGTTGTAAAGAGCTAATAAAAATTTGAGTAGCCTCCTCAAAGCCCACTCCCCATCCCCCTTGAGGGGATTCACACCAATGTTCATTTTCATGTTTATGATTTTGGCAGTGTAATTGGTATTATTTCTTTGTTATTTTAAGTTGTATCTTTATCCTTTGCAAAGTAATACAAATTCTAACCCCACGACTTCCCGAGTTACCTGAAATGGGAAAGAGATGTGTGGTAGGATTAATTAAATAACATTAGTTTGATTTGTACTATCTTTTATTTTTACGATAACTTACATCCCATTGCTTTCTCGATTAGGGTTTACAACCTAAAAGAGTCTCTTAGGGATTTAATAAAAAAATAAACCTTGTTCAAAAATCCTTAAAATCAACAAGGCTCTTATCCTCGTATGCTCTACCTCCATTGCAGCTTCATCTGATCAGTTGGTTGTATCAAAAGAGGATCTGAGTGACTAGTAATTAGTCTCATCTTTTAAATGGATCCCCAAATGAAAATCCAATGTTTTTTTAATATTGCTAAGTTGTGGGAAAAGTCTTCAATTGAAGCGGGAACCACTAAACAAGGAAACAGGGCCCCTTCACGCTACACCCTCTCTTAGTGTAGTGTTGGACACACCCCTGCGACTCCGGTTTAGCCCACATTTCACTGTGAGAACCATTTCTAACTTTCTAAGTAATTTCGGACATATTCCTTGTACCCCTTGGGTATATCTGGAATCCCCTCTCATTTCTAATAATCCAGATCATTCCCTGTTGTAGGCACAACAGATCCCATTTTAATTGACAAAATGGGAACCCCACTTACTTATTATGAAGGGAATCTCGAATTTTATTATCTTGTTTGTGGGGTGTCATGATTGTTGCCTTTATCCCTCTGTCTTTTCATGCTTTGGATTTAATAAGATTTGCTAAAAGGTCTTGTTTTTATGCATTTTGTGAATTACAAAAAACATGAATGTGGATTGTGGATGTCTGAAATTGTTTTGAGTTTCAAATTTCTCCTTTCCACAACCCGCAATGCATATCGCGGACGTAGGAAAGAATTTGTTCAATAAAAATCGAATTTTCGATTCCACATTTCTGCAACCCGCAATGCGGATTGCAGAAATCAGAAACTAAAATAAACAAATCAAAAGTCACACTTCCACAATTCTGCAACCCGTAATGTGGATTGCGGATTGCAGAAACAATAAAATGTTTTAAGTTGAAATTTTCACTTCCGCAATTCTGCAACCTGCAATGCGAATTGCGGATTGCGGGAACCAAAATCAAGATTTTCAAAAAATACTTCCGCAATTTTCTTTTTCGCTTTTCCTCATTTTGATCTCAACTGTTGATTTCTTTAAATCTATGATCCGGATCAATTTCGCCATTAATCTTTTTGTTAAATATCCCAAATTTTTACTATCTTTTCACCGTTTTTAAACTTCAAATTTTACCCTTGACAAACGGTTTTTACTGCAATTTTTGACCTCCTCAATGGATTTACTTTTCTCCATTGGTTTATTGGTAGGTTTTTCAATCCTTTTACCAATCATTTGTGCAAATTCGGAAGCTAAATTCAATTTAATTAATTGTCTTTTTTTGTCATTTTATCAGAATTTTCTATTTTCTTTCAACTATGTCAAGAAACACCAGGTCTAGTACAACCCTAAATGAACTAAAAAACAAGGACCCAAACAGTGGTATCTTCTCTTATACAAGTGGAAGGATTTTCGAAACCTACCACCTGGACTGGTCGCGAATTTACTCCATATTTGGTAATGACGATTTCTCGAAAATTCAATGTGACCGAGTAGCCCTTATAAACATCAGTAAGTCCCAGCTCCATGCCATAGCGGCTAGGCCTGCCCCAATGCCTTACACTGATGCCATCAAGTGGACTATTGACCACACCAACCTGTAGGACCGTTCCTTTAATGACAAGGATCAAACCCAATTGGCCTCTTTGCGCTTAGACAACCCCAACAGTTGCTTAATAAGCAATCCTTGGAGTCCTCGATGACCCGATATAATTTCGATGAAATGCTTAAATCCTGGATGGAAAAACGTACTAGATTTACACCCAAAGCTGATAAGCTTTACCCCATTTCTTGGTTTAGGGAGCCTTTCCCTTTGGTGGGAGCCATGTTGTGCGGACTATTGCACAGTCTTTAAATCCGAATGGGAACCCTTGGCCCATCATGTTCTTACCACAGGAGAGTCTTTAAATTGGGCCCAGATTTTGTCAGTAGTATTGAAAGAAGCAATAGAGAAATACCAGAAGGCTCCAACTTCAAGGAAGCCAACATTTTACCTCTCTGCTTATATTATCGATGTCTTCTGCTCGACTTTTCCTTTCCTTGCCATTGGGTGGGATTGGACAAGCGTTGGACCTCCAGTCCACATCAATTGTTTTGCATTGTGGGAGGATAACTTCATGCCTCTTATTTATGACATCTGTGATCACTTCATGGGTTCCATCTATTAGAATATTTTCATGGAAGATGCCACTACGTTTTCAACACAAGCCAAGGCACTAATTTCTACAATGGGAAAAGGTGAAGAAAAGAGAGATCAAGTCCTTTATTTACAAGGCCCAGTTACAACTCGAACATGCAAAATATCAAGACGTTGATGATTTGTTGGATGTATTTACCAAGTGGCAATCTACCCTTGGCAAATATTAAAACAATATTTTGTAATTCCTACTTCTATGGGAGATCTGCCCTTTCGTATTTTTTGAAATTATTATTTAAAGGGACTTGGATCCCAATGGAAAGGGGGACAACACGGGAAGAAAACCACCAAAGGGGAGAACTGGAGATGATCTGTGTTTTGAGTTATAAACTTTTTTGCAATCTTAATAAAATAGAGTCAGTTTCTCTTGACCTTTCTTTTGTGATATTTGTCAAATTTCTTTGATGAGTTCTAGGTTCTCATTTTAACCATTGGATAACTCTATTTCATGTTGTATGCTTATTAAATACATTGACCATTTTGTTCATTTCTGATCACTCAGTTTATGTGTAAGTTATGTTTTGAATAAATTTCTTTATTTAATTCATATCATTTATTTCTGCAACTGTTAAACGACCATCTTCATTTTAATGCTAATTTGTTAATTGGCATACCATTAACAGAACAATCTTATGTTTCAATTCTTAAAATAAAATAATTCAAATTTCATTTCATGTTTTATTTGAAGCTGGTAATGTTAGATCTAATTCATATGGTTATCAATTGGTATATAACATTTATCAAACACCTTAGATCTGATCGTTCTTCTATTTCCAATCACATTTCCTAGGTTTAGCATAACTCAAGTAGTTCAGTTTTAAAATTAACATCATTAGCAATTTTGCTATAGATCTTCTAGATCTTCCCAACGGGAAGAGAGATCCATTTGTATCTACCCATACAGTACCAACGGAAGCCTGATATCCGTAGGAGTTAGTCACACCAAACAATTTGGGGATAGAACCATCCTTACATAGGGTTGTTTGAAGCCTTTCAAATTGGGCTTTCTTCTTCTTGTTGTTTCCTTGTAAATTTCCAGCATTACACCCCATAAATCAACAAATGGCACTAGAAGGAGGACAATGACCAGTCATGCCTAAACAAAACAATAGTAAACCTCCTCCTGCGAGATCACCAGTTGTTACTAGAATTCAGACTCAAGCATCCACATCAACAATTCAACCAGTGGAAAACCAAACAACAGTCCCTGCTACTCCTATAACAAAACAAGAAAATAGAAGGCCTGAAATTATCTTCGTATCACCAACCAAAGGGCCTCTGACTCTTGAGCAACTAAGGAAAAGTACTCAAGATATTACTGCCAGAGTATAACAAAGGATTGAAACACATCAAAATCTAAGACACGTATTATCCCAACACCATCTAATCGATAATCCACAGATTGATACAAACGATCTATACACAGTCAAACAAGAACTACTTCCTGAAATTCGAAGTAATCCATTATTTGAGGAAACAGGTCAACTTTAGGATAATCCACAACCTAACGTAGTATCCGGTGGACCACCACCCACACCTCCTTCATCTTCATCACCATCCAAGGAATCTTATGACAGTTAGTCATCTTCAAGTTCCTCCACTTCGGAAGACAGACCAGTGGTAGATCAACCGAACAGACCTTGGTTAGATTAGGACGTTGTATTCATTCCTAGAGAACAACACAGACTACCCAAAAATCCAAGGAAATGGATACCCAACTTCAATCGTGATGATAAGTCTCTTGCAGAAGACCACATCAAAACCTTCATGCAAGCTATTAGGCCGAGTGTAATACATGAAGATGTAGTCTATAGGTTATTCCCTTAATCTTTTGAAGGGAAAGCCTCTACTTGGTATTTTTCCTTAGAAGCCGGATCCATTAAGTCCTGGGATGATTTTGAAGCCTAGTTTCTCCAGAAATTTGGAGATGATAGAATTCCTGAGGATCTGGTCATGGATCTATCTTCCTTAAAAATAAAAGGAAAAGAAAGGGTCAAGGATTTCAACCAGAGATTCTCCTATCTAAAAAAACAAAATCCTTAGCCTAATAGTTGGCTTGTGATAAGACCCCTGTCCTTGAGAGCAACAAGTTGTATTAATAAAACAAAAAATAGAAAATAGTATTAATTGAAATGTAAATTGCAAGACATTACCTTGGCTTGGTAACCACATTTTGGTAGCGTCATTCACTGAATGTCTATGAACATGATAGGTTGGCTTGTGATAAGACCCCCCATCTTGCAATTTACAATTATTTAGGTGAATTTCATTGATTTCAAGATGATCAAGGTGAGATCCAGAATAGAGAAAGGTTGACCAGGCTATAAAGATTTACTGCCAATCACTAATGGAACATATGACAAGAAGACCAGATCACTCCTATAGCTTCAATTATCAAAATGAGACATCTGTAAAAATGGTGATTCAAGTGGGAAAGTATCAATAGTAAAGGTCTGCATAGATTAGTTGTTGTATTCACATGAGAGTGAACTCTTATATATAGACCGACTAAAATCGATCTGACATGTCCACCCCCGAATTTCAAACTAAAATGATCTGAAATACACTGTTCATTAACCCTGGCCAAATGCTTTGTAAATATCATGTTTTGAAAGAAAGCAAAATTCAGAAAACAACCCAAAGAAAAGAAACTTAAAAAGCAAACCACACATATGTACAGATAAGCCAATGCTTACCTCAAATAAAATACTTCTTCAGAAGTTGAACATTTACTAGGTAGGCTTCAGAGAAACCCTCCAGTGTTTGTAATAAAACATTACTAGGGCCAAAGATTTACTGTAACAATGAATGGCCCTAGCAACAAGAATTGGAACTTAGTGTATTCATTTTTATCCTTGTGTTGTTTGTGCATTTCAAAACCAAATCCCCTACTTGGAAATCCCTGTCAGTTGAATATTTTTCATCAAACCATATTTTGACTAATTGATGTTGGTACAGTTTATTTTTGGATTTCTCCCTATCCTCTTCTAATTTAAGTAATGAATCAATCCTTTGTTGAAGAGGAGAAGAGTCATCTTTGTAAGAAAGATTGAGCCAATTGTAATGATGGGAGTAAGAGGTTCGAGGGTAAAATGGCCTCATTTCCATAGACTAAACAGTAAGGGGAATTCCCAACAACAACCTTTGGGGTTACTTGGTTTTCCCAAAGAGCATTGAAAATTTGAGTGTGCCATATCTTATGAGGAGTAGCCACAGTCTTCTTCAGAATATTGATTAGATTTTTATTTGAAGACCTTGCCAATCCATTTCCTTATGGGTAATAATTGGCAGAATATTTGAGTTTAATCCCTTTTTCAAGGTCATATTGGGTGAGATCAATAGAGGAAAAATAGGATGCACTGTCAAAAACCAAAGACCCTAGAACCCCAAACCTAGTGACTATGGTACTTTCAAGAAAGTATATCACTGAGTTCGTATTGGCAACCCTAAGGGGAGCTGCTTCTACCCACCTGGTAAAGTAATCTATTGCAGTAAGAATGTATTGATGTTGTAAGGAAGGAGGGGTGATAGGACCAACACAAACTAGGTCCCATTGCTGAATGGGAAACAGGGCAGTGACTGGTTTAAGGGGAAAAGCAGATTTCTTAACCTTACCAGCACATCTTTGGCAAACTTCACATTTTCTGGCAAAAGCATATGCATATTTGAACAAGGTTGGCCAACAATAGCCAATTCTTAGAATCTTATGGGCAATAGTGTCCCCTGAATAGTTTCCCCCTACAGATTCGGCATGTAATTCCAACAAGATATTATCAGTTTATGCTTTTTCAAGACACCTTAGGAAAACTCCATCACAATTTCTTCTAAAAAGCACACCATCAATAAACTGATAAGGTGCAACTTTCATCTCAAAGCCCTGCGCTTCTTGAAATCTAAAGTTTTGAGGAGAAAACCCGTGAGTGAGAAAAAATCTAATGTCATCATACCATTTAGATGTTGGAGCAAAAATAACATTTACAGTATCTCGAGATGTACCTCCCTCTTGATTCCATTGTAGTTGTTCCTGTTCAAGATCATTAGATTTGGTAGCAAGTAAACACAAACCTTGTCCTTTAACAATTTTAGCAAGCTTGATCTCCAAGTCATACTCTTGAAGTGCAGTCATCCAGTGGGAATGTTTTTCACCAAGTTCCCTTTGGATCAAGACATTTCTTATTGTTGCATAAGGAACAATAACCTTAGTTCTAGACTTCAATAGATAAGGTCTGAAATGTTTTACAAACTTATAAACTGTATATGCTTGCTTATCAATTTGAGAGTAATTCAATTAAGCTCCTTTAAATGTAGAACTCATAAACGAAATAGGAATTTCATATGTCCTCAGCTAGTTTCTGTGTTAAGACAACAGCATAAGAAAAGTCAGTAGCAAATGTATAGAGAATAAAATCCTTGGTGAAATCGGGTGACATCAACGCAAGAGCTTCTACGATAGCTTTCCGAATTTCAACAAAAGCATCTCCCTGAATATCAGACCATTTAAGCTGTACATCCTTTTTTATCAGGTCTTGTAAGGCCTAACAATTTCAGCAAAGTTAGGTACAAACCTTCTGACGAAGTTGATCTTACTGTAACACCCAACAATGGTGCTTAGTTAATTATCAAATACTTTCATAATTACTTAATATTCCATTACTTATTCACAAAGCATGAATAACCATAACAATATTAACATCATGTAAACATTTTGTAGCAACATATAACAAATTATAAAATAGCATATAACAAATTTATAACAAACTTACAAGTAATTTAAAATAACAAAAGAAATACCTCTATACAAATGGGGAAGAAGTCCAAACTGAACCAAGCTTCCATCTTCTCCTCAAGTTTCTTCCATCTTCATTGCCCAAAGCAGGACCACAAGTTTACCTAGCCAACTAGGGGTCTAGCCGACTCCCTAGCCCCAAGAGCCATCCACCTAGCCTATTGGCCCTCTGTGCCCGAGACCTCGAGAGAACAAAACAGTGATGCACGAGTAAGATATGTATCAATTGTTTCAAGAGTTCTCAAACTTTTCCAACACTTCTAAACTTCTCATCCCCAAAATATCTCAAATTCCCCAATCCCTTCCAAAACTCTCACAAAATATCTTCAATAAAAATAAAAAATAACCTCCCTCTTCCAACCTCAAGTCTCCTACTTATAACCCAAAACTTATCATCCTTCTCCTTATCCATCAATAAATTCCAATATAATAATATTCACACTCAATAAGTTTATTTTTCTCAAATATATAACAATTTGATTTAAATAAATAAAATATTAATAACAATGATCTTGCAAAGTCTCATTTGTCATGCTACTATTTTAAATGCAACTATGACAATTCTTATCTAAAATTTATGCAATCCTATCTATTCATTTATTTGCATTATCCTCTCATACATAAGTCAAATAAGATATTTTCATATACTATATTCTATTATGATATATGTCATATTATATGTATATATTTATGTATGTTATCCAATAATCCAATTAGTTTATTGGGTGTATGTGTGTGTAAGTTCATGGAATATTGACACATGGGGGAGATGGCGCGGCGAGGGTTCTCTCTGGTACTGGGGGAGATGGCGCCGTTGATGGAGAAGCTTCGAGATTGATCAGAAGGTACAGGGATGGCAGGGGGTGGGTCTCTCTGACCGTACCACCCCTGTCCCCAACATTATGACCTTTTTGCTTTCCCGATGACCTTCCTCTCTTTCACGGAGGTTAGCTTGGGGTTTTGGTTTACTGTTTCGATTGGTAGGGTTTCCTGAAGGCTAGCGGCTAGAGGTTGCTGCAGATCGTTTCTCTTGTCAGGTCTTGTTTTTGCTGCGGTGATAGTGATGGAGGACTTGGAGATGGTGGATTACTCCAGCGACCACCTGGAGGCGCAGGATGTGTGGGGTGTGCCAGGTGGAGGTATAAGGGAGTTATTGGAGGCAATCCCGGGGCTGGGAACTGTTGAAACTGGATCGACCGGTTATGGGTTAGAGAGACCGGTAACTGACTTTTCTCCATCGGATTTTCTCTCCTTCTCACCCCATAGACTGTCTCCGGTGGGATCTGAGGGTTTCAATGGGCGGCAGGCCGATTTGCTGGGTAGTTCGAGTTGGCCGGAAGCT
>LPNX010374658.1:2861-106553 GCA_001517045.1 Pseudotsuga menziesii
TAAAAGAGTTCTTCTGTGGTTTGTTTTATACTTTTTCGGCCTCAGGAGACTAAATTGGACGAAAAAGGACCCCCCTGGAGTCTTCTTTGGCATTTTCAGACTCTCTAAATGTGAAAATACCGCATGAGCATGTACTAGTTCGGGCTCATTAAATCCACGGATCAGTGGCACTATCAAGCATTATTTTCCCATCTCTTCAAGCTTGTTAAAAAATGAAGAGGGAACCAAGTTGACTTTCCTGGACTCGTTAAAACTTAACAGGGAAGGTAAGGAATAAGTTTTCTCTTGTTTTCAATAATGGCAGCATGTCATCCTTGAACATAGCACTCTTTGCTTTTCGATATCCATGTTTCAGTATACACTTGTGTTCATCTATCACTTTGAGTTTTTACTCCTCCTCTTGTCCATTATACCTGGGGAATCTGATCATGTCTCCTACATGACAGATAAGTCTAGTTGTTCTATCTATCCATTGTATGCTGCCTTGGGTCATCTCTGTGTTGTGCTCACTGTTCAAGGACTATACTCAATGTCTGACCTATCACCTGATCCCATCACTGTTATATCTGTTCTCCATTTACTTGTGTCTCCCTTGTTTTTCCCAGTTCCTAGTCACTCTTGTGATCCGTTGGAGGATCCATTTCCTTCCTTATCACAGTATGGTTCCGTTTCAGCACCTCCTGATGACGAAGACCTAGAGTTTTGACGATAGTACCTCTGGATTCACTTTCATCATTGGTGAACTCCTTTGCTTCAGTTGTCAATTATCACTTATTGGTTGACAAACTGTTGAATCTTCTCCATGTTCGACTTCAAGTTACCCTTATTCACATGGCTTGGATTGTACTGGTTCTTTGGGATCATTTATGAAGACCTTAGTCCCTCATTTTGGGCTAAGTTGCGCAAGGCCATGTTCTATTATGATATCCAGCTCCTAGATCTTTGAAGACTCATCATTATTGTATTGTGGCTTCGATCCACCTTTGTAATATACGTGGTTTCTACCTGTATCATATGATGTAATCAAATATTGTAAAGAAGCTAGTGTTCCAGTAAATTGAACATAGCATCCTCAGATGTAACTTTGTATATGACATTATTATGTATTTGTTTCAGGTACTCTCTCTGCTCCATTGGATTTCTGAGTTTCTCTAGAGTTAAAGATTATAATGTATTTCGGCCATCGTTCCCCTCTGACCTCACACATTAGGGGGCATCTGTTATACACCTGAGTGGTACCTCTCCGTCCGAGTGCTGATATCCCTCATGTCGGCACAAAAAAGGACACTTATGGATAGAGGTTTGCCCATAACACTATAGCTTGTCTTGTCATGAAATACATTCTACCTTCATCCAGCTAGTTACTTTGCCATTTTGCCATGTTAGGATGTATTCGCGACTCTCTTAATAGACAACTCACGCATCATTCACGAGTCTCCCTTATAGCAAGTCGTGAATCCATGTATTCACGGGTTGCGCTTATACAAAGTTGCGAGTCATTCACGGGTTGCTCTACTACATAACCGTGAATGTGCCTCTTAACATGAAAACATAAAAACACGCGCTAATGGGAAATTAGTTAAGGTATTTTACTTAATTCTCCTAACTGCTACAACTTCCCCAACCTTCGAGAACTGCCTTATTTCACCCATATAAATACAGGCCTTGGGGAGGGTGTTGGGGGACATATACTTGCATAGCAAAGTTATGCTGGTGGATTGTTCACAGAAGTCTTTGGAGCAGTGAAACTCAGAATCCTTTGGTGACAGAGGATTCCTTGTCTCAGACTTTTGGTTGTACTCTGAACTTTCTCATTATTGATAATAAAGAGATTACTTCTTCCACATGTGTCTCATATATCTTGGTTTGATAATTGTTTATGCTTCAGTATTTCATATTTGATTTATCTAACCTGCTAATATATATATATATATATGAATCACTCTATATCTGGAAGATTGTCTTTGAACAGGTGAAAGAGGAGTGAGCCTTGAAGACTTTGGAAGTGGAGCAGATTGGAAGAGGACTAGTGAGGATCGAACTTCGTTTAACAAGTAAGTTCTTCTAACCCTCCTATTTCCTATTCTGCACTTTAGAAGTCAATTGTCTACAAGTGTTTGAGTATGTTGGTAACCATCGACCTACGATTATTAGGTGCATAATCCTGTACAACAAGCCTTCCAAGCTACACTACTCCTCAGTATGTAGTACTATCCACAAAACACATTTTTCTTTTGTAGTACTCTCATACATACATATTTCTTCTGTAGTACTAGCCGTAATACACTTATCTTTTGTAGTACTAGCCTCAAAGTACATCGCTTATCTTACGCTAAAATAACAGCTGGATAGCACAATCAAATAATAGGTCTGGCATGTATCAAATACAATAAAGAGCCTATTCTAATGTATCTCAAAGGTACTCAAACATATGCTCAGTAGTAAGCATAAAAAAACCAGATATACTCAAAGACCAACTGGCTACTTACAGAAAGTAGCAACATATGGATCCAATCCAGAATAAAGTTTCTCTAAACTGGAAACCATGGATTTTTTTTAATCCATCACATACAATATTATATAACATATAATAACATACAGAAAGAAGGACTTATCTTTTCTTTCACTTTTCAACATTTGTTGACTTCTTGAATCTTCTATTATCTCAATAAGTTCTTTGTGAGCTTGCCATTCTCTGTGATGTTCTTCAAGTCATGATCACTTTTTGAGTGATCCTTCTCTTTATATTTGCAGCACCCCAACTACCTCTCTAAGAGGTTTTAACAGCTATATAACAGTCTAGACTATAAATAGCCTCTGATAATTTTGACCATGTCTCTTCTCATGTGGATTCTCTCCACAAGCTATCACAACCCTTGGATGCCTAAGTCATGTACGATGACTAACTAGTGGGGACTTTATCTGTTGCCACCTATGAAGACACATCAATACTCCCTCTTCAACGAGAGGAGTTCTTATGTACTATACGAAGCTTGTCCCAGACAGAAGCTTAATAAGAATGTTGGCAATGCTGCTCATCTATGGATATGTACCTTGTATCAAATATAACTGACTAGAACTCTCAAAAGCTTTATTTCTTTTCAACATGCTCTATCTAAATCAACACATGTGATCTTCCTCGATCACTGTATTAGTCATATTTGATTTATGTTTAAAACTCTATTTTACTAATCAAGACATATATGAGTCCACATACACTTGTACCAAGTAGGTACCACAAGACATGCTTTGTACATGTCTATGTACAACCTGCAAAGCACATAACGGATCCTGAGACTTGTGACTAACCAAATACATCTCAACTGACTTGAGATCCTCCAAATATGAAATATGAATTATAAAATTTCATATTTACCTTCATATGTGTGGCCATGGATTTGTAGTCCATCATCTTGAAACTCTTCCGGCTCTTTTACTGCACATTTTTCCTTAATTGAGGAAAATATTTGTTTGGTGACTACCACACCACTAATCATAAGAATCATAATAAGATTCTCGAATATAGCTCACAGCTTCCTTCTAAATATGAGCTTCATGCATATATCCTTTTTTTTTTTTACAGGAGGTACATCAACCTGTTACATTGGTTCTTCAGGAGCTAGCGAGACTAGCAACTCCCTCTCACCATGTAAATGTGAGAATCATAATTTGGGTCCTCCATCATAGATACTTATGCTCATCTATATATGAATCTCTTTATTTGACACATGAATATAAGTAAGATAGAATATCTTCAGGAGTCTTCACATCTATCAGAATATAATTAAGCCATTTTTTTGTCTGCTTCCCAAGAGACATAGGAACCTCTCGAACTTTTCTCTTCTAGGCTCAACCATCAGAATCACTCCAAATTCATGTCCTTCTTTAATTGTAGGTAAGGGCATATTAATTTTCCCTACAAAACAAATTATTCTCATGGTTAGAACCATTTCATACTCATGATTTTATTCACATGAAATACTTTCAACATACAGATAAGGATTTACCTAGTTATGTATAGGTATTGACCAACCAATTTATCATAACCCATTATAATCTTATGTTCTGATATGTATCCCTATATTATTCCAAAAATTCATTTTATGAAAGAAATATACAACCCAATGTTCATATCTCATGAGGTAAGCATGAAGCCCTCTATCTAGCCAATCATGTAGTCTTATGTTCACAGTTTGTGACACAATCATGATGCCATAAATCTCATGTCTTATGAATGGTGTTTTCAGTCTTATATCAGTCCTACATAAGTCTTATACCAGTCTTTATATCATCTCGCAAAATTTGGACTCATGAGATTGATAACATTCCAACAAAGATAGGAACAACAATGTATATGATAAACACAATTCCAAGTCCATGCCATACAGATTGTAATAAAACAAAATCTAATTTTATAAAAGCATATGATAATTAAATAATCATGCAGCCCAAAATTCATCAATCATGTTCCACTTTTATATCTCATGAATAAAGCATGTAACTCTATAATTATGAAACAAACATGCAACTCTATATTCATATATTTATGAAACAATCATGCATCCTTTATATTCATAATCATGCATGCTCTATATTCATATCTGATGAACAATCATGCATCCTCTATATGACTGTAATGAAATATTCAAAATCATATAGATCTAAGTAGAATATAATAAAAAAATTTGGGTACTTATCTTTTTATTGTTTTGCATGCTCCCTCTTAATCTTTTCTTCCTTGCAGAGATTATTGTAGTACCTTGGTCTTGATCTCTTTGAAAATTTGAGTGCATACAGGAGGTAGCGAATCTTTGCATGGAGAAACTGTATCCCATGCAACCTGAAGCGAATGTTCTTCTTTCAAAGAAAAAAATATTCCAACGATCATCCTCTTCTTTGGATGAGATATCAACTCTATGAGGTTCTCATTATACACAATATCCATTGAATAATGATAATATCCAACCTACATCTCTTGGGGTTGTTCCATCAATTAGTCCACTTTGGGAAAACGACCATAACACAAATTCTGATAATTTCATCTTCAAATACCTGATTGTATATCTTAAAAAATTGCATATTTTTGAAATATTCTCATGAGTAAGCTAAATAGGCCCATTTCGGAAGTGGGTTTTCAACCGTTTTGTCTGGTTCCTCATAGATTGATCAAAACGTCTCCACGAAATTTGTCTCCTCAAAAGTGACGAAAATGGTGCATATTGACTTGCTCTTTAATTCTCCTTGCATAAGGAGTCCTCACTCACTGAGGTCAAGTAAACATCTAGATCATTCTCCTCAAGAATTATTCACACTCTTTCCTTCAATTTGGAAGTATCTTCAAACTGGTCTTCCAGTTGGATGGAGATCGATGCCATGGCTCCAAGATCTTTGCTCAATACTTCTCAAGATCACATAGGCTTTAGTTGCTTGTGAAAACTAAGCTCTTGAACGCCCTTGCTCTGATACCATGTTAGTGATTGAGCAAAATATGAAGAAACTTGAACTTTAAAACTTTAATTCGTAATAACCGTGCATATAAATCTCATCAATAATCCAAATACATAAATCAAACCATAGATCACAGGATATACCCTGGAAAAAACCTCTATTGATTTAGAGGATAAAAAACCTAGCAAACAACCTTAGAGTATGATATATTAGTAGCAGAGAATGATTACAACACAATAGCAGATTGATTTCACCGAGAGCACTAGAGAGTTGAGATCGAATGGAACACCGTATCTAACTTTCCAAGTGCATATCACTTTAATAACAAGTCAAATTAGGTTTTACAACAAAAATAGAATGGTTGCATGTAGCAACAACTTGTTAATACTTAGAATACTTATCCATATTTAATCATGCACCCCATACTGATCTGATGTCAAGCTGGCACTCCATAATGATCTTCCGCATGAAGATAGGCGCCTTCCATTAATTAACTAACTCTAACTGAGTAGTTAACTGAGTTGAACTGAATGTAACTGAACAGAACTGAATGTAACTGAATAGAACTAGTGCATCTCCATCAGTGTTTATTTCCAATAACCATTTGCATAAATTAAGGAGTTGAACCCTTAATTAATTGAACTTGTTTACCATAAATGCAATTCAAATTCTCTCTCTATCTCTGTGCTTATATTAAATATCTCTGCATGGTCCATGTGTGTTTTCATTAATTAATCATATCATACTTATAAGATCATTTCTGAACCTATGATCATATGTATTTCCCCAGGTCATATAGTCATATGCTAAAGTAAATCACTCTAGGGGTAGCTAATCCCTAAAGGAGACTTGTAGCACCTGTTGACCATGACTAGCCATACATCACATAGTATATCTACTTTACATAGTAAAGTACACCACCTCACAACATGATGATATTCGTAGGACTACACAAGCCTACTGTCCACCTCAATCATATGAGGATATTTGTAGGACTACACAAGTCTACTGTCCACCTCAATCATATGAGGATATTCGTAGGACTACACAAGCCTACTGTCCACCTCAATCATATGAGGATATTCGTAAGACTACACAAGTCTACTAGCTTGATATTACTCACAAGACTTTACAACATCACCACCTCAATCATATGAGGATATTTGCAGGACTACATAAGTCTACTGTCTTGATATTGTGAGAGAATGACGCCTGATGCTATAATTTCAATAGGTTGTTAGGGATAGCCAATCATGAATGAATTAGTTCTTGGTTGGGTCCACATGCACCCCATGTTTATCCACAAAGTATCCCAAATATTGAATTCTATGCATGCCAAATAAGCATTTCTCTAGGTTGGCATATATCTTGTGTTACTTCAAGCTACCCAGGACCTACTGAATGTGCAACATATGTTCCTCCCAATTTCTGCTATAGATGAGGATGTCATCTAGATATATGACCACAAAGGAGTTTGTGAATGACCATAAGTTGTCATTCATCATCCTCAAGAGTGTCGCTAGAGCATTAGTTAAGCCAAAAGGAATGACCAAGCATTCAAAGCATCCTTCTTTAGACTTGAAGGTTGTCTTCCATACATCGACTTGTTCAATTGGAACCTAGTGGTAGCCCGAATTCATGTCAATCTTGCTAAAGAATTTGAAACCCTTAAGTTAATCAAGAATATCATCAATCTGGGGGATCAAGTATCGATTCTTGATAATGATTTTGTTCAGGTCTTTCTAATTGATACAGAATCACATTTCCTGTCCTTTCTATACACCAACATAGTTAAATTCCCACAAGGTGAGGAGATTGGTCGAATGTGGCCCTTTTGGATGAGCTCATGAATTTGATGTTTTATTTCCTCATTATCTAGAAGAGAGTGCATGTATATTGGGCCATTGGGTAAAGGATCACGTAGTATCAAGTCGATTGGATGTTTGACCCAGCAGTGTAGAGGCACCCCTATAGGGGAAGTGGAGATGTGCTTGTACCCTTCTACAATCTTGTCGACCTACTTTTGTTGTTTAGAGAGACCTTATGTTTGAGTCTGTGACGGTTGCAATGAACATCTATCCAATTTCTCACCTAGCCATCAAGATAATAAATTTCCCTATGTGAGAGATGACCTTCCGACATTGCTTCATGCAGATCAAAGAAATTGCTATAGTCAAATTTCCTTGTGTATATTATAGAGTTGGACTTTGAAAGTAACAATGAGACAATGGAGCCTGGACTCATAAAAAACATGGTGTTTCCACATATAGGGTTGTCCTAAACAAACAACATAAAATTTAAGTGGGAAAACATCACAAACTACCTCATCTTTGAAGGGATTCATGCCATAGGGTAAGACACACTATTAACTAACGTGGATGTATTGTCCTTGGATCAATGAACAGATGGTGTATGGTTGGAGGTGTGGTGTTGTTAGTGGATTCAATATTTTGATGACCTCGACCAATATGAGATTCTTCTGGTACCATTATAAACAATGAAATCTAATAGATTCCTCTTCACCCATAGTTGTGAATGGAAGAGGTGCTCCCCCTCTTCTGGATCCTCTTACTCTTCTAATTGGATCTTTGCAGTTGCAATGGTTGCACTAGGTTCTGCATCAATGATATGCTTTCCCCTTTCATTCTCTGAATAAAAGTTCGAGCTAGATTCTAGCTGTTATCACCCGGTAATTTTCCTATGGTTGTGGTAGGAAACAACTGGGGTAACCATTTCAAACAAACCTTTAGGTTGTATTCTAGCCTATACATCTAGAGAGGGCTCTCTCAATGTCAAAAAATTATTCACGTACACATATGTCTCGCAACAAGCATTCAAAAGGGTAGATTTCTGGTGGGAATAGGTTGTTTGTATTTTGAAGAGTGTAAGGTAGAAAAACAGAAAACACCATTAGGCAATGGAGTCGAATCCTGAAACATTCAAGGGGCTTACAGTAATAATGATAGGCAATTATCCTTCAAACTCTGAGGCAACTTGAGCATTAACATTCAGTCAAATAAGTTTAAGAGATGACAAGGGGAATGAGAAGAAGCCTAGTAAAACAAGAGGCACCTATCTGTGGCTGAATCTCTTGAAACACCTTTAGAAGAAGCAACAATAAAGGATGGGAACTAAAATGGAGCACCTAACAAAGGGTGAATTCCATAACATTCATCATAAACACATAACAAATATAATTTATGATGAAAGGAGCGTTTAACCGAGAATGAATTCCTTGAATACAACTAGAAACGTATTAGCAAAACTTCACACATACATGGAAATGGAGCATACAGGAAAAAACAGATTGAACATTGAACACTATGATGAATCTTAGACACTCATAATATACTTATACATCAAATACTTCTAAGAAAATATCAGGGCTACAAAACCAAGCACAGAGGCTTCCAAAATGAATGCCAAACCCCCCTCGAACCCCTATTGAGGTTACATTTATAGTTTAATTTTCCCCCGAGACGAATCTTGAAACAAGGCACCAAAATTAGTTACATGAGGGGAATCCTAACAAATTATGAGGTGTCAGATTCACCATGATCACAAAACATATCAGGAAAGCACGTTGTGATGCACATGACTGACCAAAATGGAAAACCTTGACATATGGACCTCAGGATCGCTTAATGAAAACGACTATTTAGAGCGAATTTCAGAGCATCTTCGAATGGCCTTCTTCTTGCTGCCATAGAGGCCCAATTTTTCTCATCCAACATGACTAGATGTTTCCCGGATGGGGCCATCTCCTCTATGAATCCATACCATAGCAAATGTTTGGCTCCCTGTACACCTAAACTTCTTTGCAAGCTCCTTTCTGCAACTCCTTTTCGCACCATTGATTTCCTTCGGATTCATCCCTAACCGTTGATCTAAGATCAAATTTGTGGATTGTGGATTCACCAACTTTCACTATTTAACTTTTGCAATCTTGTTTCCGCAAGATCCTTTCCGCACCATCGATCTTATGTAGATGCTTTCCATGTCGTCAATCTTGCAGGTTTCATATTGTGGATTGCATATCCATAAAATCTGCAACCCTAGTTCCATAAATCCCTTTCTGTAATATTCCTTCCGCATTGTTGATTTCTTGTGCACTTTTCCTGACTGTCGATTTCAGATTATGGATTGTGGATCCAAATTTTCCCTAAGTTGAACTTCCACAATCCCTTTTCCGTAATTTTGCAGTTTGTGGATTGGGGGTGACGGGTTTACTAATTTTCATATTCAAACTTCTGCAATCCCTTTTCTGTAATTTTGCAGATTGCGGATCCAACTTTTCCCGAATTCACACTCCCGCAATTTTGCTTCCGCAATTCCTTCTTCGAATTTTTCTAGATCGTTGATTTCTTTGTGGGTTCCTCCCTGACCGTTCTACTCCGTCCATTCTCATCGAGACTTCACACTGAAGAGTATTTTTCATACCAGGCTCATATCCAAGGTCATGCTTAAGGATTTTTTACCATTTTCATAATTTAGACTTGGGAATAAGTCTTCTAAACAACTTCAAACCCTTTCAACACACCTCTAGGTCATAAGATATGGAAGATTTCAGACTTTACTCTTCCTTATACTGGCTTGATCCATTTCCAATCCACTTAGCCCATACATGGTGCTAACAACTGGCTCCAATTGGGGATGCTATCCTCCCTATGAGGTAGCAAAGAATAGTAGACCAGGTGCCTGATCCATTGGGCTGGTCCCAAGCTTTCCCAAAATCCTCAACTTTCTCTGAAAACAAAAACTGAACTGATACTAAAATCAAACTAAAAAATTGCTAAGAGAAATGCTCGCCATGTTAAGCTTATTCACACCTACCTACCATACTTTAGTGAGCATAATCACCAAGTCAAGTAAATTCTGACTTCTAATGAAGGCATCCAAGTAGTTGATCAAATGATTTAGCTTTCTCATCATGCTTAATCAAAATTAAAACTGAAAATGATAGTGACAAAAATAAATGATGATAGATGTAATATTTTGGGCAGAAACATAAACAACTATCCTTCCTGAAATTTCTCTCCATAGCTTTAGCCACTAGATCATAGAAAGCATGGAAACCTTCAAAAATTTCTGTTATTTGCTTGCCATGACAAGACTGCTCCAATTGTAACTCCACTTGCAAACTATCAAACTGATATTCATAAAAACCATAAAGAGTATGCTCATAACAATTCTTAAATGAGATGTCAACAACTTGATTTAAAATTTTTGCATCCACCACTTCATTCTTTTCAAGTGTTTCAAAAGAAATATCATTTTGTTTTTCAATAGAATCAAGGAAAATAATATCTTCTTGACATAACATTTCTGAATTTGAAAAACATAAAGAAGCATCCCATTTAGAACCCTTAATGCAGACTGTTGGTTCTTTCATGTGCTGGGATTGATGGCATGATTTCTCTTCTTGCTTTTCATCCACTTCAAGACAACCCATAGCTTCATCCATAATAAATTTCCTATTTTGTATTAGAGACTCTAAGCCTCTGTTTCAGAAACTCAAATGAAGAAAAACACAGTGGCAAACAATTACCTTCAATATCCTCAATATCCACATCATTTTCAAAATTTTGATCATGAATTGCAATCAGATTCTTTCCATTAACAAACTTAGAACTTGCAAAATAATCAACTAATTATTTAGACACATGATCCCACCAGTCATCCTCATACTCATCATATATAGGTGGACTGAAATCGTCTTTAAAACCACCACTATCAGAGTTTGTAATAGGCTAATTGCATTCTTCATAAAACAAATTTTAACACTCCTCCAATACATTACTAGGCCGATTATATTCTACAAACAAAGAGGGCTTTGTATGTTCTTTGGCAATTTTTTTATCCTCTTTTAATTTAATCCGCAAAGGAACTTCAGGATATTCATGAGGGCCATCATTAAATAAAGTAGAAAATCCTAGATGAGTGTCAACAACATAAATAGGATGATTATTACCCTGATTCTGGACCATTTGAGTTATTTTATCCCTATATTCAATATTCCTTAACAATTCATTGAAAGGGATAGGAAATTTTACCTTTGATAGATTTGTCTACAAATTGAAGGATGATACTGTTTTATCTATGTCTACCAATGCTAGCTATTTATTCTGTTTTGATTTTTTCTCTGAGTCTATCTCTGAAATATGACCATCATCTTCTTGAGCCGAGAAATTATGCTCTTCTTCAGTAAGGTATATCTTAGAATCAATATCATCAAAGTGATGATTTTGATTTTCCATGGGATCTTCTTCTCCATCCTCAACAACATAATTATCCAGGAAAGGAGGCCTGATTTGTTGGTCTTTAGGAATTATTTGATTTGGAGGAGGAGGGGATCTTCTAAAATTCCGGTTTCTATTCTGCTACTCTTAATTTTTCCTGGGAGGTGCTCTATTTTCCATAGCAAGTCTCTCTATCAAATTTTCCATGGGTTTCACCATCATGTCCATCCTGGCCTCTTTATCCTTCCTTCTATCTCCCTCTTCTCTCCTCTTCTTTCTAGCAGCAGTTAGGTTTACCTCTACCTCTATGGAATCATTCATCATATCGGCTAGGGAGGCCGATTTTCTTTAACTCAACAACAAGGTAATTTCACTATCAAAGGCTTCGACATATTGGAGTTGAGCAGAACTAGGGGGAGGTTTGAACTAGGCAGGGATGGAATTATATATATTCATAAATCTGTTAGAAAACTCTTGGACAGATTCACTCTCCCTCCTCCTCATGGAATGGTATTGGGACAAATACTGCTTGGGTTTTTTCTTGTCTACCCATTTATTATTGAAAGAATATTCAAAAGCTTGATAGTTCAAAATAGAGTTGTTTGAAATATTTTTGAACCATTTTCTTGCTTGTCCAACAAGAATTTGGGAAAACAACATGACTTTAACACCATCATGGTTTACTTCCTCCAAGTTTGTCAGTTTGAAAACCATCCCAATTGTTCCTCAACTGAATACCCCCTCTCCCCATCAAATTGTTTGAGTCTTTGGGCGTATTCCTTGGGAAGGTCATGAATATCAGTAGGGAGAAGTATAGGGGAAAACCTATTATCCATTCCTGGGGTTATAACAGGGTTTCCAAGAGGAATTGAAGCTGGTGTGACAGATGAAATCACTATGTTGCGAGGAGATGCAAAGCTGTGAGGGGCTGTAAAACTAGATGATGAAGGTTGCTTAAGCTCTAAAGTGGTGGGAAATGAGGATATGGCAGCAGACTACTCTGTGGCAGTGGAGTTTAATGAGGCTAATTCAGAGGGAAATAGGGGGCACTCTTGGTCAGACAAGGGTTGAATATCCCTATCTAGAGACTCAAAAAAGGATGTAGTATCAACCGTAGTACCATGCGTTTTACAGCGATGATCATTGTTCTTATGTGGATTGAATGAAAGATATTGGTCAAAATCATATGTACAAGATGAAGAGATACTTTTATATCTTAAAGAAGGATATACAGAGGTAAATCCGTGGCCTTTTTTTGAGTGCAATAAACAATGGAAAATTATTTTGACAAGCTTAGGAAATGATAGGAAAAATTTACAAGAAAGGATAAGATATCTTGGAGAATATTCACACTTGAGTATCTTATTTTTTTACCATGCCTTTCCATGTCTTTACATTGAGCTCATTTCCCCAGTAGAGTCTACTGGTTCTCTTTGAAAACTTGATCTCTGGATGATGTCCCCAGTGGATTTTCCAACATTCCCAGTGGAGCCACCTTCCAAAATATTTGAGTGGAGTTGCCAAAGCATATACAACCAACATGTGTCTATGAGCGTCT
Source organism: Pseudotsuga menziesii (assembly GCA_001517045.1). Classification (NCBI taxonomy): domain Eukaryota; kingdom Viridiplantae; phylum Streptophyta; class Pinopsida; order Pinales; family Pinaceae; genus Pseudotsuga; species Pseudotsuga menziesii. The sequence continues at coordinate 16,107 of LPNX010374658.1, forward strand.
TCTAAACCAGGTTGTAGAACTAGGACAATGTCATTCCTCTGAGGAGATAATAGCAATTAGTCCTTGACAATGACGCCAAGATGTTATCACCTGGTAATTTTCCTATGGTCATGGTAGAAAATCCCTGGGGTAACCATTTCAAACCAAAGAGGGCTCTCTCAGTGTCACAAAATTATTCACATACACATATGTCTCACATCAAGCATTTAGAAGGCTATATTTTTTATGGGAACATGTTGTTTGTATTTTGAAGAGTGTAAGGCAGACAAACATAAAACACCAATGGGAAATGGATTTGAAGCATGAAATATTCAAGGGGAGTACAGTAATAATGATAGGTGATTATCCTTCGCAATATGAGGCAACGTGCGCATTAACATTCAGTCAAATAGATTTAAGATATTACAGGGGGAGATGAGAAGAATCCCAATGAAAGAAGAGGCACATATCTATGGATGAATTTCTTGAAACACATTAAGCATAAGCAACAATAAAGGATGATAACTAAAATGGAGCACCTAATAGAGGGTGAGCTCCATAACATTCATCATAATCACATAAAAAATATGATTTCTGACGAAATGAGCACTTAATCGAGAATGAATTCCTTGCATACAACTAGAAATGTATTAGCAAAACTTCACACATACATGGAAATGGAGCACATAGGAAAACACAGACTGAGCATTGAACACTGTGATGAATCTCAGACACTCAGAACATACTTCTACATTAAATACTTCCAAGAAAAGATCAGGGGTAGAAAACCAAGCACAAAGGCTTCCAAAATGAATGCCGAACCCCCTCGAACCCCTATTGAGGTTACATTTATAGTTTAATTTCCCCCCGAGATGAATCTCAAAACAAGGCACCAAAATTAGTTACATCATGTAAATCCTAAAAAATTATGAGGTGGCAGATTCTCCATGATCGCAAAACATATCAGGAAAGCATGCTGTGATGTGCACGACTGACAAAAATGGAAAATGTTGACATTTGGACCTCAGGCTCGCTTGCTGAAAACAACCGTTCATAGAAAAGTTCAGAGCATCTTTGAATGACCTTCTTCTTGTTGCCATAGAGGCCCACTTCTGCTCATCCAACATGACTAGATGTTTTTTGGATGGGGCCATCTCCTCTATGAATCCATACAGGAGAAAATGTTTGGTTCCCTACACACCTAAAATTCTTTGCAAGCTACTTTTCGCAACTCCTTTCCACACAGTTTATTTCCTTCGGATTCATCCCTAGCCGTTGATCTGATATCAAAGTTGTGGATTGCAGATTCACCAACTTTCACAATTTTGCAGATTCACTAACTTTCACAATTTAACTTCCACAAGATCCTTTCCGCATTGTCAAGGTTATGTGGATGCTTTCCGGGCTGCCGATCTTGTGGGTTTCAGATTGCGAATCCATAAAATCTCCAACATTACTTTCCCAAATCCCTTTTCGCAATATTCCTCCTGCACTATCGATTTCTTGTGCACTTTTCTTGACCGTCGAATTCATATTGTGGATCCGATTTTTCCCTAAATTGAACTTCCACAATCCCTTTTTTGCAATTTTACGGTTTGCGGATTACAGGTTGCAGGTTTACCAATTTTCATATTCAAACAATCCATTTTTCACAATTTTGTGGATTACAAATTGCGGATTGCGGATCCGAATTTTCTCGAATTTGCAGTCCCGCAATTTTTCTTCCACAATTCCTTCTCCACAATTTTTTGGACCATTGATTTCTTTGCAGGTTCCTCCCTGGCCGTTCTGCTCTGTCCATTCTTGCCGAGACTTCACACTGAAGCAAATTTTTCGTACCAAGCTCATCTCCAAGGTCGCGCTTAAGTATTTTTTACCATTTTCATAATTTAGACTTAGGAATAAGTTTTCTAAACAAGTTCAAACCCTTCCAGCACACCTCTAGGTCATAAGATATGGAAGTTTTCAAATCTTATTCTTCCTTACACTGGCTTGATCCCTTTCCAATCCACTTAGCCCAGACATGGTGCTAACACTAGGTTTGGGTTTTTCATCTCAACAAACAATGATTGCTTTGAGCGGCATTCATGAGTGTTGAGCCAGGGAGTTTTGTGTAACTCAAACCACTTTCCGGTTTCCTTATTCAATTTCCTGTTACACTTCTTTGCATGCAATTTGGGATTGTTTTAATGATTTTGATGATCCTTTCTCTGCCATTTGTTTTTTGAGTTATGGTTACATTTTTTGTGCTTTTGCTGCTATTGATTTGCAAACACAAACACCTGCTTATACTTTTGCTTAAACGTTTTCCTACTATTGACACTATACTGATAAGCAACTCCTACTGAGGATATGTCTATGAAATCCATATTTGTCTAAATGTACCTGTGTAAGACAATGGTTACTTTAGGACCAAATTTAAATCAGAGTCTCTAATAACCAACTTTGATTGCAAGGTATGGAATATATTGGTGAGCCTTGGCACCATCTATTCTCTCTCCTTGCACAATTCATCCACGTAGTGTACTAGTCATCATAGTTTCTGACATGGTAGAAATCCTCCTTAACGACATCAACAAAATATACCCAAGTGGGTTTTATTATGTATATTTAAGAATCATCTCTTGCATGGATCTCATAATAACCATCCCACTAATATTTGACATGGGGGAAGACTTAAGGAGTGTGAAGGTGATCTTTTTGTTTGTATAAAATTTTGAATAGAGAAGTAATCCTCTAACGGATTTAAGCATTTCTCCAAAGAATTTTCATATATATAGCCTTCAAATAAGGGAATTTCAAATTGAAATTGTACCTTGAAGGGAGTTTCACCTTCGAAATGACTACTCATTGAAGGTGTTGCCAATGTTGTTCACATTCGTCGAAGGATCTAGGTGAAATTATCCATCATCTTGTTCCTGTGTAGTGCAATAGTTTCCTCGACCAACAACTTAAAAGGATCTCTTGCTTTGCAATATCTCTTTTATTCTCACACCATGTGAGGTTGATTTGGCTTATCATGGTGGTTTTACCTGAGCTCAACTAATTTGATACCCAAATCTTAATGTTCAGACCTTGTTGGGAACATGCAATAAGAAACAACAAGAGAAGATTGCTCTAATACCATTGATTTGGATTATTTGGAGAAAAAAATGAAGGTAATGTTATAAAATAGAAATACACATAAATATTTTGCAGAAAATGCAATAGTAAATTAAAACTCAAATTTTCATTAATGAATGGACTGGAAAAACACTGTTAACTGTAAAACAATACAAACTAGCTCTAGGTGATGGTAGTTTACCTTTGAAAAGAGATGTGCTGGCTACACTCATCCACAAGAATTGAGTTGAAATGAGGACATAAATTTGTTTTTAATATAAAGCATAAATCTAGAAACCCTAAACATAAAAAATGTTAACCTTGAGTGATGTAACACTAAAAGGTTTGTGGGCTCCGATGTGGTTAGTTGATAGATCAACTTCCCAGGGGTGAAAATTTTGCATACGATCTCCGTTTGGGGTGCTCGGTATCCCATAAAAAATATACGGTGGAGAAGGACTCCTTGTTGTTGACTCATACAATGCATTTAACAATTTTGTGGGTGTTTTCATGGCAAAAAATGTCGTTTAAGCCCTCAAAATGACCGCAAAATATCAAAACCTTAAAGACCATAAAAAATGCCAAGCTGGAAACTTGTGTCTTTGAGCAAATGGTCTAGGTGGATGGCCACCGATATCCATCTGGATCATTCCTCCCCCCTTATGATATAATGGTATCAATATGGATCAGTACTCCCCCATTAGGAGACAATGGTATCAATCACGTCAAGATCCCTCATTTGATGGGGAAACTTCTTTAGAATTTGATTCCTCATGACCTGTTAAGATTTTATATGCTAGACTAGATATCATTAGTGTTCAATCAAAATTCACAATAGTAGCATATGTAGAATCAATGAAAGAAACACAATCACAAGATATACACAATATTTATCCTGGTAAACCCTCAAGGGAAAGAAAACCCAACAAAACTTCCTATGTATAAGATGTATAATATATAACCCCAAAACATGTATTCACCTCCTTGATGTTTTGTCTCTCTCTCTCTCTCCTATGCGCTACACAAGTGAGTGAGTCTGTGTTCAAATAAGAAACACGACTCTTATATTTATAAACATTGAGCCAACTGAATTTTACCCTAAACAAGTCAGCCCCACTAAACTGTCTGGGCTGACTTTACCTAGGAAGACTCAAAACAATATTTTAGATTATTCATTAGGGTACTAATGACCCGGATTACAATGGAGGCTTTACCTCACGACTCTATGATGATCAATTACAATAGTAACACCCTAACGGAGGAATAATAACATCTCCCTTGGGTTACATTAGTAAAATACATTCAGAATATCCATTGAAGTTACAATATTTCAACAGTTTTCCTTAACGAGAAGGTTATTCTACTGACAACATCATCAGAGACTATAGGAGAACCGAGAGACAATATATTCAGCAGTATCAAGGTAATACATCTATATGTCATAGGAAGTTTTCACAATTAGTAACTTGAACAATTACTATTCAATGTCTTCATCTTATGCATCAAATGATCACTTGATCCTTTTGTAGCAACACTTCGACCTTTTGATCCTTCGTAGCAACACTTTGATCCTCTTGATCCTTTGCAGTAGTACTTCATTATTATCGATCCTCTATAGCAGCACTTAAATCCTGTCGATCCTTTTCAACAACACTTCGATATTCTCAATCCTTTACAGCAACACTTCGATATTCTCGATCCTTTGTAGCAGCACTTCGATCATTTTGATCCTTTTCAGCAACACTTTGATCTTCTTGATCCTTTACAGCCGCACTTCAATCTACTTAATCCTTTTCCGCTACGCTACCTGTAGTACACATGATCTCTTTGCGAGATGATCGATCCTTGTCAATTTAGGACATAGGTCCAAGGATGATGCAATCCTCCATCATCCTACTCCCCCTTAACAAGGATGGTCCATAGTATTGACCAGTTGAATCATCTACAGCTGAATGTAGATATCGACCGCACCTAGATTTAGGCCTCATCGTCTGTAAGGACTCATGGTAGACCATCCTCATCCTGTTAGAGCGAGGGCCACTCCTGAGTGAGTGTTATACTACAACATCTACATATACATGTAGGCATACTCTCCATACAAGAGTATTGTATGTAGAGCATATCTTAACCACATACAAATGTCGACCCTCATCGTAGAACGTCCTTTCCACTAAGGCTAGGATCACTCCCAAGTGAGTGTTATACTACGACATCCGTGAGGACTCATCATAGAGAATCCTTACCACTAAGGTTAGGACCACTCCTAAGAAAGTGTTATTCTATGGAATCTACATATAAATGTAGGTATACTCTCCATACAAGACTAATGTCTACAAAGAATATCTCGACCGCATGTAAATGTCGGCCCTATCATTTGTAAGGACTCATCGAAGAGAATCCTTACCAATGAGGTTAGAACCACTCCTGAGTGAGTGTCATTCTACAGTATCCACAAATGAATGTGGGTACTCTCCATGTGAGAGTAACATCTGCAGGGCCATCTTTAGCTAGTAAGGACCACTCATATGAAACGAGTGTTATACCTACAATCCTCAAGAGAGGATACTATCATCCACAAGTGAATGTCAGACCTTGTCAGCATCTTCAAGCGTACTTGGCCTCTTTCATGCTGGAGCATCATTGTCAACCCATCATCGATGCTAGTCTCATCATCACTCCCCATTTTCCAAGAGGATCCATATTATCAACCTGCTCCCCCTTTGTAAGAGGATGGTTCATATCTTCAACTTGTTCTTCCTTTTCGAGGAGACTCCCTATCTTCGACTTGTTCCTCCTTTCCGAAGAGGGTCCATATATTCACTATTCCTTCTTGCAAGGAAAGTTTGTAGTCCCATCACTGTTCCTCCTTGCGAGGAAAGTATTTTCGAACTACACCAAGTTTGTCACGAAAATGTTCAAACTTTACTCAAGATAGAGGCTTGGTTAGCACATCAACAACTTTCTCATTGGTACTCACATACTGGAGTTTTATAGCTCCCTTTTGTACCATATCCCTTATATAAAAATATCGGATTTCTATGTGCTTTGATTTTGCATGGAACACCAGATTCTTTGTTATCTTTATACAACTCTGATTGTCACAAAGAATCATTGTGGTGTCCAACTCCATGTCAAATAGTCTTGACATCAGTTTTTGAATCCATATCACTTCACAACTAGTGAAGCAAGCTACTATGTACTCTTCTTCAACTGTGCTGAGAGCAACACTGGACTGTTTCTTAATAAACCATGAGATCATGGCAGATCTTAGACAATAACATCCGTCCGAGGTGTTGTTTCTATCTGTGGCACTTCCTACCCAATGAGAATCTGTATATCCATATAATATGTAGTCATGATCTATACCATAGTAAAGTCCCAAGTATATTGTACCTTTTAGGTACCACATCACATGCTTTTCAACTATCAAGTGAACCCGTTTAGCTTTAACTAGATACTGACTTAGGTGTTCACAACAAAGCATATATCTGGCCTTGTGTTCGTCAGATACATTAATGATCCTATAATATGTCTGTACTGAGTCATATCCACTAACTCTGATGTCTCATCAGGAAACAACTTCAGGTTTGTGTCCATGGGTGTGGCCATGGCCTTATAGTCCAACATATCAAATCTTTTGAAGATTTCTACTACATACTTTCCCTGATTTAGAAATATTCCTTCTGGGCTATGCCACACTTCCAACCCTAGGAAATAATGCATCAATCCAATATATTTCATATCAAATTCTTCAGCTAGCTTCTTCTTGCAATCTGTGATTCTGTTTCTCATTTCCATTCATAAATAGATCATCCACATACAATAATAGTATGACTAGTTCATCATCTATAACCTTCATGTAAAGGTTAGGATCAAATATACTCTTGGTAAATCCCAAGCTTGTCAATAATCTATCTATTATACCATACCAAGCAATAGGAGCATGCTTCAGTCCATACTGAGCCTTTTTCAACTTACATACATGAGTCACTCTGTCTTCGACTTCAAATCCTTGTGGTTGCTTGATGTAAACCTCTTCCTCAATCACACCATTAAGGAAGGTTGTCTTTACATCCATCTGGTGTAAGTCCCACTTCATCATGGAAGCAAGTGCCATGATGGTTATGATGAAAGTGTACCTTGCTACTGGAACAAATGTCTCTTCATAATCAATCCCCTCTTTCTGATAGAATCCTCTAGCCATAAATCTCGCCTTGTACTTTTCAATACTTCCATCAACAACATGGTTTATCTTGTAGATCCATTTTGAAGATACCACACTCTTGTTTTCTGGTTTGGGTACTATATCCCAAACATCATTCTTCATTATTGACTAGTATTCTTTCGTCATTGCTTCGACCCATTCTTTATTTTGTGCAGCTCCTCATAGCTAGTGGTTTCTTGATCTACAAGGTCACACTTCAAAGCTACATAACTAGATTATGGATTTGATCTTTTGTTTGTTCTTGTGGAGCCTTCTAAATCTCCATATCTCTCTTCTTCTTATATGATTTATCTTACCCAAGCAGGTTTTATCTTTAGAGAGATATCCATAGTAGGGGGTTCCTATGGTTCTAGCATATCATGATATTCAAATGCTACGATTTTAGGAGAGGGTTCAGCTTCTACCATTATGGGAGGTACATCCTCTTCATGTACTTCTTCAATATGACACCTTCTCGATTTCTTAAGAGCTATCTCTTCATCAAATTCTACATCCCTACTAATATCGATATGATGGAATCATGAAATGTATATCCTGAAGGATTTGAATACTTCACAATATCCAATAGATATTCCCTTCTTTCCAGAAGGATCCATCTTGGTTCTCTTCTCTTTCGAAATATGTACATATACTAGATTGCCAAATATCTTGAGATGGCTCACTTCAGGTTTCTTTCCTGTATACATCTCTTCAAGAGTCTTGAATCCAAGAGCACTGTTAGATAATCTATTATGGACATATACGATTGTTCTTAGTGCTTCATCCCACAGGTGCATGGGGAGGTATTGGTCATGAATCATGGTCTTTACTGCTTCCATAATGGTTCAACACTATTATGTTGGGGATTATAGGGAGTGGTTAGTTCCCTCTTGATTCCTTCCTCCTTACAGAATGCTTCAAATTTCCTTGAAGTGTATTCTCCACCATTAGCTGATATAACTGTCTTGATTTTCTTTTCTGAAAGCTTCTCTATCAAGGCTTTGAATTTGTTGAATTTCCCAAACACTTCACTCTTGTTATTCAAGAAGTATATCCATGCCTTTCTTGAATAGTCATCAATAAATGTGACATAATATTCATATCCACTTAATGATATGGAGGACATAGGACCACATACATCAAAATGAATTAGTTCTAATGTACCTTTAGTATTTGTTTCACTTTTCATAAAGGGATTCTAGATGTTCTTTCCTCTTGCAGATCCTTTTCAAGTTCCCTCATGATCAATATTTATATTTGGTAACCCTTTTACCACCTTTCTCACATAAGGCAATGCTTTGTAGTTGATGTGAGCAAGCCTCCTATGCCATAGTTCACTTGAGATAGTAGTCTCATGGAAAAGGGCTGTCTCTAGATGTCCTTTGATTTTATACAATCCTCCTTCTTATTATCCAAGGACCACAACATCTTAAAGTGTATTTCCTTTGGACCACATAAGTACTTGTACATCTATAAAATAAACTCTATATCCTTTCTTATTTAGAGCTGAGATGGAAAGTAAGTTCTTTTTGAAACCTAGTACATACAGTACTTGCTTCATATCTTCATGGAAGTCTCAAAGTCAACCTTGTAGCTTGATTCATCAATACCTTTGATGGGATAAAGATAGTTATCTCCCAATGATACCTTTTGAGGAGAGTTCATTTCTTCAAGTATTGTTAGAGTTTGCTTCTTCCGTGTCATGTGCTTTGAAAAACCACTATCAATAAGCCATGTATCTTCTCCAGGTGTTACAGACCCAGAGAGTGCAGAGAATAGTATATATATTCATCTACATATTCTTCTTTTGTTAGTCTCTTTCTAGGTCTTTCTTCCTCATCCTCATCTTCAACTAGATGAGCATGATGTCTCTTGTTGTTGTTATTCTTCTTCTTTGGCGATGGACACTCTTTGGCAAGGTGTCCTATCTTATGACAGTTGTAGAATTGATACTTGAGTAATCCTTATTCTTCTTTTGAAACTTATTCTTTGAAGGTTTATGTTTACCTTTATTGACGTTTGATTGTTTTCTTTCTTTAGTATGGATGGCTAGATCCTGATAATCTTCTCTGGCTTCTCTAGATTCTTCTTGAATGCAATCTTCCCATACTATGTCAAACTTCATACTTTCTTTTCTGGCATGCAGAGTCTGTATGGATGAGTCCCAAGGTCTAGTGAGACCATTGAGAGTAGTCATAACTAGTTCATCCTCATCAAGGGTGTGTCCAATAGCACTTAGTTTCTCTATGAATTGGAAAACCCATGAAGTGATCTTGAATTGATTCTCCTTTACTCATCTTGGTTCCCTTTATTTGAGCTCTCAGATTCATCTTTCTGTTGATGTTCCTTCCCTCATACATTCTAGAAAGTGCATCATACATATGCTTTGGTGTCTTCTTAGATGACACTTGAGGGATCAAATGATCTTTAATAGAATAAACAATGATCATCATTACCTTGATTAGGTCGTGTTCATGCTTCTCCTTAGCTTCAAATTCTGTTGGCTCTGCAACTTCATCCTTGATGTAATTCTCAAGTCCATTCTCTCTGAGAATGAGACCAATCCTATACTTCCATGCTAGGAAGTTTTATATTCCTTTCAGTTTATCCACAAGCTTAGTGGTTGGGGCTATCCTGTCCAGTAGGTCACTAAAAATTGAAAAATTTCAAAATGAAAAGCTAACCTTACTAGGAGATGCGCTTGACTGAGGTGAGTTGGTTGGTCCAACTGATTTCTGGAGATCCCAAATCTTCACCCTTCAAATCCTACTTGCGAGGTTGCAGCTCTATAGAATTTTTGGTTCTGGTTTTCTGTAGTTTTTTGGTTCAAGGACAAACTAGGGTTTGGATTTCTCGGAGATTCAACCACCCAAAAAATTTGATCTTGGGCTCAATAGATTCCCTTTAGGGAGGCACAACTTTATATGCAAGCAAATATTCCAAATTCCAAATTTCGCCCACTTGCCTTGGTGAAGAAGTTTCCTTGATTTGATTACCCGATAGAGTTGAATGTTCTATTGGTGGGTTCCCTTCATCTATGTTTCCATGATCCAATCCATTGTATATTGTTCAATACATTCTAGATTGACTTATGTAGTGTCCAAAATCTCAACCACCTCTGAAGTGTGCAAGAGAGGTGGAAAATATGGTCGAAGCAATTCCACATCAAATATTGGGTGCAAGCTTAGGAATGGAGGAATATTTAATTCAAAATATTTCTTTCCTAGAGCCTTCGTGATGGTGTAAAGACCATATCAAAGTGTACTGAGATTTCTGTGGGTTCCTACAAGACATTCCTTCTGCAAATGCAACCACACCTTATCCCCAAATTGAAACTTGTGTGGAACTCGATGTTGGTCATGCCATTGTTTGTACTTTCTATTGGAGTTTTGCATGATACCATGAACCTATTGTTGGATGTGTTGGATCATTTCAATGAATTTGTATTTGAGTATGGGAGGACTTGTCTTGTGTAGATCCAATAGGATAGTTACATCAGTGGAGGCCAATGGTTGGAACTCCAAGCACACCTGAAAGCGGTTGTTGCCAATAGAGTTTTGGGTGGATTTGTTGTAACTATGTTGAACATATGGAAGGATATCATCTCACATTCTTGGATGTTTGGATTTGTACACATGTAGGATATGCACAATCATCTTGTTAACCACTTTTGTCTGCCCATTCGTTTTAGGGTTGAAGACACTTGATCTGGTTCCCTTGGTGTCCATTATAGATGATAAGGATGACATGAAGGAGCTAACAAACCTATTATCCTGATATGAAAAAATGGTCCATGGTGGACCAAAATGAACCCAAAAATTCTCAGAGAATATCTTAGAAGTGGCTTCAGCTATGACACTCTTCATGCATGGTGTTAGAATGTCCATCTTACAGAATTGATCGACAACCATCAAAACATAGTCATGACCATGCTTGGTGGAGGGAAAACCTGACATATAACCCATTGAAACTGAATCCCAAGGATTGTATAGGATAGGCATAGGAGTGCACAACCCTTGCTTCTTGATAGAAGGATTAACAATGGAAAAAAATCTACGATAAGATATACTTGTTGATGTCCTTCCATATTTTTGCTAGTATAAATTATTCTGAAGCACTGCTACTGTATTCTCCATGCTGAAGTGTCCAACCACATGAATGCAGTGTGCTTCCCAAATTAGTTTTTCATGCTCGCTTGGTGGTATACAAATATGGCCCAAATAGAACAAAAGTGCGTCATGGAGGTGAAATTCTGGAACTTGTTGTTATGATTTTAATGGTTATACACGAAATAAAGAGAAATAGAACAATACAAAATAACACAAATATTTTCCTTTGGGAAACCACAAGGGAGAAACCCCAACAACTTATTTAGTATAGATTTCTTCACCAAGTGCAATGCCAACCAAGATAAGATAAACCCAAAGAAAATAAAAACTATCTCTTCTCTCCAACAATCTTCTTCTCTCTCCCTCTTGCATACTTGCTTGAATGAGAAGTGGTTCCAAATGCTACCTGCACCCTCTCTATTTATACTCATCAAATGAGTGACATTTTTACCTCTTTGGGTCGACCTATTGCGTTAAACAAGGTCAAAATCCTTAGGAGACTCAAAATAACATTTATATAATATTTGTTGTGGGTACTATTGACCCAACTTACAACATAAGGTTTACATTGATTCCTTGAAGTAAATTTGCATGACCAAGTACATAAATAACATCACCCGAAGGAGGTACAACAATAATACAATAAAATCACAACAAGAATATATTTCGAAGTTACATTATTCAACACTCCCCTTTAACAAGGAATATATTCTTCTGTCACGGTCATCATCCCTCGACATCATCACTGGATCTTGTCACTCATCACTGGACATCATCATTGGATCTCATCATTTCTACTACAGCTTAGTACTCAGGCAATTAACTTGTGACATATTGCGAATAGATACATCATCAGAAGTTTGTCATCAACTGGCCCTTTTTCATGTTGGGTGTACATCTTATTTCAGTGCTACACCAACCTTGTTTCATGCTGGTTAGTACCCTCATGTCTCGATGATATAAACAACCATGCTGAGATATAGCCTCTCTCATACTGGTATCTACCCTCGGTGATATGACCAGTCATACTGGAATCTACCCTCGATGATACGACCAGTCATACTGGGATTAACCCTTGATGATATGACGAGTCATATTGGGATATCCCTCGGTGATACCACCGACCATGTTGGGATATACCCTTATAGATACAACCACTCATACTGGGATATCCCTTGGTTATACAACCAACCATTTTGGGATCTACCCTCAGAGATACAACCACTCATACTTGGATCTCCCTCGATGGTAGCATGAACCATGTTACGATCTACCCTTGGAGATGCAACCACTCATACTAGGATATCCTTCGGTGATACCACCAACCATGTTGGGATCTACCCTTGGAGATACAACCACTCATACTAGGATCTCCCTCATTGATACGACCAACCATGTTGGGATCTACCCTTGGAGATACAACCACTCATACTGGGATCTCCCTTGGTGATGCCACCAACCATGTTGGGATCTACCCTTGGAGATATAACCACCCATACCGGGATCTCCCTTGGTGATACGACCAACCATGTTGGGATATACCCTTGGAGATACAACCAACCAACTTGGGATCTTCCCATACAGTGACCAGTCCTTTTTCATACTAGGTGTACACCTTTGTAGTGTTAGTCCTTTTTCATACTAGGTGTACACCTCTGCAGTGCAAGTCATTTTTCATACTAGATCCAAATATCATGCATCTTACATAGAGCCAACCATTTTTTATGATGGATGTGAATACCACTCGCCTTCCATAGAGACATCCCTTTTTTATGCTTGATGTGAAGACCAATTGTATTCCATAGAGATAACCATTTTTCATGCTGGATGTGAAGACCACACAGACTCATCAATCCCTCTTGAGATGGAAACTGATGTGGATAAATCCAATATTGTCACTGAAGTAATGTTAGAATAGTAATCCACTCATTAGCACCTAATTACACTACTTAAACAATTTTATTGCCTTTTAAGCTTTAATACACTATATGGTGGACTAGGGGTGCTTAGTTGGAAAAATGCCAAGTCATATTGAGGATTTCACACCCACATGAGAATTCTAGCTCAGTCAACCAGCCACAGGTTCACCTCCATCATTCCTGGTGTGCTCCCATTCTTTGGACATGCAAGTTGACTTGGAGCGCTAGAGTGGGATTTTGGCCAATTTTGGCTTGATTTGGTGCATTAAATGCTGCGTTGAGACTCTAAACCACCCATATTTCCACACACACATTGCTCAAGGTGTAATAATTTACCCACAACACATCAGCCATGTCCACTCAACAATTCATGGCTGTTTGGGGTGATTTGGGACATGATTGGCCCACCTAGGGGGGTTTGATGCCATTTTGACAATTTTGACTTATATGCTCACAATTGGATTCCAAAGCCTTAGGAAACTCCTATGTTGTAATATATACTTGATAATAACAAGTTTCATGGTTAGCAAGTCCAAAATTATCTTGTTCCATTTCACATTGTGTGTGTAATTTGTCTTTCAATTGATGGTTTTTTTTCTAGTTTTGCACCAAATTTGATTTGTGAGCTTCACTAATGCTCCTATATTTTCCTGTGGTTCAATTTTATCACATGGTATCAAAGCATGTTGGATATTTTTGAGTTTTAGATCATTTTAGAATGATTTGAGCTGCATTTTTAGTGGAGTTCTAGATAAAATCGAATTGTGTTTTGTAGAACATCCGACAATTTCTTCATCATCAGCGCAGGCAGAAATGGAGGCTACCCACATCATGCTAACACCCTTCAATTTCTTTGATTGGAAGGAAGAGATGGTGATTTAGCTGAGAGCCAAAGGGATTTACAGAGTTACCATGGGAACTGAGGTGGAACCAAATTCTGCAATTGAGAAAGCCAAGTACTTCAACAGATTGGATGAGGAATTTGGATTGCTGTGTCTGAGCATCTCGAGAGAGCTATTGTTCCACATTGATAGTTTGTCAACACCCAATGAGGTTTGGGTAAAACTAGAGACTCTATTTGGGAAAATAGATGAGCTACGTGGTCACCAACTTGAGAATGAGCTTATCAGGTTAAGCCCAACGCCCTATGACACAATCCAGGACTTCTTAACCAAGTTTAAGTCACTTATGTTGTATTTGAAGTAGTGTGGCAATAAAAAGAAAGAGTACCAATTGATATTGTCTATACTTTCGAAGTTGGGGCTAGATTTCTCAGTTTTTGTGAGTACATTCCACTCCGACAAGTTAACACTTCGAAATTGGCAAATGCCCAGTCTAGAAAATTTCATGGAGTCACTCACTCAGGAGAAAGAAAAACTTGTCCAAATGGGCACCATAAAGACCAAGGATCAAGCACTAACAGTGGGAGTTTTGAATTCCTCAAAGGGAAAGCCCAAGTCCAAGAATTTGAAGCTACCAGAAAAACCCAAATCCAGTGATGCAAGTTCAAATCCTTCCAAGGAGAAGGATAAGAGTGGAAAATAGAAGGCCAAATGCACATATTGCAACAAGGGATGGCATCTAGAGAGCTCATGCATGAAAAATACCATTGACACCATGGCGCAACTCAGGGATGATTTTAAGGAACCATACTTATTTAAAAGTGTATAAATGTTGGTGAATCTTACCAATTCTTAAAACAACAACTATAAAATGTTTGGTGATATTTTTCAAAAAATATTTTAATTTCCAAAGATTTTCTATCGTTTATATAATAAACTGGAGATTTTTAGGCTAAAAAAAGTTTACTCCATCAAAATTGGGCGAAACAGGGCTTCAAAAATTGCAAAATTGTGAATCATTTTTTGGAGAAACCCCCTAAAAATACCCCATGGGCTAAATTTCGCCCCTAAAATTATCCCTAGTGCAACTGCTGGAGAGGAAGAACATTCTAGTCCTTGACAATGCAAGGAAGAAGGATGGAAACTCTAGTTCAAGTGAGAGTAAGGAGAAATGTCATGATTTGGTGGCAGGTACTTCTTACTCTTCATCTTTTTTCATTGATTCAGGCGCTTCTAGGCATATGGTAGCCAAGAAGTAGCTCTTCTTCTCCATGAGTTTGAATGCTGGCCTAACAGTTCGAATGGGGGATGATTCAGAACTCCAAACCAAGGGGACTGGGAGGATTTGTTTGGAGCATGGCTTCTTCAGTGAAGTATTATATGTACCAGATCTTGCAGCAAATTTGTTGTCAGTATATCAAATGAACCAAACAGGAGAGCCAAAGAGAGTGACCTTCACTCCAGACATGGTAGATATTGCAGAGATCTCAACAGACCAAGTCATTGTAATTGGCTATGCAGATCACTATGAGAGGATGTACAAGTTCTCTAACTTCCTCCCCACTTCCAATGACCAAGCACTTCTCTCACATGCCAATGAGGTTTCAAATATATGGCATGAGAGGTTTGGTCACATGAACTACAAGTACTTGCAGGCACTACACATTGATGAGATGGTGGAAGGCCTTCCACAAATCGGCTCATCAAATGGAGCACGCATTGGGTGCGTAGTTGGGAAGCATACCAAGCAAAGCTATGAGAAGGGGAAAGCAAGGAGAACAACCCAACCAATTGGGTTAGTGAATTCAGACTTGATTGGTCCATTGCCCACTCCATCATATGATGGATCAAGGTATGTGCTTACTATCATAGATGATTACTCTCGATTTTATTGGGTGTACTTCCTTAAATTGAAGTATGAGGTGTTTGAACACTTGAATACTTGGAAGGAATTTGTAGAAAATCAGAGTGGGAATAAGATTAAAGTCCTTAGGACTGATAATGAAAAGGAGTATGTGAATAAGAAGCTACAACTGCTTTTTGAGGAGAGTAGCATCCAAATGCAACACTCAACTCCCTACACACCACAACTAAATGGTGTGGCTGAGAGGAAGAATAGGTCACTCAAGGAGATGGCCACTTGCATGATAGAAGAAAGGGATCTAAGTCTTAATATATGGGCTGAATCCATTATTTGTGCTTCTCACATACAAAACAGATCCTTTCAAAAATCAATAAAAGGAATGACACCTTATGAGGCATGTTTGGTCAAAATCCAAATGTCTCAAATTTCAGAATTTTTGGGACTAGAGCATGGGTTAGAATTCCCTATGAAAAGAGGAAAGCCTTGCAAACAAAAAGGAAGGAGTGCATCATGGTTGGGTATGGTGAAGAAACCAAAGGTTACAAGCTCTTTGACACCTCCACTTGCAAGACATTTGTTGAGAGAAGTGTGCAATTTGAAGAAGAGCCAATTCTTGATTTCGAGCTTGCACCGGGGCAATGCTCCTCTCCTCAACCATTTGAAGATGTAAGTGATGATACATACTCTGTTTTTTCTGATATTTCTGATAAATTTTTTTTCTGAATATGACTCACCATCTAGGCGCAAGTGGGATGAAAAAAATGTACAAGCAGCTGGGGAATTGGCAGGAAATCCCCATGAGCCTAGGAAGACTAGATCACAAACTAGAAGAGCTTCCTTTGCAAGTGATAGTGCTCTCGATGAGCACTATTATATGCTGGTTGGGACTTATAATCAATCATATTAGCAAGCCTGTAATGACCCAATATGGATATCAGCAATGTAAGATGAATTTCAGTCCCTCCAAAAGAACAATACATGGGAATTGGTTTCCCTTCCTCCCAAGAGGAAAGTTGTTCAATGCAAATGGTTTTCCGAACCAAAATTTATGCTTATGGTTATGATATGAAACATAAAAAAATATTTGTTGCTAATGGATATTCTCAGGTCCATGGTGTTGATTACACAGAGACCTTTGCACAGGTTGCAAAGATGGACTCAATTAGACTAGTTCTAGCGCTGTCAGCTAGTAAAGGTTAGGAAGTTCACCACATGGATGTTAAGAGTGCTTTATTACATGGTGATCTACAGGAATAAATGTATATGCAGCATCCTGAATGTTTCCAAGAGGATCCTTCATTGGTATGTAGGTTGAAGAAATCTTTGTATGGACTCAAGCAAGCCCCCAGGGCTTGGTATGCAAAAATGGACGCCTTTTTGCTCTCAATTGGTTTCACTAGATGCAAATCAGACCCTAATGTGTATTTGCAGAAACTTGATGGTATTTTTCAAGTCATTTTTATTTATGTTTATGATCTCCTCATTACAGGTATCTGCACCAATTTAATTGGCCAAATCATATCATCTTTGCATAGTGAATTTTCCATGACCCACCTAGGATTGCTAAGGCAATTTTTGGGCTTGGAAATTGAGAAAAATGAAAGGGGCATCAACCTGAGTCAACCAAAGTATGCTTAAAACCTAATAAAGAAGTTTAACATGGCTGAGTGTAAGGCAGCCATGTATCCCTTTCTTTCTGGTATTAAAATGCATGAATTTGGTAATTCTCCATTGGTAGATTTCACACTCTACAGGCAACTAGTGGGCAGCTTGCTCTACCTCACTCACACAAGACCTGATTTGTCTTATGATGTAAGTTATGTAGAAATACATATGTACCAGAAACATGAGATCCATTGGAGAGCAGCAAAAATAATTCTCCAGTATGTCCAGGGAACCAAGAACTTTAGGGTGCACTACACAGCTAGTTCCTCACTTCAACTAGTTGGATTTTCTGATTTAGATTGGGATGGAGGTCCCACTAAAAGGAAGTTAACTTCAGGTTTTAGTTTTAAGTTTTATGAAGGTCCCATTTTCTGGTCAAGTAATAAGCAACACACTATTTCACTTTCATTAGCAGAGGCTGAGTATAGGGCAGCAGTCAATGCTGCTACACAATGTGTTTGGTAGCAGGGAATTCTCCGGGAATTTGGTGTCACAATTGATTCCCCAACCAACATTTGGGTGGAAAATAAAAGTGCCATACAAATATATACTGATCCATTTCAGAGACAAAGAACAAAACATATTGAGATACACATGCATTATATTCGGGGCTTAGTGCATGACAGGCTGATCTCACTATAGTATTGCCCATCCACCGAGCAAACTGCTGATATTTTTACCAAGGATTTCATTGAGAAGACCTACACCTACCTGAGATATTTTCTTGGGGTGAGTGAAGGATGGTAATTTGCTGTTATTTATTGTAGTTCTAGCCTCATGTCCATTCTTGAGGGAAGGTTTGGGCCCATGAGGTTTTCCTTCTTTTCCTTGGTTCACATGGACAAATAAAATTGTAATTTCTGAATTATGAATTTGAGGTGACTTGAGCCATTGTTGCCAAGGCCTCCATAATTTTGTGAGCTATACTTAGTTGTTGGATGAAGGGAGGGTGTTATAATAGTAATCCACTCATTAGCACCTAATTACACTACTTAGTCAATTTTATTGCTTTTTAAGATTTAATACACTATGTGGTGGACTAGGGGTGCTTAGTTGGACAAATGCCAAGTCATATTGAGGCTTTCACACCCACATGAGAATTCCTACTCAGTCAACCAGCCACATCTGCACCCCCATCATTTTTGGTGTGCTCCCATTCATTGAATGTGGACATGCAAGTTGACTTGGAGCGCTAGAGTGGGATTTTGGCCAATTTTGGCTTGATTTGGTGCATTAAATGTTGCATTGACTTGTCTACTTCTTATTGAGGCAATAAATCATACCGGATCCCAAACTAAAGTAGCAACCTAAAGTGCTCTTCCTATCTATAGCACTACCAACCCAATCAGAGTTAGCACATCCCTATAGGCAGATCCTCTGATCTCTCATATAACTGATGCCATACTCAATCGTACCTTTCAGGTACCTCAACACATGATTTTCCACAATCATGTGAACATGTATTGAATCCACCATGTACTAGCTCAAAGTGTTCACCACAAAACATATATCCACCCTCATGCTCGTCAAGTACATCAACAAACCAATCATCCTCATGTAGACTATGGCATCAACTATATTTGAAGTAGGATCACACAACAACTTCAAGTTCAATGCCATTGGTGTGGCAATAGCCTTGAAATCCATCATCTCGAATCTCTTCAAGATATCTACTGCATATTTTCCTTGACTAAGGAAAATATCATATGTATGCTGCCACACCTCAAGACCTAAGAAATAGTTCATCATACCCAGGCCTTTCATCTGAAGCTCTATGACGAGCCTCTTCTTTGTTTCTGCTATGAGCTTCTCATCGTTTGTCAGGAACATATAATCATCTACATACAACATGTTGGATTTTCTCCCTCCTCCAAGGATCCCAACTGAGGTTCAGTCCCTTCTGCTCAGTGCAACAAAGCCCAAGATATCAGCTCGAAATAGCAAAGCTCAGTCGACAACACTTGTGACGCATATGCAGTCTCACCCGAGAGATCTCTCTTATGTTTAAATATTGTAACTTCAAAGGATATTCTAAATGTATTTTACTGATGTAACCCAAGGGAGATGTTATTATTCCTCTAACGTGGTGTTACTATTGTATTTGGTCATCATAGAGTCATGAGGTAAATCCTCCTCTTATGTCAGGTCTTTAGTACCCTAATAAATAATATAATATATTGTTTTTGAGTATTCCTAGGTGAAGTCAGCCCAAATTTTTTATTGGGGTCAACTTTTCTAGTGCAAAATGTTAATTGACAATTAGTATAAATAGAGGAGTTGTGGTTCTTATTTGAACACAGACTCACTCACTTGTGTAGTGCATAGGAGAGAGAGAGAGAGAGAGAGAGAGAGAGAGAGAACAAATGGAGGAGAACAATTGGTTTTGGGTTGTCTTTTATACATCTTATACAGAGGAATTTTTTGCTGGGTTTTCTTCACTATGAGGGTTTCCCAGGATAAATCTTTATGTTCTTTTTGTGGCTGTGCTTGTCTATCTTTCAGTGATATTTTTGCTTATGGTTATGCTATTATGATGCTAAATGCTATAATATCTGAGATAACCATTAAAACTTAACATGGTATTAGAGCCACCCTGAAAGAATTCTTTGTGAAGCCGAAATGGTGTTACAACTACAGCTATTGAAGATTAGGGTTTCATGCTTGAAAACCCTAAAATACTAAAACTAGTAGTTTTGGTATATTTTCTATATTTCAATATTGGAAAAGGTTCAAGAGACAAAAAATTTACAGACCTAAGATAAATTCCTGATGTACCCCGTGTAAAATTTTTAGCCTCATCTTCACTATATTCTGGGAGATATGATTCCACCAAGTCAGGGTTCCAACCTCTCCCAGGATTCAGCCTTAAACAGGTGACCTAGGGAGAATTTCTATATGTCGGGATACGAAGGTCCAAATGAAATTTTGAAAGATGTTCTAGAAAGGGAATAGAATATATTTTTTGTGGTAAACATTTCATATCTCGAAGGTAAAATAGTGACACTTAGAAGTCCGTACAAGTTTTCTCTTATGAACAGTATTGAAATAAGTCACCTTGGGACAAAGCGCATAAGTCTCAATTGGTTAAGCCAATTCTGCTATAACCTACGGTTTTGGAAAGAGGACATACAATTATACCTTAGTGCAAAGTTTTAGACATAGAGGATCATTATTTTCAGAGATACCACAGAAACAATATTAGGCATTTATGCATAAGAAACTGAAGAAAACTAGGGCATCAGATATTTTGCAGTCCTGATCACAGTTTTGGGAAAATGAGTATACTTCTCAGCTCGCATTGAGGAGGTGCATCTTTCTATACAATAAGATATGAAATATACCTCAATTGAAAAATTAGGGTTTCTCTGTCAAACCCTAGGTCTACCAGAAGCAACATTCCAGAAAATATTTCAAGAAAGCATGAGATTGAAGCAATCTCACTGGTCAAAGAAGAAGCTGCCTATCCAGAAGGAGATGATGACAAACAAACATAGATAAGTATTTGAATTGTCTTTCCTGTATATGCTGTGTATTATGCATGATATAATGTTTGCATTAATGACAATATAATACTAATTGCATGTGATGGGTAAGTAGCCCATGGTGCTATACAACTCTCCATTGCTAGTTGTCTAGAATGAAACCTCTTTGTTGACATATTGGATTAGTGCAAAATATAAATGATGCCATGGTAGAGATGGAAGGAGTCTATAAAGTTTTTGTGAGATATGGATGAATTTTGTATTGGATAAACAGTTGCATGATGCATAATAATTTGTTGTTATGCATATGTTCTATGAAATGGTTCTAACCATGCAACTGGTGCATTTGAATTCTAGGAAAAGTCCTGTACAACCGCCTACAAGAAAAGGAAGATGAGACTTGTTCCGAAGAACAAGGGATGACAATTCAATATTCACTCCAATAAACATGAATCTAAAGCTCCTAGGGTTAGAGACACCGTGATGGAATAAAGTGCTTCAGAGAACGGTGGATCCACCTCGAAAGATGAAGACCACCTTGGGTACGAGAGATAACACAAATGAAGAAAAGTATGGAGATACTTCCAAACCAAAGGAAGAGTCCTCAGGCACACTCTAGTTGTATAACACAGTTGAGTGACATCATTGATGCTAACTTTTTGGCTATAGAAGAAGCTATGATTAAAGAGTAACAACTGATCATGGGGAATGATGTCTACGATATGGTCCCAAGACCTGAAGGGAAGTCCGTAGTGTCTTCCATATAGATCTACAAGAACAAGTGTAAAAAGCAAGGTTTTTGGTTTAGACTATTACATGAAATACTCTATTGACCAGACACACTTCTTTAGTAGAAGTATATATCAAGCAAAGAAACACCTATACAAAATATGCCTTGTACGAGCTCAGAAGACACCCATAGATAAGCACATCTAGGAGCTTGACAGATCACCTAGAGCGATGAATATCTTAACCTTTGCTACAAGGTTGAAGATGGAAACCTATAGAAGACAACAAGCTCATAGATGGGTGAAAGAGGAACTTATCGACAAAGTTCAAGTTAAAGGGATCTTGGTATCTAGTAACCTGAGATAGATACATAGTAGTAGATGATGCTACCTGTCACTCTAGTATAGAATGCAGAGGGAAGATGATGCTCTGCTTTAGGGGGAGTGACTACAGAAGATCTCTGAGTTCGACATGGTATGACATGATGGAAAAATTCCCAATGGACCGAGACTTTACCAAGAGTAAAGTGGGTTCCAACCTTCAAGGTTGAATGAGGAAGACTAGGATATGTCGATGACCTAACAAAATGAACTCATCATAGATGCAATCATGGAAAAATACCACAATGATGTTTGGGATATAGTATCCAAACTAGAAAGCAAGAGTGTGGTATCTTCTAAGTGGATTTGAAAGATAAAATATGCTGATGATGGAAGCAAGGAAAGATTTGTGGCTAGAGGATTCTCTCAGAGAAAGAGAATTGATTATGAAGAGACATTTTATCCAAGAGCAAGGTACACTTCCTTCAAAACTATCATGGCACTTGCTTCCATGATGAAGTGGGATATACATCAGATGGATGTAAAGACAAGCCTTCCTTAATGGTGTGATTGAGTAAGAGGTTTACATAGAATAGCCATAAGGATTTGAAGTCGAAAATAGAGGGACTCATATATGTAAGTTGAAAAATGATCCATATGGACTAAAGCAAACTCCTAGAGCTTGGTATTGAAGAACATATAACTTCTTGACAAGAATGGAATTTACCAAGAGTAAAGTTGATCCTAACATTTACCTTAAGGTTATGGACTATGAACCTGACATACTATTGTTGTATGTGGATGATCTAATTCTAACTAGAAATGAGAAATAGATCATTGATTGCAAGAAGAATCTAGCTAAAGACTTCGAGATGAAAAGATCTTGGATCGATGCATTATTTCCTCAGGCTGGAAGTGTGGAAGAGATCAGAAGGAATATTTTCAAACCAGGAAAAGTATGCTGTGGAAATATTAAAGAAGATTTGATATGTTGGATTGTAAATCCATGGCCACACCCATGGATACCAACATGAAGCTGTTGTCTAATGAGACACTAGAGTTAGTGTATATGACTCAGTACAAACACATTTTTGAGTCGTTGATGTATATGATGAACACAAGGTCATATATATGCTTTGCTGTGAACAACTTGAATTAGTATATAGGTAACCCTAGATGTGTTCACCTAATAGATGCAAAGCATGATGAGGTACCTTAAAGGAACGACAGACTTGGGACTTTACTATGGTAGAGATCATGACTATAGACTATATGGATATACAGATTCAGATTGGGAAGGAAGTGCCGCAGACAGAAATAGCACCTTAGGTGGATGTTATTGTCTGGGATCCACCATGATCTCATGGTTTAGTCCAGTGTTGCTATCAGTACAATTGAAGCTGAGTACATGGAAACTTGCTCCACTATTTGGGAAGCCATATGGCTTCGAAAAGATGATGTTAGGACTATTTGACATGGAGTTGGATACCACTGTTATTCTCTGTGACAACTAGAGTTGCATAAAGATGACAAAGAATCCTATGGAATATGGTACTGAAGGGAGACATAAAAATCAAGTATGCGAGTAACAATGAGCAAGTTGCTGATGTAGTGACCGAGATTCTGTGACAAGCTTGGTGTAGTTCATAAAGACTTTCCTCGCAAGGAGGAACAATGATGATGATACTACAGAATTTCCTCGCAAGGAGGAACAATGATGATGATACTATAGAATTTCCTCGCAAGGAGGAACAATGGTGATATGGACTTTCTTCAGAAAGGAAGAATGAGTCGAAGTCATGGAATTTATTCAGAAAGGAAGAACAAGTCAAATATGTGGACTTTATTTAGAAAGGAGGAACAAGATGAAGATATGGACTATACTTGAAAAGGAAGAACAGGTCGACACTATGAACCCTCCTTGGACAAAGGGGTATCAGGTTGATAATATGGATCCTCCCAGAAAATGGGGAGTGATTATGAGACTGATATCGATGATGCATGACAGTGATGATGGTCTGAAATTTGTTTGTGGATGATATTATCCTATCTTGAGGATGGCAGGTATAACACTCTATTCATGAGAGTGGTCCTTACTTGCTAAGGATGGACCTGCAGATGATACTCTTATGTGGAGAGTATAGCTACATTCATATGGAGATTCCATAGAGTAACACTCGCTTGGGAGTGGTCCTAACCTGTGTGGTATGGATTCTCTATGATGATACTCTTATGTGGAGAGTATAGCTACATTCATATGTAAATTCCATAGAGTAACAATCGCTTGGGAGTGATCCTAACCTGTGTGGTATGGATTCTCTATGATGATACTCTTATGTGGAGAGTATAGCTACATTCAAATGTAGATTCCATAGAGTAACACTTGCTTGGGAGTGGTCCTAACCTGTGTGGTATGGATTCTCTATGATGAGTCCTCACGGACGCCATGACTGACATTGTGTATGCAGTCAAGATACTCTTATGTGGAGAGTATAGACACATTCATATGTAGGTTCCATAGAGTTAACACTTGCTTGGGAGTGGTCCTAACTTGTGTGGTATGGATTCTCTATGATGAGTCCTCATGGACACCAGGAATGAAATTGTGTATGCAGGTGAGATACTCTTATGTGGAGAGTATAGATACATTCATATGTAGGTTCCATAGAGTTAACACTCGCATGGGAGTGGTCCTAACCTGTGTGGTATGGATTCTTTATGATGATTCCTCACAAACGCCGGGAATGACATTGTGTATGCAGTCGAGATACTCTTATGTGGAGAGAATAGCTACATTCATATGTAGATTCTCAGAGAGTAAACACTAGCTTGGGAGTGGTCCTAACCTGTGTGGTATGGATTCTCTATGATGATTCCTCATGGATGACGTAGTATAACACTCACTTGTGAGTATTCCTAACCTGTGTGGTATGGATGGGCTATGGACCAAAAATAGGTGCAGTCAAGATCTACATTTAGTTGTAGACGATTCAGTTGATTAATTTCATGAAACATGTTAATGGAGGACTGCATCGTCCTTGGAATTATGTCCTAAAGTGTGAGGGATTGATCATCCCACAATTGGATCAGGATTGCATCATCCTTGGACTTATGTCCTAAAGTGATAGGGATTGATCATCTCACAAATTGATCATGTGTACTGCAGGTAGCATGGTGGAAAAGGATCAAGTAGATCGAAGTGCGGTTGCAAAGGATCAAAAGGATCGAAGTACTGCTGCAAAGGATCGAAAGGATCGAAGTTCTACTGCAAAGGATCGAGAAGATTGAAGTGCTGCTGCAAAGGATCGAGAAGATCAAAGTGCTACTGCAAAGGATCGAGAAGATCGAAGTGCCACTACAAAGGATCGAGAAGATCAAAGTTCCACTGCAAAGGATCAAGAAGATCGAAGTGCTACTGCAAAGGATCAAAAGATCGAAGTCCTGCTGCAAAGGATCAGAAGATCGAAGTACTACTGCAAAGGATCAAAATATCAAAGTGCTTATATGAAGGATCAAAAGATTTTTCTTTGCTGCAAATAAAGGATCAAGTGATCATGTGATGCAGAATATGAAAAGCAACTGTTCCAAGTTACTAATTGTGAAAACTTCCTGTGACGTATAGATGTGTCTCCTCAATGTACTATTGTAATTGTCTCTCTGGTCTCCTATAGTCTATGATGACGTTGTCAGTAGAATAACCTTATCATTAAGGGGGAGTGTTGAAATATTGTAACTTCAAAGGATATTCTAAATGTATTTTACTGATGTAACCCAAGGGAGATGTTAATATTCCTTCGACAGGGTGTTACTATTGTATTTGGTCATCATAGAGTCATGAGGTAAAGCCTCCTATTATGTCGGGTCTTTAGTATCCTAATAATTAATATAATATTTTTTTTTTGAGTATTCCTAGGTGAAGTAGGCCCAAACAGTTTATTGGGGCCGACTTGTCTAGTGGAAAATGTCAATTGAAAATTAGTATAAATAGAGGAGCTATGGTTCTTATTTGAACACAGACTCACTCACTTGTGTAGCGCATAGGAGAGAGAGAGAGAGAGAGAGAGAGAGAGAGAGAGAGAGAGAGAGAGAGAGAGAGAGNCTTTTACACATCTTATACAGAGGAAGTTTTTGATGGTTTTTCTTCCCCATGATGGTTTCCCAGGATAAATCTTTGTGTTCTTTTTGTGGCTGTGCTTGTCTATCTTTTAGTGATATTTTTGCTTATGGTTATGTTGTTATGATGCTAAATGTTATAAGATCAGAGATAACCATTAAAACTTAACATCTTCATGGGTAACTACCAAAACCACGTTTCCGTATTTGGGTGGGGGATTTATGGTACCTTGGCCCCTTACCAAGGTTCACAATGAAGTCTGTGGGTGGATTATTTATGTTCATTGTGAACAATTAGATCATGACCCAACTTCTCTTATGCAACTTATTATATCAACAATATTTGTGCAACATGATCGTATTCAACTAGTACAATGCGATTGATATACATCTATTCATTTATAAGAAAATATATAATCATCCATCCAGTGCAACATTTATTTAGATAACTCAAACACATGCATCATTCAAACATATATACAGAATATAACATGGAAACCCATATGGGAAAAAACCAAATAGGTTCTCTTCATCTGGCATGATGAAATATAAGCACATTTCGTCTACGCACTAAGTTGCAGACTCTGTTCTAGATCTTCTTCTCTATCTTTGCAAACTCTTCCTTCCTCTCATGCTATCTAATATTCTCTCTGTTGTCTTCCTAATTATATTTACTAATGATCCACACACAACCTAGATCGACTCAACCTCTCCTACTCTTCTGCGCACTCAACTGTATATTCTTCAACTCATATGCACTCAATAATACCAACAGATAAAATACAGATCCAACAATTGAGAATCTAACAGTAGTGAACCCCACAGTAGAGAAGCTAACCCACATACAGATTGGGTTCCTTCTTTTATAGACTCATTACAGACTCATTCAGACTCATTTTCTATCGCTTTCTTAGCCTACTTCCTATATCTAGCCAACAAGCTATCTTTCCTATTCTAGTAAAACCTAACGAGAGGCACTAATGACCTAAATTACAAAGATACCTTCATACATGTGGTTTCCATTGGCTCTAGTTGAACTCATACCCATGATATTTAAGGCCTATCACTTTCTAACTATTATGCCTTACTGTCATTTTCCAGACATTATGCTACTTTCACACCTTCTGATACTGTTATTATGTCACACCTTCCTTCTGTTGCGGCTTCCTATTTTGGCGCAACTTCCTCTTCTATTGTGCCTCTTCCTCATTCTTCATTCCTTTCACTACTTCTATTGCAAATTCATTTCTCTTCTTGATTTTCTATCGCTACTTCTATCGCAACTCATTCTTCTTCTTTAGCTCTTCTCCATAATTAGGAAGAATTCTAAGTGAATTCTACCTTTCTGTCCCTAGGCTCAATAGGATCCCAACACTCACTTGTGGCCTGTCCTGAGACACTCAAATATATTCCTCTATGCCTTTCCTTGAGCTGATTTTACTTCGAAAATATTCCACGATTTTTGCCACTCGCTCTGTTTCTACGTGCACTTCTTCTTCTGTCTTCTGCAATTGTTCCACCAGGTCGGAACTGACATGTTATGACATTATCTTTTCTACTAATGCTGTTGCATTGTGCACCTTCTGATGTACAGGCTCAATGATTCCTATAACTCTTTCCACTTCATCCTGCAACTCTTCCACCATTTCCTCACGATGTTGTTGTTGTGTGCGCAACACTTTTATTTGTTGCTGCAATTTTCTCATCTTCGTTGCCTCAGCCATTTTCTATGCTAAGGTTAGTTGCTTCATGTCATTCCTTATTTGAGTAATGTTTTCTTCAAGCGAAGTCAAGTCATTTGCAATTTTTTGTGATTGCTCATCATCCATTAGGGATTCCCAAGTCTACAAGACTTAGTCGACAACCTTGGCACATACTTATTCTATTTTTTTCTGTCTTCTTCGTAGCTTCAATTACTACTTCTCTTCTTTCCTTTATTACCTATGGGGGTGTGCTTGGTTTTACCTGCTCTTCAAGCTGCATAACCTTCCTCCTAAGGTGTTCAGATATTGTACCAAGTCGAGCGAATTTGGTGTTTGGTGCAATTTCCTCTGTTATTTCGACTGCTGCAAAGTTCTTATAAGCTAGAGCTACTTCCTTGTCAAATTTATGGAATTTTTCTTCCTACGCCTTCGTCTTCTGTTCATTTTACTGTACTACTAGTTTCATTTTTTTGATATTTTTATCTGCAACCTTCACTTGCTTAGACAAGGCACGTTCATGCACTTTTATTTTTGCAGATACAACACTTTGTATTGTGTATACTTCAATTATATCCATGGAGGAGAAAAATATGGTTATATGGATGATGTCCCTGACAACATCATTAAACTTTGGAGTTCCTATATCAATAACTCCTCTGGACACTTCCACCTTTATTGGTGGGACTAGAACTGGTATTGCAGTTTTTTCTATTTTTGAAGTCTCAGGTGGATCCTATGATTCTATGGTTGGGACTGGACAATTGACATCAATTTTAACATCTTCAACCACTTTACACAAGGCTTTGAGCAGATCAGTAACCGTACCTGAAATCTCTTCTTATCGCTCTTCTATGGTTTTGAAGCTAGTATGCACTACTTCAGCTATTGCCGTAGTCATCATTTGCACGTCTTCACTATCCAAGCTGATGGTATTTGCATTTCTATCAGCCTTCATCTTCTTTTTCTTCTTTCAGGACTGTACTTGTTCTTTGTATGGTTCTTCCCCTTCTTTTTCTGTTTCTGGGTCTGTCGAGGTTGAGTTGGAATGACCGTCTGCAGAGTCCAAATCCTACTGTGGATTTTGTTCTTCCTTCCCCTCATCTGGGTTCTCTTCTTGTATTTGTTATTCCTCTTGCTGAAGTTGATCTTCTGGCACCGAAACAAACCATTCCTTCCACCAATCATTAACTATTACTTCAACCTACGCCTCTGTCATTATGAATTTCATTGGAAAAATTTAACGTTGCTTGTCTCACCATGGCTGCATGTTAATATGGTGCGCGCCAATATCAAATCTAACAACCTGATGAAATCACTGTACATTGGCGTTATCTAATCTATACATGTTCTTTACTTGGTGCCTTATAACTTCTCCATGCATAAAGAATTCAATATTATTATCTATCTACCGTTCCTTTTCTTTCCTTCTTGAACCAAAGATTTTGATATCTCGCTCCCCTGCAGTTCACTGGAAGATCTACCGCTTGGTAGTTTGGTGGGTTGGACCATGCTATAAATTAAATTAAAATTAACATCCATGAGTAGTGAAATTCTCTACCCCTTTCATGTACATCAATGGAGTCTTGTAATAGATCATTCAACAAGAACTGACACCAATTGATATGAACTCCCTCCATGCAGAGTTCAACAAGCACAATTTCTCTCGTAGTACATTGGTTTGGACACATATTGTGAAGTAAATTGGATGCCAACACTTTTGTAGCAAAGCGAACAATGTAATTATTAATGGGCTCGATCATAAATTCTCTTTTACTTCTTACTACATCATATTTTTCCTGCTTATTTCTTACTACGTCGCTTCTTGATCCTTTTTGAAAAGTGGCGTTGGGTCCTTCCCTATGAATGGTAGGCCCACGATTATTGTAATCAGATCAATATCTTCCTAGCCATAAGACCCCACCATGGAAAAATACCAATAAGTGCTTAACATAGGTGTTTATTGGTGTACTATGGCCAAAATGTGGTATATATAACAATGATAGTATGCCAGAATGTTCCAATCCTCTAGCCCATTCCTTTGCTACAAATTGTTTGGGCACCTCAGGTGTGTTTTGCATAGTATCCATGTAGCTTTGGAATTCCAGGCCTGTTTGGATCTTCATATCATGATCAACAAAATATAGTTTTCTCACATTCGAGATAATATCCTTCAGCACCTTCATTCCTTTGGGTACAGTCGCACTATCAGTGGGGCCCCTGCATTTTTTGTGATTGTAACTCTTGGTGCATCATTGCATTTGGGCAGGATATAAGGTGGCATCAAATTTATTGTCTCAAAATCTTCCTCCTTCGGTGGGGGTGGCGCTAGAGTCTTTGATGCTTTTCCCTTCCTCTTTCAGTTACCAGTGTGTTTTCCTCATTTGGTTCCAAATGGATCTGGTCTGTCTTTTCCAGACAACTTAGCAGGGTTCAACTCTGTAACTGGAGTAGGATGTACAATAGCTGGTTCCTCTTATTGAATGGTTGGTGACCCTTCCACTTGCAGTGGGATATAACCAGTGTTATCTTCCATAACTAAGGTGGGTGATGCAGGCTCAAACTCAACTGCACTTGAGCTAGAAATGGAAATGACCATACTACGACCAACCTAGTTCAGCTCTCAAGGTTGCAAACAACAGTGGCTCTTCTCTTTTGCACACAGGATGAAAGGAGTCTTGGAGGCAAATTCTGATAGTATACCTTAATTTTCCCTAGGCGTTATTCGCATGCGTGAACAAGTAATAAAAAAGGAATTCGTCCTTTCAAGCACATGGGCGTACTGCCAACTCATTATAGAAACTTTTGTGTTATGCCGCCAATTATCTGTCACTCTAAATGGTATTTATTTCCATAAAGTCAGACGTGACCAAAAATCTCGCCATCGTATTCTCTTGGATTTTTGAAATTATTGATATCCAACCTGTCCTATCATATATATGACTGGGTCACAGTTAGCAGGATAAGGTGTATCTGCGCACATACACCTTATTTCACCAAGATCCACGACTATGCCTTTCATCTCATAAAACTTGGTAGGGAACAGATCCTGAAATTCATGTAGTAAGTCAGTGATCTTTCCCACAGTGTCATCATCCTAGTAGTCTCCAATATTCGCAAACTTTGGGTTTTCAGATGACCCAATATTTACTTTCTTGATCTTTAGTGGACTTAGGAATTGGTCACTAGACATACCAACTCCTTCCACTGCACACATACTTTCTAACTCATGTATGTTAATCTCAAGTGGATCATCTTCATCTGGTTCTCATGTAATATTGTAACATTCCATCCAGTGGTGTATTATCATGTTGCATTGATGGAAGTTTGTGGCTGCGGCTAGGATGTCTTCAAATATATTTTCCTTCATTTTATGTAGCGCAACAATAATTTTCGAATGTTCACTTGAAAATTAAAATGTATGGGTGAAGATTGTAACTAAATATTCCCATTCAATAGTTCCTCTTCGCAGTCCACTGATGTATACCGATTTCTTGGTAACATTTCCAATGTGTGGATGAATCGATGAACCCACTCTTGTCGCGGGTATTCTTTCCATGTCCTGCAAAAAATGATCAATATGCTCCATAGGATTTGGTAGTCCTGTATACTTCTAATAAGAATAATAGATTTCTTCCCCAAATCTAATCTCTAGTAATCGTTTACACTATGGACACTTAGAGATATATTGTTTATGTGTACCCCACCATCTAGCGGGTGTAGCTTTCAGCACAAAGTCCAATGTGGAAAATCTATGCGATCCTGTAAATTTTTCTTCAAAATCCACCAGAAAAGACGTAAGGTTGGGTAATCCTTCATATGTAGGAAAATCGCTTGCTTCGGCTCCTACCCTTCAGATGGATCTTGTGATTCTTGCGCATCTTCTCATGGTGACTTCATGTATCCTGTTCTACCAATTTTCCACGGAATCACCTGAATTAGATGTGCAAGAACTTACACTCCGCCAACTTAGTTTTCCATCAGTTTTTGGATTTATACAATATTCTCTTAAAGACAAGATATTATACAAATGATATAGGTAATTTCCTTGGCCTTCAGTATTTACTGGCTCGACATATCTCTGCCCTTCAAACGGATCGATTGGCGCGACCACCCTTAGTTCAGAATCTTCAAATGATAAGATAATTTTCTTAAAATTTAGAATGGTTTGGTTTTTTTATTATCACCCAATCGATTCCTAGAAGTGCAGTGTATGGATTTGTGTCATCGACAATGTTGATTACTTCAAATTCTGCATATGTTCTTAAGCCTTCGAATTCTATAGACACTTGAGTTAGTCTACCAATTGTTAGAACCTTTGACTGGTTCACAAGCCTTAGTTGAATGGGAGACCAGTCCAGTCGTGGTTTATTCATGCTCTCCCATGTTTTTCTTGTCAATATGTTAACATCCAAGACCAAACCTAATATGATATAATACATATCATAGTCTCTTATCTGCGTAGTCATTCGCAATTCTCAGCCTGTTTTTAATCTCTTCCTGATATGGTTAACTCTTTTTTCAGGTCGCAGGTCATCTGGAGTTTCTTCTATTAGTGTTGTCAGTTTTGCAACAACATATTTATCATTGATTAGTGCTAAACAAATTTTTAAAAATTCTTTAAGCTTACTAAACTTTCTCATTGGTTGCTTCCCGAGTAACTGTTTAAATCATTAGGGTATGGTCTCCACTTGTCCGGATTTTGACGATTGATTAGCATCAACAAACTCTAGTCACACATCCAAGAAGAATTCTTTCTCCTTCTGGACATCTAGCAGGGCTATATTCTGTGTCACGTGTCTCACCTACGGTTGTCCATGATGTGTATTCTGGCCTGCACCTGTCGCAACACCTCCTTTTGTAACCACAACAATATGGGGTTCTCTCGGCTTGGCATAAATCATCTGAATTTTCTAGTTGGGGTTTGGATTCGGATTCTTCATTAGATTTGGATTTACGACAGTTCGAGCCTACTATTTCGCAATTAGTTGTGGGAACTGTTCAACAGTGTGATCAAATGCTTTACAATATGTACATGTTTTTGTAGGACTTTGGAAATCTTAGGAAAAATGTCTTGGTTTTCCATAGTTATAACATATGAATTGGACTCTTCCATGACCAAATCCTCCTCTTCCTTGTTGTTGTCCTCGACCTCAAAAATTTCCACCCCCCCTTTGTTTAGGGTATTGCTGTTTTTGTGGATATTGATTTTGATGGTATTGCAGCTGAGGATACTGTGGTTGTTGATATTGCGGTGGTGGATATTGAGCAGGATGATACCGAGGCCGCGCTCATCTGCTCATCATTTTTCATCTAGTAGGTATCCATGTTATTTTCCTACAATAGCTGAAGTGCTTTGCAGTATTTTTCATCATGACCTATTGATTTACAAAATTTACAAAACTTACAAAACAAACTAGTTGGTGCACTTACAATCTTCTTTAAATACAAAAAATATTCAAACTTGTGGCCCCTAGTTTGGAATATTCTACACCAAGGTATCCCTTGGGTGTTTATCGGGTTCGACGCTTGTTACACCAAATATCGTCACCCTCATGTTATGAGATAGGTATCCCCTTGTCTTCTCTAATCCCTCAAAGTTTTCCCTAGATAAATGAAGGAATAAATAAAC
Organism: Pseudotsuga menziesii; assembly: GCA_001517045.1. Lineage (NCBI taxonomy): Eukaryota > Viridiplantae > Streptophyta > Pinopsida > Pinales > Pinaceae > Pseudotsuga > Pseudotsuga menziesii. Next base: position 49,767 of record LPNX010374658.1, read on the forward strand.
CCCTTGCAATTTTTCCTTCTTTTGATTTGGTAACGCTCTTTCCGCATTGACAAAAAGCATTACTGAAGAAACAAATAGCCAAAACCACTCCTAATACATGAGAAAAGAGAGGTTCCACCACTCCTACCCTCATTGCAAGAAGCTGTGCCCCCTTATCACCGCCTATTTGCTTCTTTGGAAAAGCGGTGTTCGAGTTTTGAAGGCAAAAAAGAGAATCTTTGAGACGATTCTCGAAGCTGACATCCGTGGAGCCTCATCCCTATGGTTTAGGACCAACTGGAGCTCGAGATCCTCCCTTTTAGGATCTTATCTCCACCTCACCCATGAGATCCTCAACCATACCTATCCTCCCATGCCTTTAAATACTGGCTCACCCCCCATGGGAAAAAGGGGGAAGAATTGTGTTGCATACCCAAACTCTGTCAAAATCATTCTTAAATATTTGGAGGCAAGGTGAAGTTAGAAGCAAGGATCCATTGGAAGGAACTCTCAACACCAAGGCATATAGGCTGTAGTCTCTCCAATCATTTATTAATAAAGAATGTCTTTTCTTTCCCATATATGCTGTTTCATTTGTATATATTGCTTGATTCCTTGGTCATGAGCATAGATCTAGTTGATTATATTGTATTCTATCATGTTTCTCTTGTTGTTTTCCATCTTTTACAGGTTCTTCTGCAGTAAGCTTCAAGGATAACGAGGACAACCTTTGAGAGAAGCATCATGGCATTTCATTCAAGTGATTAACCAGATATAGGGGGAGTCTAGCATTCCATCATTGTGTTTTGTTCTAGACCTGAACCATTTAGATCTAGGAAACCAGCTCTTGTCTGCAAGAGGTGTGTATTTTCGGCTAACAAAATTGGCGACTCCGCTGGGGAATCTACTTCGAATTCTGAATCATTGGTAAGTTGAAACCTCTACCTTCATTTTCAATTTCTAGATCTACTTTTCCATTCATAGATCTGTAGATCTTCTTTGAATTTGATTGTTTTTGCCTCTGTATACCTTTGGATATTCATATTTTTGGTTCACTAGGTTTTTTGGTGATTGTTTGGGTTCATTTTTCAGTCTGTAACTTCCTTTTCTGTTGCTTTTTTATTTTTCAAATTGCCATCTCGGGAACTGCTCTTGAGTTGTGTTATAAGTGTAGTTCTAGAGCTGTCACCGCTCTTCCTCTATGTTAAAGAAGTGGTGCCACCTCCCTTTCTCTATGTCCAAGAAGTGGTGCTGGACTTGGTAACACCCTGGTGTTAACCTGCTGTAAGTGGTGCCACTGCTTTGTTCTTGTGTGCAAGAAGTGGTGCTCAGGCTGGTAACGCCCTGTTCAACACCTGTAGAAGCGGTGCCAGGTATTCTTCTTAGCCCTGTTTGGTGTTTGATTCTTAAATTCTTCTTTTGGTATTTGAGATGCATGCTTCAGATAGTTACAGTTGTTTTTGAACTCTATAATTCATTTTTGAGCGTGTATGAATCCATAGTTATTCTCAAGAATTTTGATTGATGTTGGTATTTTAAAGCTTCATAGTTGGCTTTGCATAGAACTTGGTTTTGTTAGATCTCTGATTTCTGTCTTCTTTGATAGAACAAGAAATGATTCATTTCAGTTTTTCTTCATTTTTTATACATGATTTTTGTATATTTTTTCCTTTTTTCATAAAGTTGTGGAAAAGTCCATACGAAAGTTATTGTATAATTTTGTGATTAGTTCATTCTCGCTTTAGTTGAAAAATATGAACACCTTTGTATAAAGTTGTATCAATCTTTTCTTGATTTTCATTAGAGATCTCACTTCTTTTTCTGTTCAAAAAGAGAAGATTTTGTTTGTTTTAGTTAGGAAAGGACCATATAAGCAAGTGTCTTTTATTTTTGTATGGGATTTATTCTATGTTTCAAATGAATTGAACCTCTCTCTCCCTTCCTTAAGTAGGGCATACCTATAAAGTGAAAGTGAAAATTTTGCACAATCATACTGCATGGTTTTACTTTTTATGTCCTCACCTCATGCATTCACCTAACCATTCAAGATGAAATTAAGCACTAGCTTAGGTTTAAATTTTTTAGCAATTTGTGTGATAGGTTAGTGACGTGTTTGGGCATCGTAAAACGTAGGAGCTGTCATTAATTTGTCTGCACTACAACCCGGGACTCATGCGGTTCTTCCATGTATCATCGGTATATCGAATGACCTTTCACATACCTTTGAGGTATCATAGAAAGGTACTTCACGTACTCGATTGTATATAGGAAGGCCCCTTGTGAATGGTTGTGCATTAGATAGCACTACTACCAATTTGAACTCCCACGTACCTTGCATATATCGGGAGACACTTTTAAAAATCTTGAGACCATCCGAGTTAACCCTTTGGCCATCTTGGCATCACACTAGTTGTGATGGTTTGACAATCTCGTGAGGTTCCAGACCTTTAATCCACTCCTCTCACATGTTTTGCTAGTTGCTTTAGTTTGAGCAGCGCTTGTTGTCTGTACAGTTAGGATTTTTTAAGAAGAGAGATAGTTTTGTTACATAGTTATGGCTTCACCTTCCAGGACTACCAACCAAGAGACTCATTTACCAAGCACATCTTTTGTTTTCCCTCCATATGGGGATGTTGGTCCTCCTCTCATGGCTATGTTAAGCCTTCCTGGATTGACTATTCGATTACCTGTTTGGTTATTCTCCAGTCCAGTTATCCCATGTACACCAATTGCTTCTGATCCTAATCCTTCATTGCAAGAGCATCAACCTCATGTTGATCCCTATCCTTCTTCACTAGATGTGTCTTCTCATGTTTCTCCCTCTTCTCCTATTGAAAGTTGTAGTACTAGCAGTCAGGTGGATAAGAAGAAGAAGAAAAGGAAGATTAAGAAGAAGAAAAACAAACAAAAAACCAAGTCTCAACCAATCACTCCTCCCAATGCGGAGAGTGTTGATCTGCACACCCCAAGATCGTGTAAGCCCAAATTCCCTTATAGGATTTGCAAGGGTGATCACCTTCTGAAAGATTGTCATGGTTTGGTCCTAGTTTTAGAATAGTGGTCTAAGGTTTTCCGGCAAGATATGTCATCAGCCTCTAGTCTTCATGCTGATGACCCCCCCTCAACCAGTGACTCTGTGGTTAAGAGTCGGAAGGGTAAAGTCAGAAATCCTTTCTTTCTATGTAAGGACATGCACTTTACTTACCTTTGTCCTCGCATGGACGAATATTCTAAGTTGTGGGAAGATATTACTATTTCTCGTCAACAGATTCCAAAAGGTTATCGTAAGTTGTCACTTGACATCCCATTGGTTGATAAAGTGGTCGATCCAATTCTAACCTCGGTTGATCCTACTCTTCCTTTGAAGAGTGAAGTTGAAGTGGTCAATTCGGTTTCATCTGTAGTTGATCCCACTCTTCCTTTGAAGGGTGAATTTAAAGTGGTTGATTCAGTTTCATCCGAGGTCTATCCCACTCTTCCTTTTAAGAGTGAATTCCAAGTGGTTAATCTAGATTCATCCATGATTGATCCCATTCTTCCTTTGAAGAGTGAAGTTAAAGTGGTCAAGTCACTGTCATCTCCACCTGATCCCACTCTTTCATCAGAGAGTGCTAAGACTAAAGTAGTCGCTTTGACCAAATCTTCATCCTGTTCTTCTCTTACAGTAGAGAATGAACTGAAACATGATGAAGTTTTCATGCTTCGTTCTGATTGTTCTCGACAAGAGGAAATTTTGTCTGTTTCGACAGAACCCTCTCCAAGTAATGAGATTATTTCCTTTGACTGGAGTAACCTAACAGAGTCTTGTTTTCATTCGAGTGTTCCTTTCCAGATAGTTGTGAATGTTACTGCTAGGCAGATACTTCGCACTATTGTTGACGAAGGGGCTTCTGTTACTATTCTATCCTCAACTGCTTGGTAAGCTTTAGGTTCTCCTCATCTTGTGCCAGCCATCAATCAGATACTAGATTTTAATCGCAGGCCTACTGCACCTTTAGGGACCCTTCCTTATTTACCTATTACATTAGGAGGGAAAACTATCTGTATTGATGTTATGGTGATCCAAGGTCCTTTAGATTTCAATCTGCTCCTTGGACGTGATTATGTTTATGCCATGAAGGTTGTAGTGTCCACACTCTTTAGAGTTATGCAATTTCCCCATGATGGGAAGATTGTGACCATTGATCAGCTTTCCTTTGTTACACCTCACCATCGCATTACTCCTAGTAATCAGATCGCCCTGAATGTGCCTCATGTTATTATGGTTCCTTCCCCTTCTTCTAGTTAGCTTCTTCCCATCATAGGTAAAATGGGGGGCATGGCTCTAGTATATGGACATCATAATGGAGCTAAGCCGCTAGATTTTATGAAATGGGGGAAACCTACCAACCTATGGATATCGTGTTGGGTAGGATCAGGTTTGAGAGCATAGTTTACTTTTGGTTTCAAACTCGTTAAAAAATAAAACCACTCCTTAAGCATAGTTTACCTTTTGGTTTCAATCTTGCATAAAAATGAAACCATGTGGTGAGCATAGGTCCCCTTGCATGTCAAGCTTGTTAAAAAATGAAATAGATGCATGTGAGCATAGTTCTTATTCTATGTCAAGCTAGTTAAAAAATGAAACAGGTTATTGAGCAAAGTTCCCATTCTATGGCAAGCTCATTAAAAAGTGAAATGGATCTCCTCAAGCATATTTTACCTTTTGGTTTCAAGCTTGCATAAAAATGAAACCATATTCCAAGCATAGTTACCTTCTATTTCAAGCTTGTGAAAAATGAAACAGATCCCCTTCCCTTGAGTCGAGTCTTCCCTTTAGTGTTAGAACTTGAACCTTCTTTTCACCTGCCTGATTCTCGTTCTTCTTACCCCCCTGGTGAGCATTTTCACATTAGTAACCAGGTTTTTAGGTTGTGTATGGAATAAGAATTGTCAGACGAAATGAAGCTTTGGGGGCATGTCAAGCCCCTAGCAATCATGCTAGGGGTAAGATTCGCTAGCAATCATGCTGGGGGAAAGATTCCAACCTATGTATATCATGTTAATGGGATTTTTCAAGCATAGTTTACCCATTAGTTTCAAGCTTGCATAAAAATCAAACCAATCTTCGAGCATTCTTTCAACTGATCTTCGAGCTCGTTAAAAACAGTAAGATGGTGTTGAGCTTACTTTTCGTTTTTTGTGCTCTAGTTAAAACATGAAAAGTGGTTTGAGCTTAGTTTATTACTTTTTCGTGCTATGGATTTAAACATTAAAAAGGTTAATAGAGTCCTCTTTAAGCTCTTTTCGAACTCATAAAATGTGAAAATATAGTCAAGTACTTGTCTTCTTCATACTCGTAAAAGTATTTGAAGAGTCGTCTCTCTGATGGTAGGTTATCTCTTTTTTGGTTCAGATAGACTATTTAAGAAAAAGGAACACTCCAGCCAATCTTGACTGGAAGAGTTCTCTAAGGTATTATTTTATACTTTTTCGGGCCTTAGGGACTAAATCATACGAAAAAGGACCCTTTGGAGTTTTCTTTAGTTTGTTTAGACTCTCAAAACATGAACTACACTAAGTTTTCTTTCATTGGACTCATTAAATTAAACATTGAAAGACCCTTTTTTGGGAATGAACCCCTCCTTTCTCAGGTTCGTAAAACATATGAGTTTGGACTCATTGCTTGATGAGCTACAACGAGTGTTTGTTACCCTCTTTGAACTCGTAAAAATGAAAAGAGGCACTCATCAATTATGATGGGGAAATTAAGGGAAAGGGAAAACATTTTGCAAGAATGGTAGTTGTTAGTCACCTTTGAACATGGCACTTATCTGCATTTCATTCAGTCAATTGGGTATTCAACTTGTTTCTATGTCGATCCACTTTTATGAGTCATGCCACTGCTTTGAGTCTCTCAAAGATTTCATTGTCCGTTTTCGCATTGTGTTCCACCTCATCCAGTCAATGCTGCCAAGTATTCGGTCATGTCGCCTTATGTTCAAAAGGGAAACCGTTTTGAGAGTTTACACCTACAGTCAAAACAACGTTTTTGAGTCAGTTACTTTTGAGTCAGTCCTATGGTTATGTTATCTCTGAGAATGTCCAAATGGGTTTGGATTACAATGTATATACTTCCCTGCATTCCGAGGCACGCAGTTACAGATATTGGAGCTACTGGAACATAAAGCAATATTTACTGCTGGTTACAGAGCTGTACTGCATATTCATTCTGTTGTTTAAGAATGTGAAATCCTTTCTTCGAAATTCAGGTTACAGGGCTTCATGGATTGTGTAAAGTATGTCTTCTTATTTTTATGTAACAAATAGGCATAACACCACTCTGAACAATGCAACATGTGTATGCCTTACTAAATTGGTGTTTTTGGAGGCTCAGGGCTATTGGCTACGAAGGGAGAATGGAGTCCAAAGTACTCCATTGGATTTAGTTGCAGACTGCTTACCCTATATAGCTGAAATATGCACCACCGTGGCAGCTATGTTATGAGCTTCTTTGTAAGCATATTCGATCTTGTTGTGTCAATGGAGATAAATTTCATGTACCGTGAGCTTAGCACAAGTAGGTTGGAAATTCTTATTACTCAGACAATCTTTCAGATAACAAGTTTACAGAATTTACACATCTGCCTCGGCGATGTGGATGAATTTTCTGCAGCTTCGGTCAGTGCCTGGCTTGTATATACAAGAGAGACCTTGTGCAGTCTTGTGTATATGATGTATACAAATCCAAATGTGAATATCTTTGAGAAGTGTGGAAGGCAGAAACTAGAGGAATTAGTTTCGGGATTCACTTCGATTTCTGGTGTGGATCCAAACTACCAACGGATACGCTGGGATGAAGTTGCTGTAGAGGGTGAAACCAGGAAAATGTTTAGGGCTAATTATCTTGATCGGTTCAGGAGAAGTGTTCTTTTGATGAAGCCTGGAAATCAGAATACAACGTCGCAAGACAATCAACCGCGCCATCTGGTTTATCTTCTTGAGAATGCCATTATGAATTTGCCACCTGGCTAGGAACAGATGGTTTGGCTAATTGACTTCAATGGATGGTCATTGTCCAATTCTGTGCCCATTTAGACAGCTCGTAAAACTGCAAATATTTTACAAAATCACTATCCTGAGAGGCTCGCTGTTGCATTTCTATATAACCCTCCAAGAATTTTTGAAACCTTTTGGAAGATTGTCAAGTACTTTCTTGATCCAAAGACATTCCAAAAGGTGAAATTTGTTTACCCAAAGAGTGGGGAAAGTAGCATCCTTCTGGAAGAAGTTTTTGATATGGATAAGCTTCAATCATCGTTTGGAGGAAAGAATAATCAACAGTATGACCATGAAGAGTTCTCAAAACTTATGCACCAAAATGATGTAAAGACTGCAGAGTACTGGGCTATCCCGATATTGGGGAGACCACTGATCTGTTAAAGGTAGTGGATGTAAATGACTTCACAATCATGTGGCCAAAGTTCTACCAGATGATTTCGAGAGCTACTAAGCTGATTGCTATTGAAGAGGTGAAGAGAAAGGTGCACATATTATGTGCTTTGACTGGGCATGCGAATGTGGCTCATTTCCACAACTCATGATTATGTTTACATTTGGAATTCTGATACAAATACCGAAAATGGATGGAGCATTCCTCATATGAACACCACTAAAACAACAACAGCTAGTTTCGGTCAAATTATTGCTAGGTGTCCTTCTCAGGTATCTCCACAAAATCGAGTAACTGAAGATCGAGGAGGTAGTGAATGCCATTTTAGAGGTTCTTTTTAAATGTTTAGAGTTATAGTTTGCTGACAGATGTTTCTGGTAGTTTACACTTGTGTTAAAATACTTGTTTAAAGGGATTAATTGCCCTATATTAGAGGAGGTTCGATCCTTGAATATAGGATCTATGGTTAGTTTATGGATAACATTTTTTGTATAAGAGGAGGTCCCAGCTAAGGGCTCGAGAGCAGAGAAGAGAGAGTTCTTCCTTTCAGGAGAACGCAGGGGACTGTAGGTTGGCAATTTTGGGGAGCCATGCTTGATCATTTGTAAGCACATCTGTGTAGCATGAACTTTTTGCAGCTTCTATGACAGGTTCTAGTTTTGAATAAACTTGATGATGATTTGTCTTTGTGTTATATAAATTGTCTCTCTGATAATTCTGTTATGTACATGGTCATTCATATTCCATTACAATAATTCTTATCGTGAGATGACAGTTATCTTTTATTTTTACAAACATTGACAGTTTCACTTCATGATTTAGGATCATAGTACCTGGATATTGAACTTTGTGATTGATTTCATGTTATACAGTATCTGTTTGATTTTCGTGCAGCTCTAATTCATACCAGCCTTCATTTAAATGCTTTGATTTTTGTATAAATGCCTGTATTTACCAATCTGTGACATATAGCAGCTATGTTTATTGTAAATTGTGTGATGTTTTGATGTTATACCAGAACTGTGTAAGCTGTACAAACAAGTAATACTAGCCTAGTGCCTTCTAGTACTGTGAGTTTCCATTAGCCCTGGTTTGATACCAGCTTGTGTTTTTAATTTGATTTCATTTGATTTTTACATTTTCAAACAAAGATTTCCTTAAGCTTGAATCCCGTAGTCTAGGTTCAACTTTAGAGATAACAGGTTACATCATACTCAAAATTCTAGAACTTTGTTCCTAGTTTTGTGTCATCGATGTGGGATTTATTATGGACCTCCTTCGACGAGATTATTCCTGTCGACATCAGCTCATCATCCAGGGATTAGTCTTAGAAACAAATTTTAGTACCTTGAGATTTGTATGCCTTAATGACAGATTCTCTCTGTCTCGACATAGGTTCACATCATTGGCCTTTGATCAATAGATTCGACTGAGTGTTCAACATCAAATCATCTATTCACACTTAGGAGATTGTACTAGGGTACCTTGGGAATCATTGACATCGATGGTGATCTCCCTCACACTTATTAATGGTTCACATCATTGACCGGTAATCAAGTGGTTTCTACCATGTTCGACTTCAGATCATTGTAATCACATGGATAGAATCGTACTTTGTGGAAGACGAGATGAAGACCCTGGGTATTTGTTAAGCGCTCATTGCTTTCCCCAGGCTATGATGAAGTTATATTTGTATGAGTCCTAGTATGGATCCACATTTGTATGTTCATGGATGTGTTCAGATTTGTGTTTGTATGACATAGATCTACATTGTATGTCTAGTAGCTATTTCCAAATTTGAGTCTTCTTCACATGGATCTACGCTGTATTTTAGTAGACATGATTTTTTTTGTATATCACATGGATCTACATTGTATTGGTTGACAGCCATGTTGTGAGTCATTTGGAACATGTATCAAAATGTGTTGCAGAAAGCTGGTGATGTTTGATAATTTCCGACCTTGGGACCTTTTCCTCGACACTATACCTTGCTCTTTCAAAGTATATTTCCTATAGTTTCCCTCTAGCCATTATACTTTGGGGGGCATCTTTGTTACACCAAAATATCATCACCCTCACGTTATGAAATAGGTATCCCCTTCCCTACTCTAATACCTCAAAGTTTTCCCTAGAGAAATGAAGGAATAAATTAACCCCTTGCAATTTTCCCTCTTTTGAGCTGGTAAAGCTCTTTCCCCATTGAAAAAAATCATTACCCAAGAAGCAAAGAGCCAGCACCACTCCTGATACATGAGCAAAGAGAGGTGCCACCACTCCTTCCCTCACTGCAAGAAGTGGTGCCCCCTTATCACCTTCTATTTGCTTATTTGGAAAATCCTTGCTTGAGTTTTGAAGGAAAAAAGAAGAAGCTTCGAGAGTATTCTCGAAGATGACCTCCTTGGAGCCTCATCCCTATGGCTTAGGACCAGCTGGAGCTCAAGATCCTCCCTTTTAGGCTCTTATCTCCACCTCACCCATGATCTCCTCAACCATACCTATCTTTCCATGCCTTTAAATACTGGCTCACCCCCCATGGGAAAAAGGGGGAAGAATTGTGTTGCATACCCAAACTCTGTCAAAATCATTCTTGAATCTTTGGAGGAAAAGTGAAGTTAGAAGCAAGGATCCATTGGAAGGAACTCTCAACACCAAGGCATGAAGGTTGTAGTCTCTTGAATCATTGATTAATAAAGAATGTATTTTCTTTCCCATATATGTTGTTTCATTTGTATATATTGCTTGATTCCTTGGTCATGAGCATAGATATAGTTGATTATATTGTATGCTATCATGTTTCTCTTGTTATTTTCCATATTTTATAGGTTCTTCTATAGTAATCTTCAAGGATAATGAGGACAACCTTTGAGAGAAGCATCATGGCATTTCATTCAAGTGATTAACCAGATATAGGGAGAGTCTAGCATTCCATGTTTGTGTTTTGTTCTATACCTAAACCATTCAGATCTAGGGAACTAGCTCTTGTCCATAGGAGGTGTGTATTTCTAGCTAACAATGCTCTTATTATGACGTAGTTCATGAGATTCAAGCAATTGTTTTTATGGTGTCCATCTATTCTATATCTTGTACACCATAGTTATTCTTGAACTTACTTTCCTCTCTTAATGTCCTAGAGATGCACGATAAGGTTGTCCAGCTGCGACTGAATTTGCATCATTCATGTGCCACTGTCTCCAATAGACGAGGATTCTAGATTCATTGCTATCTCCAGATCTTTTGTCCATGACATAATCTACTGTTACATCAATGGGGTTCGAATGTGTGGCAACAAGGCAGCAATGAACCACTCCTAATTGTTGGAAAATTTGGGTTATAGTTGTCATTGATGTCAAAGGTGTTCACGAATGACAAAGTAATAACCAGTGGATATGATGGAAGGACAAACTCAGTGAAATACATAAGGAATATGATGGCATAGTTGAGAATGTGGCATGCCACAAATGATGACATGGAGTATGATGGTGTCCTAATGATGATGAAGGACTAAGGTAGTGATGGCAAAGTTGTTTATGAAGTACAAAGCATAAGAAAAAGATACCATGGCAGAGTTAACGCAGCATAAGTCAAAGTAAAGACAAAATGGAATGATGATGAGGTGGCATTGTTATATGCATGAGATCCAATGAATGAGGATCAGTTTTTTTACAATCCACAAAGAAAGAATGCAAATACGCATTATTCCTAGAATGGACGGTCAGGGAGCGACCTGCACTAGATCTGATGGTGAAGGTCAAGTTTACATAAATTAGGCGGGAAGGTTAAAGATTCCGAAAAAGATCAAGATCGAACTGTAGGAATTGATCCTGCAACAAATTCGAGGGTTAGTAAGCATCCCGCAAAATATAGGAGGAAAAGACAAAGTTCCGGAAAAGATCAAGATCGAACGGTTAGGGATAAATCCATAAGGAAATCAACGGTCCAAGAAAATGTGGAAACAAAGTTGCAAAAAGGAAATTGCGGAAGTCCAAAATCTAAAAGTGTGATTCCACATCCCGCAATCCACATTGTGGAAACAAAATGCGGAAAGGAAATTGTGGAAGTAACGTTCAATATTTTATGAACCCGCATCCCGCATCCCGCAATCTAGAAGATCAGATGACTGATATTAGTTTCGCTAAAAAGAGATTGACGGCGCGGAATAAAAGTGCGGAAAGAAGCTTGCAGGAAGGAGCCTGTAGAAAGAAGTTTGTAGAAAGGAAAAAGCGGGCAGTCGACATCCCGCATACTGCATCCCACAATCTAGATATTGAAAGTCATGGGAGAACCCATAGGATATCAACGATGCAGAACTGGTGTTGTGGAAAGACGATTGCGGAAAGAAGAAAGTTGAAGTTTTAAAGAGTTGGGTTCTCACATCCCACAATCCACAAAATAGAAGATCAATGGTTAGGAAAATGTCCAGTGAAGATCAATGGTGGGGAATCATTGATGAGTAAATCCTAGTGCGAAAAAATGATTTCGAGGAGGAAATCTATGTGCTAGATTGATGGACCAGAGAGATTCAAAATTAGATCAAACAACCTGGATTGATTATGGAGAAGTAGATTGCGGAAGCATCATAAAATGTTAAGTTGAGCTGCGGAAATGAATTCTGAGGTGCGTCCATAAATGGTAAAGAAGAATGTCCAACATGAAACTCATAGATGGAAGGTGAAGACCGTGCTATGTGAGAGAAACATGTACATATGAGCCTGTGATGAAGATAGCTCACAGAGGAAGAAAAGAAGCTGACATGTGTGAGAAAAAGAGAAGCCTGAAGGTCTGAAGATAGAGTATTCCCGCTGATGGAGGAGAGGAAGTCCACAGGATTTGGTTTGACGAATCCTACGATGAAAGAGGAATGGAGCTCACAGATCAGAAGTGATCAAGACGTTTTTAATTAATTATTTAATTAAAAATCGTTAGTCATAGATTGTTGAAAAGGTGTGACAATCAGATTTGAAAGGGCATGATTGTGAAAGGGCATGTTTCCTGAATAAAGAGATGCATCCATAGGAAACATGAAGATACTTATACGTAGAATTATGAGTGAGAGAAGGGCCTGGGTGATCGAGATCGATGTAGCCATAGCATAAGACAGAGACCGGTGGGTGTGACAAAGAATGGGGGGAGAAAGAAATCTAACATATTACATAAAACATATTAGGGTGGTAGGGTGGAGCTTGGGCAGGAAACAAGCCTGTAGGGGGTTGTTGCCTCCTTCCAGCATAAGCTGGTAAATAGGGTGTAGGATTTTTCTGTCAGTCGTAGCTGACAAAACAGGGTGTCATAGCATCCTTTTAGTACCAGCTGATTAACCAGGGGTCATAGCCTCCTTCCAATTGGCATTGGTAAATAGGGTGTTGCAGCATCCTTTCAGTAGCAGCTTATAAACCAGGGGGTTGTAGCCTCATTCCAATTGGTATTGGTAAACAGGGTATAATACCATCCTTGTATGTAGCAGTAGGAAAAACTATTTGTAAATAACAATTTTGCAGTAATAGGACGTATTGGTGGTTTACCCTATTGGGATTCCACATTGAAATTGTGTTATGTGTATTCTTGTTGTTATGTGTTTCTAGTGATAGATTTAAAAGTGGTTAAAATAGTAAAAAGTTAACAATACTGATTCACCCCCCCCTCTCAGTATTAACCAATAAACCAACACTTATGCTATACGTCTGACATTTGGAAGCTTACTTCGACCATTAATATCTTAAATCTCTAGTCAAATTCCCAGATAGAATATGTCTTTAGATGCTTAATTTATTTGATCTCAGTAATGCACCTTGATTCATACTTTGGATTCCTAAAATCATCTATCATTCCCACTGGAATCTCGTCGAGCATTTTTTGGACAACTCCTGCTAGCACTATGGAAAATTTCATGTACCAGTAAAGCGCACGACCTCGCAGAGTCATTATCATCTGTGATTTCTTGATATTCTCATCCTAAATATATTGCACAATCCACACAAATTCACAGAGGAAGCAATGTTGTTCTGGGTCCTCCAATCCATTTCCATTGAATATTGGTAACTTAATGTTAGCTCCAGCCATTGTATTTACTACTGGTACAATTGGAACAAAATTTTGGCTAGTCGGACTCCCTTGCCCACTATTTACAATGTTAGTAATACTTGTATTTACAAATTCACTAGGATATAAGTTTCTATATATTACCTCTAGTGATGTGTGCAATGCTATAGGCGAGTTGTAACCACGCGTTCGATATGGAGCTTCAGTCGACTCTTCTGATTCTTCGTCTCCTTTATATATTAGATGATATTCTTCTTCTTCGTCGCAAGACCCTTCATCTAAGTATGACATAAGCTCATAGCCTTCTTATTCTCTATTCGATGCATATCCCTCTTCCTAGCATAGTCTTTCTTTGCTTGCCGGATCTAAATCTTCTTCTGCTCCTTAAACAACTAGACTCTAGTGCAGTTCCACTATCTCCTAGGAATATCTCAATTTAGGGTGCGTCATTTTTCACAGAGCTTTGTTGTGACATACCCACTCTTTTTGTACACAGTCTTGTCACATTCGTAGAATGCCTTTTTCATAAACAAGAATTTTTATCCATGTCTTTAAAGATGACATATATCTACAGTGTGGTTCTTGAAAAAATTTGGATCTAAGGTTTCATTGGTTACCACAACACATCCCTCACCAAAATGATTTGGGTCCCAAAAATGGAACCATTTGTTGAATTTTCTCCCTCCTCCAATGATCCTGACCCAAGTTCAGTCCCTTCTACTCATTGCAAAAAAACCAAAGATATCGGCTTGACAGAGAAGAGTTCAGTTGGCAGCACCTGCGATGTAGATGCAGTCTCACTCGAGATATCTCTCTTGATGAGTAACTGCCAGAACCACGTTTCTGTAGTTGGGTGGGGGATTTCTGGTACCTTTTCCCCTTACCAAGGTTCTCAATGAAGTCTGTGGCATATTAGTTATGTTCACTATGAACATTTAGACTGTGACCCAAATTCTCTTATGCAACTTATTATATAAACAATCTTTGTGTAGCATGATCGTATTCAACTGATACAATGCGATTGTATACATCTATTATTTTATAAGCAAATCTACAATCATCCATTCAATGAAACATTTATCCATATAACTCAAACACTTGCATCATTCACACATATATACATAATATATCGTGGAAACCCATCTAGAGAAAAACAACAAAGGTGCTCTTCATTTGGCATGAGGAAATATATGCACCTTTCATCTGCGGACTAAGCTGCAGACTCTACTCTAGATCTGCTTCTCTATCTTTACAAAATATTCCTTCCTGTCATGCTCTCTAATCTTCTCTCTGCTCTCTTCCTACTTATATTTACTAATGATCCGCACACATCCTGGATCGACTCAACCTATCCTACTCTTCTGTGCACTCAGCTGCATATTCTTCAACTCGTATGCACTTAGCAATACTAATAGACAAAATACAGAGCCAACAATTGAGAAGCTAATAGTAGAGAACCCCATAGCAGAGAAGCTAACTTGCATACAACTTGGGTTCCTTCTTTTATAGACTCATTAAAGACTCCTTTTATGTTGCTTTCTCAGTCGACTTCCTATATCTATCCAACAGGTTGTATTTCCTATTTTGGTAACACCTAAAGAGAGGCACTAACAACCTGAGTTACGAAGATACCTTCATATGTGTGGTTTCTGCTAGCTCTAGCCGAACTCATACCCACAATATTTAAGGCTTGTCACTTTCTAACCGTTACGCCTTACTATCATTTTCCAGTCATTTTTCTACTTGCACGCCTTCTGATACTGTTATTCTATCGCACCTTCCCTTGTCTCACTCCTTCCTTCTGTTGTGGCTTGCTCTCCTGGTGCAACTTCGTCTTCTGTTGCGCCTCTTCCTTCTTCTTCCTTCCTTTCACTGTTTCTGTCGCATATTCCTTTCTCTTCTTTCTTTTCTATCTCTAGTTCTGTTGCACCAACTCCTTCTTCTTCTTTATCTCTTCTCCATACTTAGGCATAATTCTAAGTGATTTCTACCTTTCTGTCCCTAGGCCCAACACAACAATAGTATCAGTGGTTTCTTATCCTCAAGATTGAAGTAGAGGTTGGAATTCACTTTAATCTTGGTAAATCCCAAGCTCATAAAAAAACCCATCTATCCTATCATACCATGTCATGGGTTCCTGTTTCAAACGATACAAGGCATTCTTCAATTTGCACACATGTGTCTCTTTTTCATGTGTCTCAAATCCTAGTGGTCACTCCATATACACTTCCACTTCTACTACACCATTTAGGAAGGAATTATTTACATCCATCTAGTGTACCTTCCACTTCATCACTACAAATATTGCAAGAATAACTCTAATCGAAGTGTACCTAGATACAGGAGAAAAAGACTCCTCATAATCTATGCCCTCGTTATGGGAAAATTCATGAGCCATGAATCTTGCCTTGTGTTTCTTAATGTTTCCATCTAGTGCATTATTGATCTTGTAGATCCACTTGGAAGACACTACATATTTTTCTTCAGGTCTCTGAACCACATACCAAACATCATTCTTCATGATCAAACAATACACTTTGATCATATCATCTTTCCACTCTTTCTTCTTGGATACTTCTTCATAGCTGTAAGGTTTTGTATCAATGATGTCACATAATAGTGCCACATAATTGTTAATGTATGAGTCCTATTACTTCCTATAGAATTCTCGTCTAGAGCACTATACTATTTTTCATATTAGATGATCTCTCGTGCCCAAGCTAGTGTTCTCTTGTGTGTATTAATCTCTCGGGGTGGATCTAACAGCCTCTATTGATCGGTCATATCGTGATCCTCACATTATTTTAAAGCTCCTTCTTTAGTCACAATGTCTCTGAATCTGGGAGCTTCAGGTTCCTCTTTGTGTACTTCATCGGAGTGAATCTACCTTGATTTGCTAAAGGTTGCATCCTCATTAAAGGTACCATATATGTTGGTTTCTATATTTTTGAAGCTCGGTATATAGACTATGTAATCCTTCAATGTGCCACTGCATCCGATGAACATTACCTTCTTCCCTGAAGAATCCAACTTTGTTCTTTTTTCTTTGTGAACATGTATATAAACTAGAAAACCAAGTATTCTGAGATGGTTGACTTCTAGTTTCTCTCCTGAGAATACTTCTTTTGGATTCTTGTTCTCTAGCACACGGTGTGGTGTTCTATTCTAGACATAAACTATTTTTTCTGGATGCTTCAGCCCACAAGTGCATTGGAAGATCTTGATCATGGATCATCTCTTTCACAACTTCCATTATTTTCCTATTCTTTCTTTCTGCAACACCATTATGTTGTGGATTGTAGGGAGCTCTCAACTCCCTCTTAATCCTTGATTCTCTACATAAATATTTGAAATTTTCTAAAGTTAATTCTCCACCATTATCTGATCTCAATGTATTTATTTTATCTTTAGTATGATTCTCTACAAGGGCTTTGAATTCTTTGAAGTTACTAAATACTTCATCTTTTGTCTTCAGATAGTAAATCCAAGTTTTACGGGAATAATCATCTATAAAAGAAACATAATAAGTATACCCACTTAGAGAGTTGGATGACATAGGTTCAAATACTTACGAGTGTACAATTTCCAATATCTCCTTCACTTTGTTGTCACTAATTGGAAATGGTTTCTTCATGTTCTTTCCTTGTGCACACCCTTTGCATACACCTTCGTGCTTTGTGTGGATCTCTAGTAGACCTGTCACCACTTTTCTTATGATGGATAATTCTTTGTAGTGTATATGTGAAAGCCTCCTATGCCATAGTTCACTTGGTTATTTTGCTTCATGAATCAATGCTTGTTCTAGATGTCCCTTCAATTTGTACAATCCTCCCTATTTATCTCCAATTACTATAGCATCATCAAAATTTGTACCTTTAGGAGAAATGAGAACTTGGCCATTAAAAAAATGCAACTCGGAATGCTCTTGCATCAAGGATTGATATGGATAGGAAGTTCTTCTTTAATCTAGGTGTTAACACTATTTTTTACTTTGAGCTAAATGATTGGAGGAAGAAGGCCTACTAAAATTTGCATCAATCGACTCTAGAAGAACACCAAGAATTTTTGTAAGCTTCCCCAAGGATCGTCTTCAGGCCTCGAAAGTATATGAAGACAAGGAAATCTAGTCCTAAATTGTGTGGAAGCCAAGTGGTCTTAAAAGGATTTTAATTTAAGAAGGAGAAAACTAGCTTGTAGATGCCATGGCCTGTCAGATGAGGAAAGAATGAACAAATCAATAGTCATAAGTCTTCTCACCGTTCCGAAGTAAAGACAGAAAGAGTATGCATAGGTCGACCAAAGCTATGGGAAAAGAGACAATATTTCAATGGTGACAATCTAGAGGCAAGCCAGATCGATAGTGGTGGTATGTTTTGTAGATTTGACATGCATGGCCCAAGTCAGTTTTTTCATTTTTGCAGAATAGTTTAAAAATCCCACATATCTCAAAGGCCGAGATTGACCAAAGGATAGATCAACAGAGGAGGTTAATTCTGCTGAATCAAAGTGCTTGTGCGGTTTCTTGTTTCCAAATCCGTGGAATGGTTAAACTAGAGGCAAGTTTCGATGACAGAGATTGAATCGAGAAAAGATCCATGAAGGACAGTGTTTCCACTAATTGAACACGCACGGAGTAAATCACCTTTGGGATTTGTGAAATATGACACACCCATTACAAGTGGATGGTAGAGATTGATGACATTTCCAATTGGAAGGCTAGAAATGATTCTGCTCGTTGAAATTTGCAGGAAAGAGAATCAGAGACAAAATTTGCAGTTCTATGTAGGGCCCACTCATTTCAAAGGGAAATTGTCAGAACCAAGACGAAAGGCCATGGTTGAAACACAGTTTCACTCACCTTGGATGCATAGAAGTGACGTTTTGGGGGAAAGTACACAAAGGGTGGATGTGACAGGTAATCAAAGGTCCAGTTGTCATTTAAGTGGATCTACAACCAAAAAATCAGCTCCACAGCGCAGATCACTCCCTGGAATCCAAGAGTTCACTGCATCATGCGTATGAGGATCTGAAGAGTGCCTTAATGGTCAAAACGGAAGAAGGTAAGTATGGCCTTCACACGCAGCAAGGTGAAGAAGTAGTAGATGTAGAGAACAAGGAATGTTTGATGCCATCGTCAGGAAGGGTAGATAGATGCAAAATGTCTAGTCCATGTTCCATGAGTCGAGTGAGAGATGATGAGGACTGATGTCCAGAAGTCACTTCCACAGTCGATAATATGGAACCATCACAGAAAGGGTGGTGTGAAGGGTATCTCCACATAAGGACCGAATCCCGAACCCACATGACCGCGTGTGCTGTCATCATGCTACTCGATTATGGCATGTGTGAAGGTGCTAATGGGGCCGTCGTCGAGTCTGACCACCCAGTTCTTCATAATCCCCACATTCGGAGCCATTTGAAGATGTAGACCTGGTAAATTGTGAAGAGAGGCTAAGATGGTTAAGTATTAATTTGCCGATAATCCTGAAAGTCTTAAAGGAGGTCTGTAATGGCTGTCTGGTTTGAGAAACTTGTTTACCAAGGTGTTCTATTAGTTGGTGAGAATCACTTCGAATTCCTACAATTCCTAGGATTCCATGGTAGGAGGGCTCCAACCATCAGGGTAAGGACGTTCATTACATTAGAGAAGCTTTCTGGCCCTAGTAAGGTCGATGTCAGGATGTTCATCACATTAGATGGACCTTCTGAGGCTGGTGAGGGCATTACTGTCATAATAAAATGCAACACCCCCATGGAAGCAGCACCTAGAACTCCTTGCCCAATGGGTGTCCCGCCAAATCCTATGGACGTGGTCACTATATCCATAATTTCAACACATGGTGAAAATTTCTAGAGGCGACCCGTTGGAGCGAATGCTCAGATGGGAGGAGAGGAGGTCAAAAGCATTCATAATCATCTTTGTGAATTCCACTTTCCAACTTTATCTAGGGTGATGATGAATTCAAGGAGGTGCCATGCTGTATGACCTATAGGAGGACCCTCCTCTTGGGAGAAGAGAAACACAAGAATGAAAAGCCTCCTCAAGGACATATCACTATAAAAAACAATGTGGTCTTTCCCCAAGCCCCTACTAATGACAGTGTTACTAGGAGACAAAGGGGCTGGGTAGAGAGTTGAACACATAAGGAACACAAACCTTCATGCCACCTTTGAAAGCAGGCGAAACAAGTCATCGAACACAAAATGAACACAAAAGGTCATGAAAGAAAGTGACATGTTACATTCCCAATATAAGGAGAAACAACTCAAGCCGAGTCAGCATAAAATTTCCAAAGGTGTCCTGAGCTGTCATTTTCAAGACAAGCGAGCCTGAAAATGGAAGATGTTGCATTATCATTTAAGCCCAGCATGCGCGTTGCTCCATATTCTTTTGTTTTGTATGTATCAATCGTGTTGGATATGCCACATCTAATTTTGCTAGAAGATTGATTATGATTTTAACTGGTTTCTCGCTCTGTTTTGAAGTTAGTTTCAAGGGCCAGAAACAATATAAATATACTCTCTACAAAGGGAAAAAGGGTTGGAACCCATAAATATTTTGGTTCTTATGTAAATTTGATATGTTTTAATACAAGTTACAGAACTGAATACCGGTCTAGGAATGCAATAATTCATGCATATTTATTAGTTACAGTCTGTAACCTTCTTTCTTTATGTGTATGTTTTTTTTTTTGTTATTCTTTCTGCTATGTTTTCTTCATGTCTTTAACCAGTGTATAATGGTTTCAGAATTCATATTTATATGCTTTGGCCATTGTTTTAGACATTCACTAAAATGTTTCTTCTAAAGTTGATGTATAATTCATCTTTTTGGTGCTCTGCATTGATGGACTGTTATTGTTCTTCCTTTTCTACCAGACCCAAGACATTGACCGTGACCTAAGTACTACCTTGCTCTTACAATCATTTCCTATGCAAACTGCTCCATGTTTTTTGGTCATTGTGACTCCATAGCCCAATATATCCTTACCTTTTTTCAACCACCAATATCAGAAATCTCATTTCGTAACAATATATCTAGCCTTGATAATTATCTTGTGAGAGATCCCTCTCTAGAAACGGGGGAGCCAACTCCCTTTCCTAAAGTGGTTCTGTTGTTACCTCGGGGTCCTCCTTTTTGCAACCTTGGGCGCGTTTCTGAGTGCTCACACTAGGTACATAGATAACATCTTTCATCTTAATGGAATTTCATGAGTCTAGCTTGTAGTATGTTTATCCTATCCCTTTTATGGGATATTAATGGTCATCTCCAACTTTCACCTTGTAAGGTGAGTATTCTTTTTCCATGTGGGTGAGGTTATGCTTAAGTCTGGTCATGTGCTTGGAAGCACCACTATATACAAGCCAAGTATAGCTACCTTGAGTAACTGTACTTGTGAGGGACGAGGTCAATACATATTATTCATCACTAGAGGAGTCTTATTTTGTTCTCTTCTTAACTGGTTCATCATCTTCGGTGATGTGAGTATGGCGTCTCTTCTTCTTTCCTTTATTTGCATGGCCTTTATCTTCGGGGAAATATTTCACAAAATGTCACTTCTCATCACAAGTGAAACATTTGAGCTGCGAGAGGTCCTTCTTCAAAAGTATTCTCTTCTTGATATTTCCCTTCTTGGCATGTGCAGTTAGGGATTGATTGTTATTTTCAGCCATATTATATTCTCTTTCTACTAATTGAGCCTATTCTTGTGTGCATTCCTCCCTTAGCCTATTGAACTTGGTGAGGTTACTTCTAGAGAAAATTCCTAGGATGAATGATTCCCATTATCTCAACAGACCATTTAGGGTGGTCATTACCACTTATGCTTCCTCAACATTGTCTCCAATAGCTTCTATTTCTTCCTTGATCTATGATATCCTTGAAGTAAGATTGAATGATTTCTAACATCTACATCTTCACACCCTTGAGTTGAGTTCTCAAGGTCATCTTCCTATTGATATTGTTTCCTTCATATAAGCTGGTTAATGCATTGAACATCTCCTTAGGGGTATTCAAGGATGATACATGTGGGATCAAATGGTCCTTGATAGATTATGCAATGATACTCTTGGCTTTGACCGGGTTCTTCTTATGCATATATTTTTCAATGATCCCCCTCTGGCTTTGCAACTTCTCCTTTGACATAGTTTTTCAAATTATGCTATTCTAGTATGAGAAGCACTATATACTTCCATGCCTGGAAGTTCTCAGGTCCTTCAAGCTTGGTGTTGTTTTTCATATTGATAAAATGAGAACCTCAAATGGAAATAGAGATAATAGAACTTACCAATGAGAGTGCTTCAACTGGATGCTTGCTTCAATACGTTTCTGGAAAATTGCTTCTGGTGGGACTAGGGTTTGAAGGAGAAACCCTAATTTTTCAAGCTTGGTGACTTGCAAATCTGATTATATATAAAGATGCATCTCCTCAAGGTGAGTTGAGCAGTATACTCAGTTGCTCAAATATGTGGACAAAACTGCAAAATATTTGATGCCCTAGTTTTCTCGACCGTAGTGTTAGGTAAAAAATTGAAAATACATAGAATTGAAAACTATATTCACAAAAATATGAGCCATCCTAGGGAGAGTTATATGGTTCTCATTTTTCAATTGATCTATGGAGGGAAGTTCTCGGAATAGGAAACCCTAAACCCACCTAAAATTGAAAAAAAATTTTATTTTGAGAAAAACATCACGTTAAAAGTTATCATTAAAGTTTTATGACCAAGGATGGTCAAGGATTACTGTAATTGAATATTTTATTAATTTAAATTATTAAAAGAGGAGACACCTATCCAAACAAGACTGTTGAAGAGTTTTAACTGACCCATTAGGAAGAATGACCTGCTATAGAAGGAAAAATGACAAGTGGTAGCAATGACATTCACTTTCTAGCTGTTGCAGGAGGAAACATCCCTACAATTATGGTCATGTTCCCTGAGAAGAGGAATTGAGCAGGTGGCTCATTTAATTGCAAAACTAACCCAAAGAACTTGGCAATCTTATAAATACCATCGAATTGACCAGGAGGCTCATTACATTCTATTCCAAGTGATTAGAGCCTTGTGAATTTTCTGAAAGCTGAAAAGTTAGGAACACAAGAGGAATTTGAAGAGGAGATAACTAAAGTGAAATTGCCGAGAGTTAAGTCTGCAAGTGAGTTTTCTGAGTTGTAGAGACTTCTGTGTAGGATGTTACACAACATATTCATCCTAGTGGTTCAGTGAATAGGCTCAGGGGTCCTAAAGCAAGTGATATTGGCTTCTTTCAGGAGACGATTGGGAGGAACGGTCTTCTTTGGGTGTTTGTCCCCCTGCTACAATTACCCAGGTTTGAAGATGTTTTGTCTATTATCTGTGAATTTATTTTATATCTGTATCTGAAGGATTTATGAATGTTGAAGGACTCTCTAAGCTATTAATTAGTTCTGAATTAGAATAAATTAGAAATATCTTATTTCCATGTAAAAGTTTTATAAAGAATGCTACAGTTTTCTTTTTACAAAGTTTAATGGAAAACTGTAGATTATTGTAATTGTTATGTAAAGGAAAATATGTATATGTATACATATAATATCATAAATAGTTTCTGAGTTTATTATAAATGATACTAAATTTCTTAAGCTTCATCTTATTTATATTCATAGATTATTATAATCATTGTTAAGTAAAAAATGAACCAGATTTTATTTAGTTTTATTTTAGGAACATAGTTATAATTATAGTTATTACAAATATTATCCACTACGGTCTAAAAGGATATTATATTTTAAAGGAAACTATCATTGTAGTCGAAAGGATTAAGCATATACATAAGATAAACTAGGGTTTAAAGACTCATTCAGAACTCACATACAAGTTGACTAAAAACCCCACAGGATCTTATTATCGAATACTATATATATCTATAATAAAATCTTATAGTAGTAAAATAAATATTACTTAAAATTACTATCTAAACATTATTCAAGGTTTTAATTCGAAAAACATAAGGACTATTTTTTCTAAAGAAATACAATAATTAAAACTATACTAAGTAAACAACTGACAGAGATAGGTGTAGTCCGTGTTTTTCAATTTAAAATAATAACCAGGATATATTTCTTTTCCAAGATACTTATTACAGTATTAGTATAGTAGTATATAAATATGTTAAAAACCATAATAAATGAACCAGTTTTGAAATGATCAAGTCAAGGGTTCAAACCCCCTATATATCATGTTTATAACTTTCATAGCTAGAAGGCCCTTTGACTCTACAACAAGGGCTAAGTAAAACTAAAAACACATTAATAAAAATCTTTACCGATTAGATGACGACGCCACATTTTTAGAGCATGAATTATGGAATCCAATTCTAAATTGTAAGTAGCATAATTCTTTTCATGTTTTTTTAACTTTCTTGATTCATACGCTACTACGTGGCCTTCTTGTGTTAATACTTCACCCAAACCCTCATTGCACGCATTTGTGCACACAACAAAGTCCTTGTTTGGATATGCTATTTTTAATATAGGTGCAGTAGTTAAAAATTCTCTTAGCTTATTGAAACTTTCTTCACACTTTAGATCCCATACAAATCTTTTTCTCTTTTTCTGCAAGGATGTTATGTGATTTGCGATCTTCGAGAATCCTTCTATGATTTTCCGGTAATAACCTGTAATTCCCATGAACGATCATACATCCGATACATCTTTAGGAACATGCCATTCCATTATTTGTTTTATATTATCAGGATCTCCTGATATCCCTTCCTTGGATATCATGTGACCTAGATACTGTATTTTATCTTTAAAGAATTCACATTTACTGAATTTAGCATACAGTTTACGTTCTCCCAGAACGTGTAGTATTATATGCAAATGTTCATCATGTTCTTCTTTTGTTTTTGAATAAATTAATATGCCATCTATGAAGACGACTAAAAATTTATCTAAGTATTTAATTAAGACACTGTTCATTAAACACATAAAAGTTGTTAGAGCATTCCTTAGCCCAAATGGCATAAATACAAACTCATAATGCCCGTATTGGGTTTTGCATGTAGTTTTAAAAATATCTTCATCTTTAACTATGACTTGATGATATCCAGATCTCAAACCTATTTTTGAGAATATCATTGCTCGATGTATATGATCGGACAGATCATCTATGCGGGGAAATGAATATTTGTTTTTAATTGTCATTTTGTTTAACTAACAGTAATCTATACATAAATGTAATGCACCGTCTTTCTTTTTAACAAATAAGACAGGTGCTTCCCAAGGGGATACACTTGGTATTATATAATTCTTATCTATCAGCTCTTGTATTTGTAGTTTTAATTCATTAAGTTCTAATATGTTCATTCGATAAGGATCCTTTGAATAAGGTACAACTCCTGGTACTAATTCAATGGTAAAATCCAATCTTCTTTTTGGAGGTAATCCTGAAATCTCTTCCAGGAAAACATCTGAAAATTCTTCTAAGATTGAAATATCATCGAAATTTAATTTATCTTCTTTATCCATGTCTTTGTCATTTATTACATGTACAACAAAAACTTTACAACCTTCCCGTATAACCTTTTTCATTTGTAATTCTGAAATTTGTCTAACATAAACTTTTCTAGGTATCCCTTTGACTGTAACTCTTTCTCCTTTATCATCTAAGCATGTAAATGTTTTCTCAAAACAATTTAAAACTACTTTATGTTTTTCCAACCAGTCCATACCTATTAAAACATCATAAGACCCTAACAGTAATACATTTAACTTCACTTGAGTTTTGAATTGACTCATAAGCAGTTCACAGTTTTCAACATAGCTAACTAATTTTCTTTTGGTTCTTGTAGCTAATTGAACCAGCCAAGACTTTTCAAACTTTTTCAAATATAAATTGCATCATTCTGCTATACTAGGTGACACATAAGCATGCCTCAACTTCTTCACCCTTTTCCACTTCTCCATTAAACATAGGAGGTTTTATATTTTTAAATTCTCCTAAGATTTCTTCATAGGGTTTATATTTTCTCTTTCTAGGACCACTGTCACTATCACTACTTTCACTAGAATATTTATAATTTTCTTTGTGCAGCCTTACTTTAATTTTTGAAGAAGATTTACTTTCACTATCAGAAAACTTTAATTTCTTACCTTTACATTTGTATGATACTATTCCAGATTCAGTTTCTTGTTCTCTTCTTTTATCCTTGCCTCTGTTATGTATTTTATCTAGCAATATCTGATTTAGTTCCTCATGTGCTCTTAAGATTCTTTCGTTATCTTCCTTTACAGTTTGTAATTCAGCTCTTAAATATTTTACAGTTTGAAGTAGTTCAGATAGTTGATTATTTAATTCCACATATATGCTATCTGAATTATTATGATGGGATCCATCCTCTGCAGATGCTTCTACTCCTTCGATTTCCTGCAAAATACAAATTTATACTTCTGTATAGAAATAGTTTTAAAACATAATCAATATTTGTGTTTCCTGTTTTGTATGCAAGTTGAGCTAATATTCAGGCCTAGTGTTTGGAAACTCACTCTGATACCACATGTAACAACTCCAAAAATTCATAATTTTTATTTTATTTTATAAAGATCTAATTGTAAATACATAATTTAAACAAATTCACACCAACCCCTTCATCTAAAATTTAACTTGAGTTAACGCTTTATCTATTGATCACAACCACTTAGTTATGACAACCTTTATGTATGCAACATACCGTTATACTGAGCTAGTTTACTTGTTTTCAAGATGTAAAAGAATTTCATGTTTACTTATCAACAGTTAGATTTGGTGTGTCTGCTATGTTATATTTTTAAAGTACTTGTTAGCCATATTAAGATGCTAGGGCATTGGGTTTTTATAGATCTTACTTAGCTTATTGGCTAACACAAAACCTACTTGTACCTTTGCAGGTGTTAGCGATGGATAGCTTGCCTTGTTTTGGTAACATCCAAAAGGCCTAGGTAAAGTTAACAAGGCACTAACTATGCTAAGGGG
This sequence comes from Pseudotsuga menziesii, assembly GCA_001517045.1. Lineage (NCBI taxonomy): Eukaryota > Viridiplantae > Streptophyta > Pinopsida > Pinales > Pinaceae > Pseudotsuga > Pseudotsuga menziesii. The sequence continues at coordinate 76,207 of LPNX010374658.1, forward strand.
AAAATAGAACTATCCCTAAGCATTGAACTATGTGTTTGACTATACGATGCTTTCTCCTACCATGTATTAAAACAAGAATAAAATAATTATATGGTGGCATCAAAGGGTAATTATCTGACGGTTTTGAATTATGGAGTTTGGGTTAAAAATTAAAACCTAAGTGGTATTTATGAAAGCCATGTGAACCTTCTAAAAAAACCTAAGTGTTTTACCTCGCTTCTGCATTGTGAAATGATTTTGGTGGAAGAGCCAAGGCTCTCGACCTTCTTGACTCTCTTCCTTCTTAGCTCTCTACCTTCTCGCCTCTCTGCCCTCTCTCACCTTCGACCCCACCCGAGCTCTGTGTAAACACCAGCCTTGTTCCCCTGGCTTGGCTCTAGCTCAACAGTGTAGGGTTTCCAGTGTTAGTTCTACGAACCAACTACGTTATTTTCTTGGTTTGCGTTGCCAATGCTGTCTGTGTGCAGTTTTTAAAGGGTAAGTTTTTACCCCTTTTTGCATTTTGGTTTTTTCGTTGGTATAAAATATTTTTGTTGTAACATTTTTTACCTTTGTGTTATTGTGTATGCAGGAGGTTCCAAAACTTGGTTGGTGCACTGGGCTTGGACCTGTCTCCATGGAAGTGGTCCTGCTAAGACTTATTTTATCCCACACCCTTGCTCTTTGTGGCTCTGTGGCTCGGCCATCGATTTATCCTAGTTTGGAGTCTTTGATACTTACGCGTTCCTTCAGTTGAAGTGGCAATGCCTCTTGTGGTTCTGCCTTATGGCATTTTATAGTTGGGTATTAAAATAAGTCTCCCTTAGACCGTGGAGTTCGAAGGGAACTGTAATGTAATGCATTTGTTTAGTTTTTCTATGGATTATAATTCGAGCTATCTTGCAATTTTATGAGCGTTTAAGTGCAGTTTTTCAACTATCACTCTGAATTTGTAATTTTTTAATTTATGTATATAATTCCCTCGAGGGTTTTTATTGTATTTTGTAAATTTAAGGCTGCGAGGCCACTGCATTGTTGAGGTTGTTAAAAAGGGTGTTGTTCTGTCAAAGATAATTATTGGATAAATATCTTAAGTCGTAAGGCTACTGTGTTGACTGTAAAATGTCGATAGTGTTGTAAGAATGGATACGGTTTATCTTAGTGGTTTAGACTATCGTTTCTTTTGTTTCTATACTGACTCTGAAGAAAAAGAACATCTTAACAGGTTTTGAACCCTTGATCTCCTAGGTTTGAAAAAATGAGTTAATATTCGCTTATAAACCTGCGTTGCAGTCGTGGGCTTAGATTAGATTTTGTTTAATGTGTTTTTAGTTTGACTCAACCCTTGCTGTAGAGATGAAGGGCCTTTCGACTGTGAAATTTATAAACATGATATATACAGGGTTTGAACCCTCAACTTGATCATTTCAGAACTGGTTCATTTATTATGTTTTTTAACATATTTATATACTACTATACTAATACTGTAATAAGTATTTCGGAAAAGAAATATATCCTGGTTATTATTTTAAATTGAAAAACATGGACTACTCCTATCTCTGTTACTTGTTTACTAAGTATAGTTTTAATTATTGTATTTCTTTAAAAGAAATTAGTCCTAATGTTTTTCAAATTAAAACCATGAATAATGTTTAGATAGTAATTTTAAGTAATATTTATTTTACTACTATAAGATTTTACTACATATATATATATATATATATATATATATATATATATATAGTATTCGATAATGAGATCCTATGGGTTTTTTATTCAACTTCAGTGTGAGTTCTAAATGAGTCTTTAAACCCTATTTTATATCCTATAGATGCTTAATCCTTTCGGCTACAATGATAGTTTAATTTAAAAGAATTATGCTACATAACATAAACTTTAAATACTTGTTTGATCAACAAAATATGAACTCAAGGAAAGCAAGATGGTTAGCTTTCCTTAGTGAATACGATTCGAGATCAAACACATCAAAGGAAAGGAAAACAAAGTGGCTGATGCCTTAAGTAAAAATGAAAGACTGAATTTTATAGCCTCATATAGCAGCTACAAAACATAATTGGACGATAAATTGGAAGAAGGAGTAAACTTGCATAAAGAATATCAAAATCTAAGAGAAAACGTTACAGAAAATGAAGCTGAAAATGTAAAAACAGATTTTGGTTTAAACAAAAAAGGGCTTAATGTTGTATAAAAACATACTATATGTACCTAATATACCAGAAATTAAATTACTGATTTTAAATGAAGTACATAAAATTCTTTTTTCAAGACATTTGGGTTATCAAAAGATGATGACAATGCTAAGAAAATATTATTTCTGTCCTAATATGAAGAGTGAAGTTTCTTAATATATAGCTAGGTGTATAGAAGGTTAGCAAGTTAAAGCTGAGCATCGACACCCAAGAGGTCTTTTGCAAACACTACCAATTCTAGATTGGAATAGGGAAATTATTAGTCTCAATTTTATAACTGGACCACCTAAAAATAAAAATAAAATAAAATGATTATGTAATGGTAGTAGTAGAAAAATTAAGCAAGCAAGCACATTTTATACTTGTTAAAGCTACTTGTAAGGCTGCTAATATTGCTGACATTTTTATGAAGGAATTTTTCTGGTTGCATGGAATTCCGAAGGTAATAATTTCTGATAGAGATCCTAAGTTTATTGCCAATTTTTGGAATTCATTGTTTAAAGGAATAGATACTAAATTAAATTTCAGTACTGCTTATCATCCCCAAACAGATGGACAAACAGATGGACAAACAGAAAGAGTAAATCAAGTTCTAGAGGATATGTTACAGATGTATGTTAGAGGTCATCCAAAGAAATGGGAAGATTATTTGCACTTAGTCGAGTTTGCATATAATAATCACTATTAAGATTCAACTAAACTTAATCCTTTTGAAATATTGTATGGTAGGAAATGTAATACTCCCATTTCATGGAGTAATACGGTTGACAGGTTGATGTTAGGACATGACTTGTTAAAAGAACTGGAACTAACAGGGAAACATGTATAAATAAATATGAAAAATTACACAGGACAAACAAAAGAGTCATACAGACCTTAAAAGAACTCATAAATAATTCCAAGTAGGTGAGCATGTGTTTGTCAAGGTAGAAACCATAAATAGCTCCTTTAAGTTGGGGAGTTGTGATAAATTAGCACCCAAGTATTGTGGACTGTTTGAAATATTGGAAAGAGTTGACCAGTGGCTTATCGGTTAGCTTTGCCACCTAATATTAGAATACATAATGTATTTCATATTTCCATATTGAAAAATTATGTGCAAGATGCTACTCATGTGATCGATTGGAATGTTATTCAGGTAGAACTCGAAGGATATTTTTAGGTGGAACTGGATTGTATCCTCGACAAAAGAGAAATGTTTCTCCGGAATCACACCATTAGACAGGTAAAAGTGTAATGGAAGCACCTTAGTCCAGATGAAGCAACCTGGGAGTTGGAGAGTCATATGGGGGAGGCATATCCAATTTTATTCCAGGAAGACTCATAAGACACTTAAGCAACATCGAGGACAATGTTGAACTTAAGAGGGGGTGTTTGTAACCCACCTAGAACTGAAATTTTTTTTTGTTTTGAGAAAAAGATTATGTTAAAATTTATTGTAAAGTTTTATGACCAAGGATGGTCAAGGATGACTGCAATTGAATATTTTATTTATTTAAATAATTAAAAGAGGAGACACCTATCCAAATAAGACTATTGAAGAGTGTTCACTGACCCACTAGGAGGAATGATTTGTTGTAGAATTCCAAATTACAAGTGGCAGCAATATCATTCACTTTCTAGTTTTTGCATGAGGCAACATCCCTAAAATTGTGGTCATGTTCCCTGAGAAGAGGAACTGAGCAGGTGGCTCATTTAATTGCAAAACTAGCCCAAAGACCTAGGAAATATTATAAATACCATCGAATTGAATAGGAGGCTCATTACATTCTATTCCAAGTGATTAGAGCCTTGTGAATTTGCTGAAAGATGAAAAGTTAGGCACACAAGAGGAATTCGATGAGGGGATAGCTAAAGTGAAATTGTAGAGAGTTACATCTACAAGTGAGTTTTCTGAGTTGTCGAGACTTCTGTGTAGGATGCTACACAACATCTTCATCATGGTTGTCACATGCCCCATTTTTGCAAAATAATATTATCTTATTTGATTTTATTCCAAGAAATTATGTTAAATTTTATGCTAAAGTTGTAATTGATGACTCAGCAGAGTCAAGGATGTTGAATGTAATTATGAATATTTTAATTATAAATACATAAAAAGTGGAGACAACAACTTGGGAGAGTTGTTAAAAGAGTGTTTACTGGTCAATTTGGTGGAGGAGACTGGGTGGAGAGCAAATAGACAAGTGGCAGCATCCTCAAACACTTCCAATGTTGCAGGTGGCAACCTCCCTACATTTGGGGTCATGATCCCCCAAGAAAGTGGGATCAGATTAGGTGGCTCAATTAATGACAGCTAACCCAAAATGACCTAGGCAATCTTAATAAAAATGCCCTTTGAAGAGAGCTGAGGCTGCTCATTCCAAGAAGAGAATCATTCAGGTGAATGTACTTCAAAGGATTTCATTGGGAAGGGAATTTCTGGAAGATGTTTGAGGGGTAAACTGCAGAGAATGATCTAGTACAACTATTTAGCTGAAGGATCTTGCTGCTGAGTGCAGAGTTAGTATTGAGTCATTGGACTAGTATTTTGTTGCTTGCTCCACCAGTTCTTAGGAAAGAAGACTAGGAATAGGCTCGGGGGTCCTGAGAAGACACTGTTTGAGCACTCTCTAGGAGTTGGTAGGGAGGAATAACCTCCCAACGCTATTGCCATCCAGCTTTAAACATGCTCTACAGTCTTTTAATTCCTGTGTTAAAAGTTTATTTCTGAGAATGAATGATTTACATGTTATGTAGTGAACTGTTAGAATTTATAATCTTTTAGTCGTTGAATGTTGAATCTGCATTTAGATGAGATAATCCTACATGTGTTTTTCCCCGTCTGGATAAACCAAACCATACTCTAGCACAGTTAGTGTGTTTAAAATAGATGAAGACATGATAGGAATCTGGATTGATTAGAGTTATTTTGTAATTCAGAACAATGGAGTAATTTATTTCTGTATATAGATGTTTTTCAGGAAAGGATACTAATCTGTCTAATTAAGTTATTGTTTAAAAACCAGACTATTGTAGTAAGAATGCTAGCAAAGAAGTATACATAATACTTTTTCAAACATCAGGTTTATTTATTTTAATATGTTGACTACTGTAGATAGGTTATTTATCTTATTCAGAACTGTATTTTCTGCAAAATGAAACTACTAACCTGTCACATAGGTAAAAGATTTTACTTAGATAAACACTCATTTATTTCTGCGAAGAAAGAACCTAGTTATTTTATTGTACATACTGCTTAACTATTTCTACAAATGTTCATATTTCAAGTAGGGTAATTCCAGTATAGTCCTTTTATAAATAAATTAACTCTAGCAATTATAATAGTGTAACAATGAAATAATAACAAAATCCTATCTTTGTACTTATAAAATAGACCGAGTGCAAGGGTAATTAATATTTAATAAATATTATTTATATATGAACAAATTCTTTTAAATGAACAAAACAAAAATTAATCATAAAAGAAAATACAGGGTCGAAACCCTTACAGTATTAACATTAAAAATACTAACGTTATAATTTATAGCATAAACATTGTAAATCATAGTAATAACATTTTATTTAATAATTAGATAAGCAATAATCCAAGGATTTGGATTTATTTAGTATTCGGAACTTTCAAGCTATAAAATATTATTACAGTCCTATAAGGACAGAGAGAGAAAATATTAAAAGCATAATAATTATATACCTGTAATAAACAATTAATTTCACATTATTATTGAACAAAAACCTACAGAATAATTAAAGAAATTATTTATACACAGGTCACTAACAGGATTCAACCTTGCTTGAATATTCGAGCTTATAAACAAAGTACTATAATAAAAGAATTAACAGAATAGAATTTAATAATACAAGTTAATGCAAGATAAATGTAACAAGTAAAGATTTCTTTACACAGTCGAAATAGGGTTAAAACCCTAGTGCACAAAATTACAGTAAGAGCATCAAAATAATTGAGTCTGAGCTCAAGAGAGATAAATCTCTTTACTTCAAGTTTAAACAGAGAATGGCTTGACAGGCCGTAAATATTTTTACATAACTGTACACAAAACTAGTAAAAACCAAATTTACAAGTCACGGCATAAGCCGGAAAATCCTGCTAACAGCAAGGGTTTAGTAAAAACTAAACAAGAAAACCAAGAACAATAAACCATGAAGGGTCACTTGCAGGCCACGACCAACCGAAATTGTTCCATAAAGAACTGCACAAGTATGGACTGCCATGGGTTGACTATGGCTTACCCGTAAGCAAGAAGCCGACCCTACGCTTTTGTACCAGCTATGAAGAGAGCTGTAAATTGTCACCTGCAAGGATACGAATCACATCATTAAAATTTATGCATTATAATATAACTAAGATAGGAATAATTTGCAGAAATTTTAAAAAGAATTTCCCATACCTGGAAACAAAGGTAATGTAGCCACAAACGAACAGGAGCGCCGCCACTAGCAAGATGAAAAGCAAACCCTTCATCTCTGTTGTGACAGAGACAATTCCAATGGGTGCCCAAACCACTTCTAGCAGCAGCCAGAAGAAGGGAGCAACGCCCAAGCAAGAAGCAGACAGTGAAGCTCGCACTGTCACCACATTTCAAAGCTTGAGAATTCACACTTCCAAAAACCCTATGACAGACCAGGCCGTAAGTTAAAGTCACGGTTCTTAATAAATTATTGCCAGGATAAACTTACAGTTCTTTAAACTATCCCTATAAGCAAGCCGTGGAGGAATAAACCCAAAAGCTACACACATCCCAAGCTGTAAGCTAAATGTCACGTCTCTCATCAAACCGTTGTTAGGGTAAACTCATGCCACAGACAAGGAGCGGGGACGAAGAAGGTAGAATGAACAACATAATCCAGGATGTGGAGCTCATTCTTGTCACAGTAGGGTAAGCATGGCGGCCAAGACACAGTTGCAGAGCATCCCGAAGGCCTGGAAATGACGGAGAAGAATCAAAATGAATAGTGTTCATTAACCCTTATTCTCCCAACACTTGGTAGAGAAGGAAACACGTGGTCTCACAAATATTTCAACCATGCAGTGGGTCGAATCTATAGTCCCTGCATGCAAATGATTTCCAATTAGTCAAAACATAATTTTATGCATAATCATAAAATATGGTAAATATACAAAGGTTCTACGTGTTATGGAGGTCAACCTACGGATGCATGGCATGAACTACGAAACCTCAAATCATTGCCAAGCTTATTATAGTCGTCGCATAGTTTAGGATGAGGCGATTTCAAAGCCTTTTATTTACACAACCTTATACATGATCCAATCGTTGGAGTGGTATAACGCCACATCCTTTACCCATTTCAAGTTACAATGTAAACTTTATAATTAAATATTGATTCATATCAAGCTTTTGGTTGACCATGAAATCAATGAATCTCATAAACCATATTCATGCCCAAAGGTTTTTATGTTGATACATACCCAAAGTATGTTATGTTTATACTTGCCCAAAATATTTAGGCTTGGAACCTTAGTTCATCACTGTTTGATTATCCATTTAGTCATAGCATAAATATTGTAGTTACATATGTTGATAAGCCTTGAACTATCGAAACTAGGTTTATAAAGTAAATCTTAGGATACTTAGGAGATGCAAATAAAAAGGCTATTTCATCACCTAGCCAAACTATGATAATAAAGTATTTCTAACAAAATTTGCATAGCTAATCATATTGTCACCAACATTTATGTTTGTGACTTGATAATGTTATAGAACATAGTTTAAATTAGGATCATGAACTTCATAAACCTTATCTGTTTATAAACAGAATTACTGGTAAACATGAATGCATTATAAACAAGATAGTTTATGTGTGTATTGTTGAGTATCTTAGAAAATTTATAGTTTTCAGTGGATTGACAAATACTAGAATATGGGCTATGAATTCATGTACATAACTCAGATCAAGAAATTCTATTGGCATTTGGTTATTTACTCAACCATGACAAGTACTGTTAGTTACACCATGTTTTCGATTAGTAACATAATTTTAGAACTGTCTAGTACTTGCATGTGGTAATAAATAAATCACTCTTAAAGACTTGACCTAAGTTAATTGTTATGGTCAGAAGCTTAATTCAAGAGCAGTACTATAAAAATAAAATAAGAAACTGGAGTGGAACCATCCCACTAGACTCTAAGTCCTTACGACTTGGTATTTCACTGTAATGTTTAGAACCTTATAGACAATAATCTTCATTTCAGAAGATGAATAAAAAGCAGTTACTTATAGTAATATTATAAGTTGATAATGTATATTACTGTTAGAACAATCATTACAGCATTACAGGTTATATACTCTAGGTGAAATTAACTTATGACAAAGATCACAAGTGGTGAACCAGGGAGAATAAATACTGTCGCTATTTTACATATAAGCAAGAAACTCTTCTATATATATATCGTTGACAAAAATAATTGAAGGAAACGAACTACTTGTTTTACCTCATAGAAGTAGCTTGATATGTAACAGCTTATTTACCGAGCCTTTTATTTTGCAAATAGAAATATAGCTAAATGATTTATGGGAATTAAAGACATTACTCGATCATTCATACCTGTAAACTTGTAAGGAAAAGTAAGCTTTCTACGTTAGCTTAAAAGATAAGTAAGCCCTAGAATCCAATATAGTTCCACCTACTTGTCGCAAATTAAAACTCATCAGCAAACTGAAAGAGGAATTATTGCACAAGTTAAACCTAACCTTGTATTAAAAAGTAGAATGCTTACTTAATTAATATTATGCATTAACTAATATGGTAACCAATTCTTTTATAGATAACTGTTAGCTGTTAGCAGACTGTAATTTTCAGCATTTTATGTATTTTCAAAATTTGAAATTTTTATGAAAATTTGGGGTTTTGACATGTGGTATCAGAGCACAAGGTTCAGACACTAGGCCTTAATGAAGCCCAACTAGCTTTCATGAAACAATAAATTAAATTATTATGCTGATGTATTTTATTTTAAATATTATTCAATAGAGAATTGTTTTCTGAAGTTTAACAGGTAGGTATGGAAAGGCTGGAAGAGTATGCAGAGGAGGAGTCTCCAGTTACTGAGACATGAAATCTACCAAGAGATCTTATACCAGAGGATTTAACTACCAATTCCTTAGAATTGTTACAAACTGTAAAAGATCTAAAAACTGAAATGGAGTCTGTAAAACAAGAAAATGAAAGGATTCTGAGGGCTCAAGAAGAGCTAAATCAGATCGTAACTGAAAAGTTTCAAACTGAGGGTAGGGGTAGAAGAATACAATAAGAAGATACCAGTCATCAACGTAAATCTAAAAAGATGAAACATACTAAAACTGAAAGTAGTTCGTCTTTTGAAGTGTTTGGTGAACAACGAAATTACCATTCTACTAGTGACAATAGTGATGATAATTAGTACACTAAAAAGAGGAAATACAAACCTTATGAGGAAATTTTCGGGGAATTCAAAAAGATAAAACCACCAACCTTTAATGGAGAGACTGAGAAGGGGGAGGAAGCTGAATCCTGGTTATCTGGGATGAAGAAGTACTTCCAAATATATAACTATTCTAATCAGTTAAAGGTTAGAATGGCTATTTATAACCTCTCAGGAAAGGTTGACATTTGGTGGCAGGACTTGAAAAGAGTTAAAGGCATAAAAGAGAAAAATGTAAATTGGAGTACCTTTAAGAGGTATTTGAAAAATAAATTTCTGTCTGGGCAATATTATGAGGAGAGAGCCAAAGAGTTTTATGAGTTGAATTTAGGATCAATGACAATGAAGGATCTGAACAGTAAGTTCTTAAGTCTACTTAGGTATGTACCATACCTTGTAGATGAGAAACCAAAGGTACAACGATTTCTTAGCTATATTCCTTATCATATTAAAGATAGAATTGAGTATGATAACCCAAAGACCTTGGAGGAAGCCATGAGAAAAGCTAACTTCTGTTTTGAGCAGAATCGAAAGAAAGAAAGCTTGGCCAACTGGAAAGCTAAGAAAAATAATAATCAGTTTGAACAAAAGAAGAAGGATTTTGTGCCTAACAGAAATTTCAAGAACAATAATGCCAAAAATTATCCTAATAACAAGAACTTCCAAGGAAATAAGAACAATACACCCAACAACCAGAATAATTCTAAAGGTAAGGATTTTGCAAATAATCATGGAAATTTTACCAAGAACTTTGAACGCAAAGAGCCTATCAAGTGCTGGGAGTGTAATGGCCCACACTATGCTTCAGTCTGTCCAAACCGAAAGAAGACTGGTAACAACATTCATACCATACAGGAGGATATGACCATTGGGGAACTAGCGAGGACCATGCCCAGAATTAACGTAGCTTTGGAGAATCGACAAGCTGAATATCGGACTTCCATGGTGGAAGTAGAAGGTATGATAAATCAGACCCTTGTAACTATTTTGATTGATCCAGGAGCTAGTCTCAGTTATATTGCACCTCAAATAGTAGAAAAATGTAAGTTATATATTGATAAGTTTGAGAATTTATGGTTAGTTTAGTTAGCCATAGGTGCTAAAAGAAGGGTAACTTGCTTTGTTAAAGAATGTGCAATAGTTATGGATAAATTTGAAACTGTTGTTAAACTTAATGTTTTGCCTCTTGGTTCTTATGATTTGCTGATTGGTATGGACTGGTTAGAACAACATAGAGTAATTCTAAACTGTTATGATAAAAATTTCACATGTTTAAACAGTGATGAAAAAATAGTAAGTGTTAAAGGAATCCTTAGAAAAACTACCATAAGGCAGAGTTCTGCCTTACAGCTTAAGACAACTATTAGAAAGGGATGTAAAGCTTATGCAGTAACAATAATTGATGAGGAAAGTTCAATTAAAACAGATAAGTTAAAAGTGGAAGACATACCAGTCGTAAGAGAATATGTTGATGTGTTCCCATAAGAGATTCCAGGATTACCTTCGAAAAGGGAATTGGATTTCACCATTGAACTGGTACCGGGTGCAGTACCTAGCTCAAAGGACCCTTATCGAATGAACGTAATCGAACTTAATGAATTAAAATATCAATTAAAATAATTAATTGATAAAAAGTATATTCGACCAAGTGTGTCTCCCTGGGGGGAACTTGTCATCTTCGTCTAGAAGAAGGACGAAACTATGCGACTTTGCATAGATTACCGTCAGTTAAACAAGATGACCATTAAAAATCGATATCTGTTGCCCCGCATAGATGACTTGTTTGATAAACTATGAGGAGCGATGGTGTTTTTGAAAATAGATTTAAGGCCTAGATATCATCAAGTAAGGATTAAATATGAAGACATCTTTAAGACGACTTTCAGAACTAAATATGGTCATTACGAATTTTTCGTAATGCCATTCGGGCTTATTAATGCCCCAATTGTCTTCATGTGTTCAATGAACAATGTTATGCATAAGTATTTAGATAAGTTTGTGGTCGTATTTATCGATGAAATTCGAATCTATTAAAAAACTGAAGAAGAACATAAAGAACATCTAAAAATTGTTTTGCAAGAGTTGCGAGAACATCAACTCTTCGCAAAGTTTAGTAAGTGTGAATTTTTCAAGGATAAGATTCAGTATTTAGGTCACGTAGTGACCAAGGAAGGAATTTCTGTAGATCCTAAAAATATAAGGGCAATCAAAGATTGGTTGGTTCCTAAGGATGTGACGGATGTTTGATCTTTCATGGGCATTACCGGTTACTACTGGAGGTTCATTGAAGGTTTTTAGAGGATAGCAAATCCGATAAATTCCTTGCAGAAGAAAGGAAATAAGTTTGACTGGAATAAGAAATGTGAAGAAAGATTTAAAAAGTTAAAAACTTTATTAACTGGTGCACCTATTTTAAGAATAGCAGATCCTAATAAATAATTTGTGGTGTGCACTTACGCCTGCAATGATGGCTTAGGCGGTGTTCTGACTCAAGAAGGGCATGTTATTGCCTATGAGTCTAGAAAGTTAAAAGTTCATGAAAAGAATTATGCAACATATGATATGGAATTAGTAGTTGTAATACACACCTTAAAGATGTGGCGACATCACCTAATTGGCAAAAAATTTGTTTTGATGACTGATAATAAAGGATTGAAGTATCTTTTAGATCAGCCTAATCTAAATGGTAGACAAGCTAGGTGGTTAGCTTTCTTAAGTGAGTATGATTTCGAAATTCAGCATATAAAAGGTAAATAAAATAAAGTTGTTGATGCATTAAGTAGGAATGCAAGGATGAATTTTGCAGTAGCTATCAGTACCTATGTTTCAGACTTATATGAACAGCTTAAAGAAGGAATATAACAAGATAAAATTTACTAGAGTTTTCAAGCTAAAGCTAAAGAAAATCCAATAGAAAAATTAATTAAAGGTTACAGTTTAAATGAAAAAGAATTTTTACTATATAAAGATAGACTGTATGTACATAATGTATCTAAAGTTGCTGTTAATTCTAGATGAAATTCATAAAACACCTTATTCAGGTCATCCAGGTTATCAAAAGACTATAACCATGTTAAGAAAAGAGTATTTCTGGCCAAATATGAAAACTGAAGTAGCAGAATATATTTCTAGGTGTTCGAAATGTCAATAGGTAAAAACTGAACATCAACACCCAGCTGGTTTGCTTCATCCATTACCCATCCCTAATTGGAAATGGGAGATAATTAGTCTGGATTTTATTACTGGGTTGCCTAGAAATCAAAATCAGAATGATTCTATCATGGTAGTAGTTGATAAGTTAAGCAAAGCAACTCACTTTATACCTGTTAAAACTACTTATAAAGCTGCAAACATAGCTGATATTTTTCTAAAACAGATTTTCCGATTGCATGGAGTACCAAAAGTCATAATCTCGGATAGAGATCCCAAGTTTACAGGAAACTTTTGGAAGTTTTTGTTTAAAGGGTTAAACACTGCATTAAATTTTATTACTTCTTTCCATCCTCAAACAGATGGACAAACTGAAAGGGTAAACCAAGTACTGGAAGATCTATTAAGAATGTATGTGAAAGACCAGCCTAGTAAATGGGAGGGCTATTTACATTTGGTAAAATTTGCTTATAATAATAATTATCATACATCAACCAGATTTAGTCCTTTTGAAATTTTATATGGACGGAAATGTAATACTCCTATCTCTTGGAGTAATCCAGTAGATATATTGGTATTAGGTCCAGAAATATTAAAAGAAATGGAAGAAATTGTAAAACAAGTGCAGGGAAATCTGAAAGTGGCACAGGGTCGACAGAAAAGTCAAGCAGACTTAAAAAGAACTCCAAAAGAGTTTCAGGTAGGTGAACATATGTTCATCAAGGTAAGGCCCAAAAATAGCTCTCTGAGATTGGGGATTTGTGCAAAATTGGCACCTCGTTACTGTGTCCCATTTGAAATTTTGTCTAGGATTGGACAAGTATCTTATCAATTAGCATTACCACCTAATTTAAGAGTACAAAATGTTTTTCACATTTCTGTTTTAAAGAAATATGTTCATGATGCTACTCATGTTGTTAACTGGAATGATGTACAGGTGGAACCAGAAGGGGATTTTTTGGTGGAACCGAACTGTATCCTCGGGAGGAGGGAGATTACACTTTGGAACCACACCATTGGACAGGTAAAGGTGCAATGGAAGCACCTTAGTCCAAAGGAATCCACCTAGGAATTGGAAAGTAAAATGCGAGATGCATATCCAATTCTGTTCCAAGGGAATTCTGAGGATGAAGAATAAATAACATCGAGGATGATGTTATATTCTAAGGGGGTGTGTATGTCACATGCCCCAATTTTGCAAAATAATATTATCTCATTTGATTTTATTCCAAGACATTATGTTAAATTTTATGCTAAAGTTGTAATTGATAACTCAACAGAGTCAAGGATGTTGAATGCAATTATGAATATTTTAATTATAAATAAATAAAAAGTGGAGACAACAGCTTGGGAGAGTTGTTAAAAGAGTGTTTACTAGTCAAGTTGGTGGAGGAGACTGGGTGGAGAGCAAATAGAAAAGTGGCAGCATCCTCAAACACTTCAAATGTTGCAGGTGGAAACCTCCCTACATTTGGGGTCATGATCCCCCAAGAAAGTGGGATCAGAGCAGGTGGCTCAATTAATGACAACTAACTCAAAAAGACCTAGGCAATCTTAATAAAAATGCCCATTGAAGAGAGCTAAGGCTATTCATTCCAAGAAGAGAATCATTCAGGTGAATGTACTTCAAAGGATTTCATTGGGAAGGGAATTTCTGGAAGGTGTTTGAGGGGTAAACTGCAGAGAATGATCTAGTACAACTATTGAGCTGAAGGATCTTGTTGCTGAGTGCAGAGTTAGTATTGAGCCATTGGACTAGTATTTTGTTGCTTTCTCCACCAGTTCTCAGCCAAGGAGACCAGGAATAGGCTTGGGGGTCCTGAGAATACACTGTTTGAGCGCTCTCTAGGAGTTGGTAGGGAGGAACAACCTCCCAACGCTGTTTTCATCCAGCTTTAAACAGGTTCTACAGTCTTTTAATTGCTGTGTTAAAAGTTTATTTATGAGAATGAATGATTTACATGCTATGTAGTGAACTGTTAGAATTTATAATCTTTTAGTCGTTGAATGTTGAATCTGTATTTAGATGAGATAATCCTACCTGTGTTTTTCCCCATCTGGATAAACCAAACCGTACTCTAGCACAGATAGTGTGTTTAAAATAGATGAAGATATGATAGGAATCTGGATTGATTAGAGTTATTTTGTAATTCAGAACAATGGAGAAATTTATTTCTATATATAGATGTTTTTTAGGAAATGATACTAATCTGTCTAATTAAGTTATTGTTTAAAAACCAGACTATTGTAGTAAGAATGCTAGCAAAGAAGTATACATAATACTTTTCAAACATCAGGTTTATTTATTTTAATATGTTGACTACTGTAGATGGGTTATTTATCTTATTTAGAACTATATTTTCTGCAAAATGAAACTACGAACCTGTCACATAGGTAAAAGATTTAACTTAGATAAACACTCATTTATTTCTGTGAAGAAAGAACCAAGTTATTGTACAAAGTTATTTTATTGTACATACTGCTTAACTATTTCTACAAATGTTCATATTTCAAGTAGGGTAATTCTAGTATAGTCCTTTTATAAATAAATTAACTATAGCAATTATAATAGTGTAACAATGAAATAATAACAAAATCCTCTCTCTGTACTTATAAAATAGACCGAGTGCAAGGGTAATTAATATTTAATAAATATTATTTATATATGAACAAATTCATTTAAATTAACTAAACAAAAATTAATCATAAAAGAAAATACACGGTCGAAACCCCTACAGTATTAACATTAAAAATACTAACATTATAATTTATAGCATAAACATTGTAAATCATAGTAATAACATTTTATTTAATAATTAGATAAGCAATAATCCAAGGATTTGGATTTATTTAGTATTCAGAACTTTCAAGCTATAAAATATTATTACAATCCTATAAGGACAGAGAGAGAAAACATTAAAAGCATAATAATTATATACCTGTAATAAACAATTAATTTCACATTATTATTGAACAAAAACCTACAGAATAATTAAAGAAATTATTTATACACAGGTCACTAACAGGATTCAACCTTGCTCGAATATTTGAGCTTATAAACAAAGTACTATAATAAAAGAATTAACAGAATAGAATTTAATAATACAAGTTAATGCAAGATAAATAAAACAAGTAAAGATTTCTTTACACAGTCGAAATAGGGTGAAAACCCTAGTGCACAAAATTATAGTAAGAGCATCAAAATAACCGAGTCTGAGCTCAAGAGAGATAAATCTCTTTACTTCAAGTTTGAACAGAGAATGGCTTGACAGGCCGTAAATATTTTTACATAACTGTACACAAAACTAGTAAAAAACAAATTTACAAGTCACGACATAAGCCGGAAAACCCTGCTAACAGTAAGGTTTTAGTAGAAACTAAACAAGCAAACCAAGAACAATAAACCACGAAGGGTCACTTGTAGGCCACAACCAACCGAAACTGTTCCATAAAGAACTGCACAAGTATGGACTGCCATGGGTTGACCAAGGCTTACCTATAAGCAAGAAGCCGACCCTACGCTTTTGTACCAGCTGCGAAGAGAGCTGTAAATTTTCACCTGCAAGGATACGAATCACAGCATTAAAATTTATGCATTATATCATAACTAAGATAGAAATAAGTTGCAGAATTGTTAAAAAGAATTTCCCATACCTGGAAACAAAGGTAATGTAGCCACCAACGAACAGGAGCGCCGCCACCAGCAAGACGAAAAGAAAATTGTTCATCTCTCTTGTGATAGAGACGGTTCCAACATGTTCCCAAACCACTGCTAGCAGTAGCCAGAAGAAGGGAGAAACGACCAAGCAAGAAACAGACAGTGAAGCTTGCACTGTCACCACATTTCAAAGCTTGAGAATCCACACTCCCAAAAACCCTATGACAGACCAAGCCGTAAGTTAAAGTCACGGCTCTTAATAAATTATTGCCAGGATAAACTTACAGTCCTTTAAACTATCCCTACAAGCAAGCCGTGGAGGAATAAACCCGAAAGCTACACACAGTACAAGCTGTAAGCTAAATGTGACGACTCTCATCAAACCATTGCCAGGGTAAACTCACTGTGTAGACAAGGAGCGAGGACGAAGAAGGTAGAATGAACAACGTAATCTAGGACGTGGAGCTCGTTCTTGTCATAGTAGGGTAAGTATGGTGGCCAAGACACATTTGCATAGCAGCCCAAAGGCCCGAAAACGACGGAGAAGAATGACAATGAATAGGTTTCGTAAACCCTTATACTCCCAACACTTGGCAGATAAGGAACCGTGTGGTGTCATAAATATTTCAATCATGCAGTGGGTTGACTCTATAGTCCCTGCATGCAAATGATTTCCAATTAGTCAAAACATAATTTTATGCATAATCATATAATATGGTAAATATACAAAGGTTCTACGTGTTATGGAGGTCAACCTACGGATGCATGGCATGAACTACGAAACCTCAAATCATTGCCAAGCTTATTATAGTCGCCGCATAGTTTAGGATGAGGCGATTTCAAAGCCTTTTATTTACACAACCTTATACATGATCCAATCGTTGGAGTGGTCTAACGCCACATCCTTTACCCATTGCAAGTTACAATGTAAACTTTATAATTAAATATTTATTCAGATCAAGCTTTTGGTTGACCATGAAATCAATGAATCTCATAAACCATATTCATGCCCAAAGTATTTTTATGTTGATACATGCCCAAAGTATGTTATGTTTATACTTGCCCAAAATATTTAGGCTTGGAACCTTAGTTCATCACTATTTGATTATCCATTTAGTCATAGCATAAATATTGTAGTTACATATGTTGATAAGCCTTGAGCTATCGAAACTAGGTTTATAAAGTAAATCTTATGATACTTAGGAGATGCAAATAAAAAGGCTATTTCGTCACCTAGCCAAACTATGATAATAAAGTATTTCTAACAAACTTTGCATAGCTAATCATATTGTCACCAACATTTTTGTTCGTGACTTGATAATGTTATAGAACATAGTTTAAATTAGGATCATGAACTTCATAAACCTTATCTGTTTATAACCAGAATTACTGGTAAACATGAATGCATTATAAACAAGATAGTTTATGTGTGTATCGTTGAGTATCTTAGAAAATTTATAGTTTTTAATGGATTGACAAATACTAGAAGATGGGCTATGAATTCATGTACATAACTCAGATCAAGAAAGTTTATTGGCATTTGGTTATTTACTCAACCGTGACAAGTATTGTTAGTTACACCATGTTTTCGATTAGTAACATAATTTTAGAACTGTCTAGTACTTGCATGTGGTAATAAATAAATCACTCTTAAAGACTTGACCTAAGTTAACTATTATGGTCAAAAGCTTAATTCAAGAGCAGTACTATAAAAATAAAATAAGAAACTGGAGTGGAACCATCCCACTAGACTCTAAGTCCTTACGCCTTGGTATTTCACTGTAATGTTTAGAACCTTATAGACAATAATCTTCATTTCAGAAGATGAATAAAAAGCAATTACTTATACTGATATTATAAGTTGATAATGTATATTACTGTTAGAACAATCATTACAGCATTACAGGTTATACACTCTAGGTGAAATTAACTTACAACAAAGATCACAAGTGGTGAACCAGGGAGAATAAATACTGTCGCTATTTTACATATAAGCAAGAAAATATTCTATATATATATATATATCATTGACAAAAATAATTGAAGGAAACAAACTACTTGTTTTACCTCATAGAAGTAGCTTGATATGTAACAGCTTATTTACCGAGCTTTTTATTTTGCAAATAGAAATATAGCTGAATGATTTATGGAATTAAAGGCGTTACTTGATCATTCATACCTGTAAACCTATAAGGACAAGTAAGCTTTCTGCATTAGCTTAAAAGCTAAGTAAGCCCCAGAATCCAAGACAGTTCCACCTACTTATCGCAAATTAAAACTCATCAGCAAACTGAAAGAGGAATTATTACACAAGTTAAACCTAACCTTGTATTAAAAAGTAGAATGCTAAGTTACTTAATTAAGATTATGTATTAACTAATCTGATAACCAATTCTTTTATAGATAATTGTTAGCTGTTAGCAGACAGCAATTCTCAACATTTTATGTATTTTCAAAATTATAAATTTTTGTGAAAATTTGGGGTTTTGACAATGGTGGTTGAGTGAACAGGCTCGGGGGTCCTAAAGCAAGTGATATTTGCTGCTTTCAGGAGATGGTTGGGAGGACCTGTCTTCTTTGGGTGTTTGTCCCCCTGCTACAGTTACCGAGGTTCTAAGATGTTTTGTCTATTATCTGTGAATTTATTTTTTATTTGTATCTGAAGGTTTTATGAATGTTGAAGGACTCTCTAAGCTATTAATTAGTTTTGAATTAGAATAAGTTATAAAGATCTTATTTCTGTGTAATATTTTATAAACAATGCTACAGTTTTCTTTTTACAAAGTTTAATGGAAAACTGTAGATTATTGTAATTGTTATGTAAAGGAAAATCTGTATATGTATACATATAATATCATAAATAGTTTCTGAGTTTATTATAAAGGATACTGACTTTCTTAAGCTTCATCTTATTTACATTCATAGATTATTATAATCATTTTTAAGTAAACAATGAACCATATTTTATTTAGTTTTATTTAGGAACATAGTTATAATTATAGTTATTACAAATATTATCCAGTACGGTCTAAAAGGATATTATATTTTAAGGTAAACTATCATTGTAGCCGAAAGGATTAAGCATATACAAAAGATAAAATAGGGTTTAAAGACTCATTTAGAACTCACACATAATTTGAATAAAATCCCCATGGGATATTATTATCGAATACTATATATATATAGTAAAATCTTACAGTAGTAAAATAAATATTACTTAAAATTACTATCTAAACATTATTCAGGGTTTTAATTAAAAAAAAAAGCACTAATTTCTTTTAAAGAAATACAATAATTAAAACTATACTAAGTAAACAATGGACAGAGATAGGTGTAGTCAGTGTTTTTTAATTTAAAATAATAACTAGGGTATATTTCTTTTTTGAAATACTTATTATAGTATTAGTATAGTAGTATATAAATATGTTAAAAACCATAATAAATGAACCCATTTCGAAATGATCAAGTTGAGGGTTCAAACCCTGTATATATCATGTTTATAACTTTCACAGTCGGAAGGCCCTTTGTCTCTACAACAAGGCTTAATTAAAACTAAAACAAATTAATCAAAATCTAATCTAAGCCCATGACTTCAATGCAGGTTTATAAGTGAATATTAACTCACTTTTTTCAAAACTAGGAGATCAAGGGTTCAAAACCCGTTAAGATAGTCTTTTTCTTCACAACCAGTATAGAAACAAAAGAAACGATAGTCTAAACCACTAAGATTAAATCGTAACCATTCTTACAACACTATCGACATTTTATAGTCAACACAGTAGCCTTACGGCTTCCGATATTTATCCAATAATTCTCTTTGATGGAACAACACCCTTTTTAACGAACTCATCAATGGAGTGGCCTCACGACCTTAAATTTAAAAAATAAAGTAAAAAACCTCGAGGGAATTATATACAGAAATAAAAAATTACAAGTTCAGAGTGATAGTCGAAAGACTGCACTTAAACGCTCATAAAATTGCAATACAAAAACTCTGTAATAGATCGAATTATAATCCATAGCAAAACTAAACAAATGCATTACATTACAGTTCCCTTCGGACTCCATGGTCTGAGGGAGACTTATTTTAATACCCAACTATAAAATGCCATAAGGAAGAACCACAAGAGGGTTTACTAGTTCAATTGAAGGAATGTGCAAGTATCAAAGAATCCAAACCCAGGAGAACTCGCTAGCTGAGCCACATAGCCATAAAGAGCAAGGGTGTGGGATAAAATAGGTCTTACCAGGACCACTTCCACGGAGACAGGTCCAAGCCTAGCTCACCAACCAAGTTTTGGAACCTCCTGCATACATAGTAACGCAGAGGTAAAAAATGTTACAACAAATTTTTTTTATACCAATAAAAAATCGAAATGCAAACATAGGTAAAAACTTACCCTTTAAAAACTGCATAGAGTCAGCATTGGAAACAGAGACCAAGACAATAACGTATCTTGTTCATAGAAAAAACGCCGACAACCCTACACTGTTGAGCCAAAGCCAAGCCTTGGGAACAAGGATGGTGTTTACATAGAGCTCGGGTGGGGTTGAAGGTGAGAGAAGGCAGAGAGTCGAGAAGGCCGAGAGCCTAGACTCTTCCACCAAAAAAATTTCACAATGTAGAAGTGATGTAAAAACCTTAGGTTTTTTTGAGAAGATCAATGCTTTCTAGCTGGAAGTCGTAATCTTTCATGTGGCTTTCATAAATTACACTTAGGTTTTAACCCAAACTCCATAGTTCAAAACTGTTGAATATTACCCTTTGATGACATCATATAATTATTTTATGCTTGTTTTAATACATTGTAGGAGAAAACATCGTATACTCAAATGCATAGTTTAATGCTTAGGGATATTTTGATTTTCCCCTTAGCATAGTTAGGGCCTTGTTATCTTTACCTAGGCCTTTTGGGTGTTACCAAAACAAGGAAAGCTCTCCACCGCTAACACCTACAAAAGTACAGGTAGGTTTTGCGTTATCCAAGAAACTAAGACGTAAGACCTATAAAAACCCACTACCCTAGCATCTTAATAGGGCTAACAAGTACTTTAAAAACATAACATGGCAGGCACACCAAATCTAACTAACAATAAGTAAACATGCCATTATTTTATGTCTTGACAACAAGTAAACCAACTCAGTATAATGGTATGTTGCATAGATAAAGGTTGTTGTAACTAAGTGGTCATGATCAATAGATAAAGCACTAACTCAAGTTAAATGTTAGATGAAGGGGTTGGTGTGAATTTTTTTACATTATGTATTTATAGTTAGATCTTCATAATTTTTTTTATGAATTTTTGGAGTTGTTACAGACAACACAACGACCTCTTTCAGGGTAGCTTTGATACCATGTTAGAATTTTAATGGTTATACAATATCTTTAAACATTTAGCATAATTTCATTATAACCATAGCATAAAAAGAAATACAAGCACATAAAGACAAAATAACACAAATATTTTCCTTTGGGAAACCACAAGGGATAAAACTTGGCAACTTCTTTAGTGTAGATTTCGTCACCAAGTGCAATGCCAACCAAGATAAAATAAACCCAAATAGATTAGTAGCTATCTCCTCTCTCTATCAATCTTATCCTCTCATGCTCTTGCACATGTTCGTAAGTGAGAAGTGTGTCCAAATGAGAGGTGTGCTCTCTCTATTTATACTCATCAAGTGATGACCTTTTTACCTAACTAGGTTGACCCGTTTCTCTAAATAGGGAGGACCTCCTAGGGAGACTCAAAATAACATATATATAATATTTATTATGTGTACTATTGACTTAACTTACAAAAGAAAGGTTACATTGATTCTTTCAACTATAGTTACATGACCGAGTACATCAACGACATCTCTCGAAGGAGGTACAACAATAATATCTTCTGAAGTTACATTATTCAATAGTTGTTTACCTACACATAGTGTTGGATATGTAGAAGTGACATCATGATCGATGTTGTATAATTTGGGCCACCTAGAGGTCTTGTCACCACAAGAGATGAGGACCACAGTTAGTGCCATGACTGAGGGTCGGGTGAGGTAGTTTGCAACATGGTTCATCCTACCCTTCTTGTACTTATTGTTAAAATCAAATTGTTGAAAGTACATGGACCACTTCTGATGGCAGTTATTATGTAACTTTCTCTGTGTATGCATGAATTGCAGGGGATTGTGATCTATGTGGATGATCATTTCCATTTTGGGAATGTAATGCTCCCACTATTGGCATGCCTTCACAATGGAGTACATATCCTTATCACAGGTGGGATATCTATGAATAGTATTAGGTAGTGTGTCACTGTGATAACCCACCATATGTCCCTGCTGAGAGATGACTGCACCAATAGTATAGTTTGAGGTATCGATCTCAAAATCTAATGGTTGTTGTAGGTCTAGCAGATTAAGGACTGGTGATGATTAGATGCAGTGTTTCAGATCCTCAAATGCTTTATGTTGCAAACTCGACCAGTTGAACTTGGATTTAGCTTCACCTTTGATCACTTGGATGAAGGGTTAAGTGATATGAGAGAAACTTAACACAAAACTACGGTAGAAGTTGGAAAGGCCCAAGAAGTTGTAGAGATCTATTAGGGTTTTCGGGGTTGGCCAACTGTGAATGATTTGGATCCCTGATGCATCCACATGCACCCCATATTCATCCACAATGTATCCCAAATATTGAGTTCTCTACATTCCCAATGAGCATTTATCCAAGTTGGCATATAGTTTGAGTTGTCATAGGGTACTCAATACCTATTGAATGTGTCACAGATGTTCTGTTGAGATTACAATGTTAGGAGTCATTCTCTAGTATTGTGATTAATATCAATACAATAGAATTGTGAGTAATATCAAGTCCTACAAATATCCTCATATGATTTAGATGGTGATGTTGTAAAGCTTGTGAGTAATATCAAGCGTACTCTTGTGAGTAATATCAAGTCCTACAAATATCCTCATGTTCTGAGGTGGTGTACTTTACTGTGTAAAGTGGTTATACTATGTGATGTATTAATAGTCATGGTCACTAAATGTTATAAGTCTCCTATAGGGCTTATCTACCCCTAGAGTGATATACTTTAGCATGTGACTATATGGCATAGGGTATAAATATGTGTGATCATAAGTATGTGGAACAATTATTTTGAGTATGATATGATAAGATGGTTAAATTAATTAATATACGTTTGGACCATGCATTATTTAATTACTGATAAACGAGATAAGCATAGATAAATAGTAGGGATTCAAATTTCCCATGTCAAACCTTCAATGAAATCGAATTGCAAATACATCAATTAAGCCTCATTTGTGGAAAACAAGTTTAAGCTAAATAAGGAATCTACTCCCTTATTTATGAAAAGTGTTTGTTCGTGGACGGCACTAATTGTGTAGCACTAAATACATTCAATCAAACTCCTAACTAGTGTTCAAGCAATTAGTTGATTATTGAGTTTAGTTCAATCAAGTTCACAATCAGTTCAGTTAGTTCACATTCAGTTCATTCAGTTCACATTTAGTTAAAGGAAATTAACTCTCAGTGAAAGAAGGAAGGCACATATATTCTACATGAAAGAGAATTTGGGGTGCCAATTTGTCACCAAGTTAAGGACGACACTAGTTTATGATGTGTTAAAGTACTTTTGGTGCTTGCAGTGTTCATAGTGAATCAAAAGCATGCAACCATTCACTACCTTCTCTTTTGTATGATTGTAAGTCTGTTATTAAAGTGCTATGCACTTGGAAACGATCATATAATGTTCCTAGTTATCTCTATTCTCTACTAGTGCTTTGAGATATATTATCAGGAAATCTTCTCATGTATTGAAAAACCATTCTCTGCAATTCTCTATCATACTCAAAGGATTGCTGGGTTTTTCATCCTCTGGATTTGGAGGGTTTTACCAGGGTACATCTTGTGTCTTAGGTGATTGAATTGTTTATGAGATTAACATATGCTATGATTGATTATTAAAGAAAAGTTTTAAATTTCAAACATCTTCAATTTTTTGCTCAAACATTGACATGTTCTTTCTAGGTTCTGTAGTGGATGAGGATGTCATATAGATATATGAACACAAAGGAGTTTTTCAATGACTGCAAGATACTATCCATAATCCTCATGAACATCATTGGAACGTTATCCAAGAAAAAGGCATGACCAACCATTCAAAGAGGCCTTCTTTAGACTTGAAGGTTTTCTTCCATACATTGGTTTGTTCAATTGGAACATGGAGATAGCCTGACTTTAGGTCAATCTTGCTAGAAAACTTGGAACCCTTAAGCTGATCAAGAATATTGTCAAATTGGGGGATCTTGTATCGATTCTTGATAGTGATTTTTTTCAGGGATTTTTAGTGGATGCATATTCACCATGTCCCATCCTTTTCTTACAACAACACAATTGTACTCCTCTGCTATGAGGAGCTTGGCCGAATGTGTCCCTTTTGGATGAGCTCAAGAATTTGGTGTTTTATTTCGTCATTCTCCATAAGAGAGTTCCTATATATTGGGCCATTGGGTAAAGGAGAACCAGTATCAAGTTGATTGGATGTTTGACCTAGTAGTGGAGAGGCACCCCCATAGGGGAAGCGAATATTTCCTTGTACCCTTCTACAATCTTATCGACTTGATTTTGTTTTTTAGAGATACCTTATGTTGAGGCTGTGGTGGTTGCAACGACCTTTCGTCCACATTCTGGTCGGACCATGAAGAGGAAAAAAATTCAAGTATGAGAGATGACCTTCCAATATTTATTCATGGAGATAAAAGAAACTGTAGTAGTCAATATTTCATCGGGCATCCTATGGATTTGGCCCTCCAAAGTAATAATGACACAATGGGGTTGGACTCATAAAAAACAAGAAGTGTCCACATATAAGGTTGTCCTAGAAGAACATCACAATATTCAAGTGGGGAAACATCAAAGAGTACCTCATCTTTGAAGGGATTGATGTAGTAAGATAAGAAAAACTATTGACTGACGTGGATTTCTCGTCCTTGATGCAACCAATCGATGGTGTATTGTTGGGGGTGTGGCATTGCCAAAAACTTCAGAATTTTGACGAACTTTCCTGAGATGATGTTCTTTTGGAATCCACTATCAATAATGGATTGTAGTGGATTCCCATTCACCCACAATTGTGAACGGAAGAGGTGTTACCCTTCTTCTATGTCCTCAGACTCTTCTGGTTGGATCTTTGGAGTTACGATGGTGGAAATAGGTTTTGAATCAATTATTCAGTTTCCCTTTTCTTTCTTTCAATTAGAGTCCAAGATAGAGTCTATATTTGTGGTTTTCATCTCAACCAATAATTATTTCTATGAGAAACATTCATCAATTTTGTGCCAAGGGATTTTGTGGACCTCACACCACTTTTTGGTGTCTTTATTCAATTTCTTGTTAACCTTATTTGCTTGTGGCTTGGGTTGATTGTCATTATTTTGGTCATCCTTTCTTTGTCATTTGTTTTTGAGTTAGGGATTCCTTTGCCAAGGTTTTTCTACTGTTGATTTGCAAACCCAAATTTTTGCTCAATTTTGACAGTATACCGATAAGCAACTCCTAGTGACGAGATGTCGAAAAAATCGATCTATGTCTGAATGTACATGTGAAGGCCACTATGGTACTTTAATAGAAAGTGTCATTCAAATTCTATAATACCAAGCTTTGAGAACAAGGCATGGAATATATTAGTGAACTTTGGAAATGTCTGGTCTCTCTCCTAGCGCAAAGTTGTCCACTTAGTGTACTGGTCATCATAGTTTCTGAAAGGGTAGAATTTTTCCTTAACAACATCAAAAAAATCTGCCCGATTGGGTTATGTCATATATATTTCATTCTCATATCTCACAGCAAATGTCCTACTAATATTTGACACGTGGGAGGGACTTAGAGAGCGTGAACATTATATTTTCACTTTCGAAAAATGTTTGAAAAAATAAGTAGCCCTTTAACAGATTTAACCATTTCTTGAAAGCATTTGCATATATCTAGCCTTAAAATAAGGGAATGTGAAAGTTAACTTGTACCTTGAAGGGAGTCACACCTCTAAAATGAATGCTCATTGAAGGTACATCTACCACCGTTGGCATTTGTCAAAGGATCTGGGTGAAATTATCCATCATTTTGTTCCTCTATCGTGTGAGTGCTTTCTCAAGCAATAACTTAATATGATCTCCTACTCCATCAACTCTCTTTTATTTTCCTTCCATGTGAGGTTTCTTGGGTTGATGAGGGTGGTTTTCCACAAGCTCAACTAATTTGAGACCTAACTCTTGATATTTATATCATCTTGGGGACATGCATTGAGAAACAATAAGAGCATATTGATCTGATATCACTGATTTAGATTATTTGGAGAACGAAATGATATAAAACAAAAATACATATGAATATTTTGCAGAAAACAACATAGCACCGTAAAATCCATATTCTATTAATGAATGGATTGGAAAAACTCTATAAATTGAAAAAGAAATACAAACTAGCTCTAGATGGTTGGAACTTATCTCTAAAAAGAAATGTGTCAGCTACGCTCATCTGCAAGAAATTCCTTTTTAACATAAAGCATAAATGAAAAAAACCCTAAACATAAAAAACCCCAACCTCAAGATATCTAATTCCAAAAGGTTTGTGGGCCCCGATGTGGTTAGTTGATACATCAACTTCCCAAGGGCACATATTTTGCATACGATCTCTCTTAGGGAGTTCAGTATCCCGTCGGAAAGGTATGGTCGAGAAGGTATCTATGTTGTTGGCCAATATAGTTTCATGAATGATTATTTGGGACTTTTCATGGAAAAAAAACGTCATTTAGTGCCTCAAAATGGCCCTAGAAGATCATGACCTAAAAAATCATAAAATAACTGCCATGCTGGAAAACTATGTCTTTGAGATAGTGGATTAGGTGGTGTGAGGACCCTGTAGCAAATAATTAATCAAAATACACGATATAGCAGCAGAACTCAAAATCACTTTTATATTAATCGTAGGCCACTTCGAGGGGGCAACCTCCTTTGAGCAAGCTCAATACAAAATAACTTCACGGTGCCTTCCTTGGCCTCAACACACACTTATATACTAAAAATAGGCGCCAATATTATGGGTCAAAACCATGGGCCAATATAAACTATGGATCAACAATTACTATGGGATGACATACAAAGAATATGTGTCCAACAACAATATACTAACACGGTAAACCATGGGTCAAAACCATGGGCCAATATAAACTATGGATCAACAAATACTACAGGCAGATTACAAAGCATATGCGCCCAACAACAATAACACAAACTATGGATCAACAATTACTATGGGACGACTTACAAAGCATATGCGTCCAACAACAATATACTAACACAGTAAAGAGAAGGATTGACATGGGTTCCTAACATCCCCTCCCCCTTAGAAAAAGCTTTGTCCTCAAAGCTTTAGATGTGGAAATTGTCATTGAATTTGAAGGAGTGGTTCCCATGTAGCATCCTTGGGCTGCATTCTGTGCCATTGAATTAAGACCTCTGTGATAGACCGAGAGCAAAGCTGACGAGTGCGCGTATTGAGGACAGCCTCTGGCTCCAAAAAGATGGATCCTTCATTATCCAGGTCTGGTAAAATAGTTTGGCCTTTGATGTTGGTGCCAAGAACTTTCTTCAGACAAGAGACATGAAATACTGGGTGAATGCGGGAAGAAGGCGAAAGTTCCAATTTATAAGCAACAGACCCAATCTTTTGAAGAATCCTATATGGCCCATAGAACTTTGGAGCGAGCTTATGACACCCTTTGAGTTTTAGTGAGGATTGCTTGTAAGTCTGGAGACGAAGAAAAACCATATCACCGGCTTCAAAAGTGCGCTCAGAACGGTGCTGATCAGCTTGTGGCTTCATGCGATTTCTTGCCATGTGAAGATTTTCGTGCAAAATGCGAAGAACCTCATTGCGGTTTCGAAGGACCGCATCAACTGCCTGAACTGGAGAACTGCTGGGGGTGTAAGGAAGAAGAACTGGCGGTGCCTAACCATAAACTGCTTCATATGGAGTCATTTTAGAGGCAGTGTGGTAAGAGGTATTGTACCACCATTCAGTGAGAGGGAGCCACTTTTCCCACTAATGTTGTTTCTCAGAGGAGAAGCAACAAAGATAAGTTTCCAAGCATTTATTGATAATTTCAGTCTGACCATTCGTTTGTGGGTGATAACCTGAACTCATCTTCAGTTTGGTGCCAGTGTGGTGAAAGAGTTCTGTCCAAAAATGACTGGTGAAAGTCGCATCATGATCCAAGACAATGGAAGAAGGCATTCCATGAAGACGAAAGATCTGGTCCAGGAAAATTTGAGCAACGGAGGAGGCTGTATAGGGATGGCTGAGAGCACAAAAATGACTATATTTGGAGAGGCGATCAACCACAACCAAAATCATAGTCTTCCCTCCAGATTTAGGGAGCCCTTCGATGAAATCCATAGAAATATATGTCCATATCCGGGTAGGTATGGGCAAGGGTTCGAGCAATCCTGGAAGGGGTGTTGTTTCACCCTTATTGCGCTGGTAGGTATCACATTCAGCCACCATCGGTTGAATTGTCCTTTTCATGCCCTGCCAAAAGAAGTTGCGCCATGCCCGTTCATATGTTTTGAGAAAACCAGAGTGCCCAGCTGATGGAGAAGAATGGAGTTCATAGAAGATAGCTTGTTGAAGAGCTGTGTTCAAGGGAAGCACCAGACAACACTTGTATCGCAGTGAAGCACCATCCCAAGAGTAATGTGGGATAGCAGAAGGGTTGTTGTCCAAGCGTTGGATGATTTGAGATAATGAAGAGTCAGTGACATAACCCTGTTGAACCGATTGCAACCAATTTGGAACATGCATAGAAATAGCGGAAAGAGAACCTTGGTCATCAAATGTGCGAAAATTTGTTTTAGGGATATCATCCTCATGAACTCGAATTTGATGATAGCCAGAGTGAAGATCCAACTTGGAGAAAAATTAAGCACCATGAATCTCATCAAGAAGCTCATCAACAACAGGAATTGGAAATTTATCCTTGATGGTGAGGTGAATAAGTGCTCGGAAGTCAATGCAGAGGTGCCATGACCCATCTTTTTTGCGGACAAGAAGAACTGGTGAAGAAAAGGAACTTGTGCTTGGGCGAATAATACCTTGCTTCAGTAAGTCCCTAACGAGGAGTTCAATCTCTGGTTTTTGGTGAAATGGGTAGCGATAGGGCCTGATGTTGGGAGGAATGCTTCCAGGAAGGAGCTGAATACGATGGTCCTTGGGTCGTGAAGGTGGAAGTCCCACTGGTTCAGAAAAAACACCTGTATATCGATCCATAATTTGTTGGAGATCCAAAGGAGTAGTGGGGGCCGCTGATGGTTGCATTTGAATGGAATGGAGCTGAGCGATGACACCATGGGAACTCTTCTTAAGGAGTTTTTCCATGCGATGTGAACTAATGATGTTGAGAGACCCTGGTTGTAATCCTTTCAATGTGTGTTTGTGTCCATCAGGGGGGAACTGCATCCAAAGTTCAGCAAAATACCATAATATGGGGCCAAGTGTACGCAACCATTGAGCGCCCAAAACCACATCACATCCACCTAAGGTCAAGGAAAACATGTCAGAGCGGAGGTTATAATCTCCCATAGAGATACACACATTACGACACTTCCCTTTGCAAGGTAAGGTGCCCCCATTGGCAACCATGACTTCAAAGTTGGAGCAAGGATGGATAAAACAATCAGCTTGTTTGGCGATCCGAGGGTCAATGAAGTTATGAGTGCTGCCATAATCAATGAGTAGTGTAAGAGGAAGCTTCTTGAAGTAACTGCGTACCCGCATTGTTTGGGGGGTAGTGACTCCAGCTAAAGCATGGAGGGATATCTCGGGCTGGTCGTCCTGA
>LPNX010374658.1:107148-136169 GCA_001517045.1 Pseudotsuga menziesii
TCTTCGGAAGTGGAATTTGGGATAGGGTCTTCAGGAATGAAATATGCAGAATGGAATTGCAGAGGTGTCAGTGAAGTTTTAGGGAGAACAGAGTTGAAACCAAGGAGATATGGCCGAAAAATAGATTATTATTATTATTATTATTATTTTTTCAGGAAGGCATCTGCAACGGCACGAAAGTGATCGAAAACAGTGGAATCTGCAATGGCGCAGAAGTGATCGGCAACAAATGGATCTGCAACAGCGTGGAACTGACCGGCAACAGTTCTGGACAGAGGAAAGCTGCGATTGTGCAACTGAAGATAGATATGGACCCCAGGTATGTGTGGCTTCCTATCGGTTCAAGGGATTCAGTCGGCCACCAATGCTGTCTGACGGCTTGCGTATTGGGGCAGTACCCCTCACTCCACGGCTCAGGTAAAACTGATAACCGCTTGGCCACAAATGACAGCTCTTGGTTTACCTCACGGGTGGGAACTAGTCAATTAGGTAGGGGTCGTTGCCCTTTTTGCTGGCAGGTCCTCTCAATGGGCCAGCTACTTCGGGGTTCCTGTGGTACTCCTCACAATGATTTTTAGGGCTTATGCCCAAGTACTTCCCATAGTTAAGCGGATAGGGATTATCCCCAGATTCGAACCTGCAACAGAAGTGAAAAAAAAATTTGGGCAGAAATTTCACCCAACGAGCCCAAGAAAGTGCTCTAATACCAGATGTGAGGACCCTGCAGCAAATAATTAATCAAAGTACATGATATAGTAGCAGAACTCAAAATCACTTTTATATTAATCGCAGGCCACTTCGAGGGGGCAACCTCCTTTGAGCAAGCTCAATACAAAATAACTTCACGGTGCCTTCCTTGACCTCAACACACACTTATATACTAAAAATAGGCGCCAATACTATGGGTCAAAACCATGGGCCAATATAAAATATGGATCAACAGTTACTATGGGACGACTTACAAAGCATATGCGTCCAACAACAGTATACTAACATGGTAAACCATGGGTCAAAACCATGGGCCAATATAAACTATGGATCAACAAATACTACAGGCGGCATATAAAGCATATGCGCCCAACAACAATAACACAAACTATGGATCAAAAATTACTATGGGACGACTTACAAAGCATATGCGTCCAACAACAATATACTAACACGGTAAAGAGAAGGATTGACATGGGTTCCTAACAGGTTGGTGGCCACCAATGCCCATATGGATCAAAATTAGTGATGGGTTTTTCAATATTTAAAAATCCATCCACAAACCTTTCATTGTACCTTTCTAATCCTATTAAAATTTATAGTTCATGAGAATTCCTTGGCACTAGTCACTCCATGATGGCTTTCACCTTTTCTAGGTCCATTGAAATTCCTTCCCTAAAATATTATGTCCAAGATAGTGAATATTTTTCTAAAAGAAAGAAATTTGAGACATCTTACCATACATTTGTGTTCTCTTAATCACGACGACCTAACTACAAGTGCTCCTCATGCTCATCCACATTCCTAGAATTTAGGAGAATATCATCTCAGAATACCTACACAAAGCGGTCCAAGTACTTTTATGATACACCATTCATGAGACTTCTGAATATAGCTAGCGCATTGCTCAAACCAAATTGAATCACTATAAGCTCATGGTACCCAACCCACATTTGGAAGGTGGTTTTAGGGATTTCACCTTCCTTAATCCTAAGTTGGTGATAACTTAATTACTCTTTGAGGACACTATTACTCCTTTCATTATCGAAGAGATCATTAATTCAAGGTAAAGGTACATATTATTCACCATGGATCTATTCAAATATTTGTAATCAATGCATAGTCACAAAGAACTGTCCTTCTTTTCATAAATATTACTGGTGCACCCCAAGGTGAAACACTGGGCATGATGAGTGCTACTCCCAATAGATTTTTCAACTACATTTGCAACTCACAAATATCTAGTTTTTCCATCTTATAGTGTTCCTTGGATATTGGCTCCGAGCCTACTTTTAACTTGATAGTAAAATCAAGTTCTCTTTTAGGAGGTAATCTTGGTAACTCCTTGGGAAAAAAAATCCTTCTTGGTAACATAAGGTATTGATATAAAGAGGGTCCCTTTTCTCTACTTATTCCCTCTACTATGTACAAACAACATCCTTCCTTCGGCAACACTTTACTTTCATCATTGAGATGAACTGTAGGGGCACCTTTCTCTTAATACCATGAATCTAAATTATTCTCCCTTCATCATCTAAACAAAGCACTCTCTTTTTGTAATAGTCTAATAAAGATTGATGAGGCTCTATATAGTTCATACCAATTATGAGATCATAAGTACCCAAGATGGTGGCATATACATTTATGCTAGTCGTACAAACCCTTAGCTCTAAAAAAATATCTTCAGTAATGGGTACCACTACTTGCTTTACACTTGAATCCATTTCAACCTCTTTAGAGTTATCGTACTCACAAGATACCAACACAGATTTATGTAATGAAAATGTAGAAATGATACTATATATTGCACCAAGATCAAACATAATTTTATGTTTAATTTTATTTGTTTAAACTAAATACTTCACCACAATGTATTGATGCTCAACCTCATGGTTATTAAACACTGCATAGGTTTGGTGATTGTTGCTTGAATTCCCTATTTGGTCCTTCCCTTCTCTATGCATGGTACTGATTTGAATAGACATTTATGCTAGAAACAATGAACCTAGCAACCCCAACAAGTGATGTGGGATGGAGTCCTACTTCTAACTCATGGTGATCTCTGAAATTAGATCCTTCCCCTATAACCATTTCCCTTGCTAACTAACGCTTGTGAATTCCTTGCAATCTCATGAGTCCTCGACGATTCTTGCAATATTGCACTCATTGCTAATGGAACATTCATTGCAAAAACTTTAGGGGTATTTCTCCCACGATAAGGAGGTTTCATGGAGTGCCCTCCCCTAGAAATGATTTATGGGTCCTTCCTCACATATCCTTGTTATTGTGGAGTGGTCTATTTTAGGTCCCCTCTCTAGTCCTCTCTAAATCCTATATTCCCTTGTGCATATCATGCACATTTGACTACATGTACCACTGAAGTTTTTTTCCCATCATTAAAATGACCCTCATCTTATAATTCAACCTGTATATAAATCTATTTTCATGTCATTGATCTGAGTCCATGTAGGATACATACTTTATGAGATCCATGAATCTAATATCATACTCCTCCATTTTTTGATTTATTTGAATGAATGTGTGGAAGGGTCCTACTGAATGCTCTTCAAAAAAAGTAGGCAGGTGCTTCAAAATATTTCCTCAAATAACTCCCAAGAGACATTATCAAGAGAGTGATACAACTAAATCTCCACATCCCCTCCCCCCCAGTGACCTCTAATCAAAGCACCATCTCTAAGTTGGAAGACGTGTATCTTCTCTTTTTAGGTGGATACATACTCTCTCAATGCAAAACATTACATCATGCCATCTAACAAAGCCTTGAGATGCTCCCCAGTACAAATCCCTAAAAACTATGGGATCTTAATCTTTTGAAGTTCCCTAGAGATGTCTTAAGGAGTTTCTCACTCTAAGTTTGTCGATACCTCTAGGTTACCCTCTTGTGATAGCGAGGGATTCATCATGAGCCAATTTTGGGAGTCCCTTTAGAACCTCATTTATTTCCTCAAGAGAGCACATTATGAGAGAAATCTCATGTGAGGGAGCCAACAATGCCAATGTTGGTGGTCTAGGTGATAGTATCACTCAACTTCGATACCAATGTGTCCTATCCAAACTGTTTTTGTATCACAACATAAGATTTATTGGTTAAGGGTGCAAGCTTGTTGAATTCTATACACACACACACACAAATGTTGTAAGTTTCTTTTACATTTTCCCATAACATGCATACCACAATGGAAACCCTAATTTTTATAACCTAAGTCACTAAAGTGATTTTATAAGACAATTGGTCTTATATTTTAAAATCCCGTCTTAAGGCTTACAATACCAAAAGAAAAACATAGTAATTGAAGATAAAAACACATTAATTGAAAAACCAAAACATCATAACCCAAAACCTTCTTTAGAAGATTCTTTGAAAATGATTCCTGAATTAGGTAACAGTCCATTAAGCTACATCATAACCCTCTTAAAGGTATAGCTCCCAAGTTGAATTGTCGAGTTCTTAGATTCCACCTCCCCAAACTCCAGAATTGAATCACTAGACATCAATCAACATGCATGTCTCCTAAGTAATTATTGAGATCCACAAACTCCCAAACTAATTGGGAAGTAATCAATTTTGAGTTGTATCTATATTCCCTCTTGTCTTCAAAGTGTTGATTTCGTAAAATGTTTATGTCTATGCTGATATTTATTTAAATGCATGGGGAGTTATATTCAATCTCTTCAATGGGGTATCATCACATGCAATCTCTGGTGGATCTTCAATGATGAGTACACCCCCTTTGATAAACATGAATGTTGTGTATTAACCCATATTCTTGCATTTATCAACATCGTAATACAAAATAAACCAAATCTCTAAAGGATAAAACATTAATCTTTCTTTTTTTAAATTCTAGACAAATGCTATGTTATATTCTCACTATTTCCCTCTTCTCTTTGTTTGTTTGTTGTTCACTGCACATTTGAACATTTTTCTAATGTGCCAATATGATCTACAATCAACACCAATTCCACTCTCTACAAATACTTTAACCATATTGATATCTTTAAAATAAAAATAAATAAATTTTGATACTTTCTAAACTCTCACATAGGTTATTTCAAAGGCTTATCTCACTGATGTAGTATTCACATGTGTTTATTCTTTATTCATAGGCTTATATTCCAATGGATGGCGGCTACCTCCCTTAACAATGGTGGAGATAACGTCTCCTTCCTCTTAATACTATGGGCAACAATATACCATGAACAACGGTTTGGCATCTAGGGTGGCTTGGAGAAACCACTCATGTTGCGGCTCTTAACCTTGGTTATTCACTTTGATTCACATAGAAGCTACTTCATATTTCATGGCTCTGTAAACATGAAAGATGCTTAGTGATTGGTGGCGAAACGATTCCTTAACAATGGAAACTCTCCACAACCAGGTGGTTCTCTTCGAATGGAAGCACTCTTCGAACGGTGGCTAGTGCAAACAAAAATTACAACTTTTTACCATGTTGGGGACTCCTCTAAATCGCAATTTGATTTGATCTGACAAGTTTTCCTTTCTGGCTTCAGCGACGAAAGATAGATATTGAATGGTAGATTCCCTCACCAATGATATCATGATTTAATTATCTTCTATGTGAAATGATGGCTAGGGCAGAATTTTCATCTCTTTGAAACCATGTGAACTAGAAACCCTAAAAGAGTTACATCACAAAATACACAAAATATATTACACCATAACACATTGATATTATGAGTAACTAGTGCATCTATTACAATGAGCTTCACCCCTCTTATAAAGAGTTTGAGAGGGGGAAGCATGAGGATTATGAAATGTAGTTTGTCAATTATTTGGATGATTTGACAGGGTATTAATGTTTTCACTCACTTGGTGATCGGTCCATTAGAGGGTTTGGTGGATCCAAGTATCTCATCTCCATCGCCAGGTGATATCCAATTTGTGCAGGTAGGGTCAATTCATTTTCCTCTTAATAGTTGCAAGGTTGCTCCACATGCGTGGGGGATAGGAGCCAGTGCGCATTTAAGGGTTTTAAGTTGCATCTTGAATAGGAGCAGTATGGTTGTAAACCTAACTTCAAAATTGGTAGGTCCTATGCAAATGTGGCAAAGGGTTTGCATTCTTGGTGAAACTTATTTTACCATGACATTCCTCACTTCTCCCAAGGCAAGTGCAAGAGGGTCGTAGGATGTTCTCATCCAACGACCCTCCTGCACTTTCCTTGGGAGAAGTGAGAATTCCCATGGTAGAATAAGTTTTTCCTTCCATTCTCTGCGTGTAGATATATTTTCATCAAATGCTACTAGAGTTGTTGGTCCCATGTGGTCTTTGGCACCAGATCAGGATCAATATCCTTTCGATAAGATAGAGGCAAGGCCATGAATCGATCTATCTCATAGTCATTAGACGTCTCTCTTAATTCTCCTCTTGAAACATGTGGATATTCTTGGGCATTGGGAGGCTACGGGTTCAATGGGGGGAATATGGACCTAGAGTCTTTGTTGGGTGGAGGTGCAAGTGTTCTACAGGCAGGGGATAGAGGTTTGATATAATATATGAAGATATATAAGAAACTCTCAAGGATAGAAGAGGGTAAGGTTTCACTAGTGGAAGGAGAGGATATCAAGGTCAATCATGTCCCGGAGTTCTATTAGGTAGAAATATAATAGGGAAGTTAGTTGGGAAGTTCCTGTTATCACCAACCTTGTAGTTTCCTATGTGAGGTGGATCCAGGATGGATGGTAGAGGGACAAGAAACTAAGGAGGTGGAACCAAGATTCCCTCGACTCCCAAATGGATGGTTGTCACACTAATCAAGGCAGTATTTGCTTTATGTTATCTTAGCCCAAGACAACAAAGGGGGAGACCCAGATCTACTCCCGACATGAGAGATCAAACCTAGACACCAGATCAGATCAAATATACTTGAGGTACGTAAGGTGTAAGGTAAGTGGGAATCCTCGATCTATGGATGATGTCACTAGGTGAACCAATGCTTTGAATTAGGGCTTTTGGAAGTATGAGGCTTGATCCAAATTGGGACACAAGTGAATTATGAGGTAAATACTAGATCTGGGGTTGAGGTACTAGCAACATGTGAAGGTATCTACTTCCTTGGGAAATGTAACCAATACAGGGAGGGAAAGGACAGGATTGGGGCTATCTAGTACCGACGGATAGACTTGATGAAAGATATGACAATTGCAAAGTACCCGAGTCACTAGGGAAAAGTCAAATCATAGGAAAAAGAGACCAAAGAGGGGGCAGTGCTAGGGTTGGATATCAATTCCTGTTAGATCTAGGGAAATGGAGTCACTATCTGCCTAGCGTTGAAAGAGACCCACCTGGAAAACACCCCAATATACAAACCCAAAATGGTATTTTGCCGAAAAATTAAGATTACAAAAAAATCAACAACAAGATGACTAACGCTAGGGTTTGGGAGGTCAATTTTTTAGATCTAGGGCAACCTGTCCATTTCTAGCTCAACGTTGAAGGATATTTGGTGAGAGGATGACACGATCTAGAAACCCAAAAAGGTATTTTTTTGAAAAATTCAGATACCGAAAAAAGTCATAAAAATGGTGGATAGCGCTAGGGTTTGGGAGGACAGTTTGTTATATCTAGAGTGTTATACCTAAATCTTGTCACCATCATGTGATGAGATCCTTAACCCCTATGTTTTCCCTTAATCCCAACACTTGGAGTGGAAACTTGATCTGTTTGTCAATTCTACTTGAAAAAACTTGGCACCGCCCTTACCCTGTGGTTGATGAGTGGTACCTTGTTCAACACCACCTATATCCTGTTATAGAGAAGCGGTGCCACTGCCTATAGGATTTTTTCTTAAAGTGGTTCTCACCTAAACCACTCTGTCATAACGGAACAAAAGTGGTACCCTGGGTAAAATGGGAAAAATAGAAGTTTCTCGAGGCTTCTAGATCATGAGCCTCATGTCCTCCCTTATCCCTACCATTATGGGTTAGGATTACTGGTATGGCTGTTTAATCCAGTAATTCCTATTACACCTAATGTCTCAAATGTCACCTCTCCTCCAGGAGAGGATCGACCTCAACCTAATCGCTCTCCTTCTTCGTCAGTTGTGGCTTCATCTCTTTCTTCTTCTTCGCTTGACCAAATATTTATGGTTAGTAGTCATGGTGAGAAGAAGGAGAAAGGGAAGGGTAAGAAGAAGAAGGATAAGAAAGAGAAAAAGTAGCAACCATCTGCTCTTGATGGTTCCCATTCTAAGAGAACACTTGAAAAACCCAAGTTCCCTTGTAAGCTTTGCAAGGGGGGCCACCTTCTTAAGGAGTGTCCCAGTCTCTCCCGTGTACAAGAAGAGTGGTCTAAAATATCCAAACCGTTTGTGTCATCAACCTCTGATCATCATGTTGACGATACACCCTCAACCAGTGACCCATTGGTAAAAGGTCATAAGGGTAAAGTTTTGTATCCTTGTTTGATATGCAAGGCTATGCATCATACTTTTCTTTGTCCAAGCACGGGTGAAGCTTCGCTCTGGTTGGAAAATATTACTGATCATCAATAGGTGATTCCAACAAGTGATAGTAAGTTATCCCTTGATTCCTCACTGGTTGACCAATTGATCAATTCAATTTCATCTATA
The DNA here is from genome assembly GCA_001517045.1 of Pseudotsuga menziesii. NCBI lineage: Eukaryota > Viridiplantae > Streptophyta > Pinopsida > Pinales > Pinaceae > Pseudotsuga > Pseudotsuga menziesii. The sequence continues at coordinate 115,470 of LPNX010374658.1, forward strand.
ATTGATCCCACTCTTCCTTCGGAGAGTGAAGTGGTCGAGTCGATGTCAATTCCACACAATCCCACTCTTTCATCAGAGAGTGTTAAGATTGAAGTAGTCTCTTTGACTGAATCTTCATCTTGTTCTTCTCTTCCAGTAGAGAATGAACTGAAACCTGCTGAAGTTTTTATGCTTCATTCTGATTGTTCTCGACAAGAGGAAATTTGGTCTCTTTCGACAGAACCCTCTCCAAGTACTAAGGTTATTTCCTTTGACTGGAGTAACCTAACAAAGTCTCATCTTCATTCGAGCGTTCCTTTCTAGATAGTTGTGAATGTTACTGCTAGGCGGATACTTTGTACTATTGTTGACGAAGGGGCTTCTGTTAGTATTCTATCCTCAACTGCTTGGCAAGCTTTAGGTTCTCCTTAGCTTGTGCCAGCCACCAATCAGATACTAGGTTTTAATTGAAACTGTCTAAATTGATGTTATGGTGGTCCAAGGTCCTGTAGATTTTAATCTACTCCTTGGACGTGATTATGTTTATGCCATGAAGGCTGTTGTGTACACCCTCTTTAGAGTTATGAATTTTCCCCATGATGGGAATATTGTGACCATTGATCAAATTTATTTTGTTACACCTGACCATCGCATCACTCCTAGTAATCAGACTGCCCTGAATGTGCCGCATGTTCTTGTGGTTCCTTCCCCTTCTTCTAGTTAGCTTCTTTCCATCATAGGTAAAATGGGGGGCACGACTCTAGTCTATGGACATAATAATGGAGCTAAGCCGCTAACTTTATGTAATGGGGGAAACCTACCAACCTCTGGATATCATGTTCGGTAGGAGCAGGTTCGTGAGCAAAGTTCCCATTCTATGTCAAGCTCAATAAAAAATGAAACAGATGCCTATGAGCGAAGTTCCCATTCTATGTGAAGCTCGTTAAAAAATGAAATGGATCTCCTTAAGCATAGTTTACCTTTTGGTTTCAAGCTTGCATAAAAATGAAACCATGTTCCAAGCATAGTTACCTTATGTTTCAATCTTGTGTAAAAATGAAACAGATCCCCTTTCCTTGAGTTGAGTCTTCACTTTAGTGTTAGAACTTGAACCTTCTTTTCACTTGCCCTATTCTCGTTCTTCCTACCCCCCTGGTAAACTTTTTTCACATTCGTAACCAGGTTTTTAGGTTGGGTATGGAAGAAGAATCATCAAATAAAATGAATCTTGGGGGCATGTCGAGCCGCTAGCAACCATGCTAGGGGTAAGCTTCGCTAGCAATCATGTTGGGGGCAAGTTTCCAACCTCTGTCTATCATGTTAATGGGATTTTTTCAAGAATAGTTTACCCATTGTTTTCGAGCTTGCGTAAAAATGAAACCAATATTCGAGCATTCTTTCAACTGATCTTCGAGCTTGTTAAAAACAGTAAGATGGTGTTGAGCTTACTTTTCATTTTTTGTGCTCTGGTTAAAACATCAAATTTGGTGTGAGATTAGTTTATTACTTTTTTGTGCTCTAGATTCAAACATGAAAAAGTCTAATAGAGTCTTCTTTAATATCTTTTTGGACTCTTATAATGTTAAAAGATAGTTGAGTACTTGTCTTCTTCATACTCATAAAAGTATTTGAAGAGTTGTTCATATGATGGTAGGTTATCACTTTTTTAGTTTAGATGAACTATTTTACAAAAAAGGACCCTATGGAGTCTTCTTTCGTGGTTGTTCAGATTCTCTAAACATGAATGATACTGATTTTTATTTCATTTGACTCATTAAATTAAACATTGAGAGACCTTCTTTTGGGAACGAACCCCTCCTCTCTTAGGTTCATAAAACATATGAGTTTGGACTTGTCTTCGGATGAGCTATAATGAGTGTTTCTTACCCTCTTTGAACTCGTAAAACCGAAAAGAGGCACTCATCAACCATAATGGGGAAAATGGGAAGGGAATCATTTTTCAAATAAATGGCATGAGTAGTTTGTCGTTACCTTTGAACATGGCACTTGTCTGCATATAATTTCAGTCAATTGGGTATTCAGCTGATCTCCATGACGATCCACTTTCATGAGTCATGTCACTCCTTTGAGTCTTTTAAAAGAATACACTGTCCACCATTTCATTGTGTGTTTGTCTAGTCTAGTCATGCTGCCAAGTCTTTTGTCGTGCCGCCTGATGTTCAAAAGGAAGTTGAAGAAGTTTCCCTTTGCGGTCAAAATAGTCTCCGTGTTAGTACTTTTGAATCAGTATTATGGTTACCTTATTCACATCATTCCAGATCTATGTTCTGATTTTCGTGTCGTTGATGTGGGACTCATCATGGCCTTCCATCGACGAGACTATTCCTGTCGACATCAGCTCATCATCCGGGAAATAGTCTTAGAAACAAATTTAGTACCTTGAGATCTATATGCCTCAATGACAGATTCTCTTGCTCTCGACATAGGTTCACATCATCGACCTTTGATCGATAGAATCGACTGGGTGTTCGACATCAAGACATCTATTCATGCTCAGTAGATTGTACTAGGGTACCTTGGGAATCATTGACATCAATGGTGATCTCCCTCGCACTTGTTAACGGTTCACATCATTGGTTGGTAATCAAGTGGTTTCTACCATGTTCGACTTCCGATCATTGTAATCACATGGATAGAATCGTACCTTGTGGAAGACGAGACAAAGACCCTGGGTATTTGTTTAGCGCTCATTACTTTCCCCAGGCTGCGATGGATTTTTGTATATCTAGCATGGATCCACATTTGTATGGTCATGGCTATGCTCAAATTTGTGTCTGTGCGCCATAGATCTACGTTGTATTCTAGTATCCATGCTTGTTTATTCCTCTCATGGAACTCCTTGTATTAGTCTGCAGCCATGAGTTGGTTACATTTGTCTATTAGTCAAAAGTATTGATGTACTACAGATGCCTACTTGACGACATTCTGCAACCGAGCTGACATTTTCAGCTCGAAGTGACAACTTGTTCTCTCAAATATCTCGCTTATCATATCCCTCTAAGCCTCATGCTTTAGGGGGGATTCTGTTATACCTAAATCCTATCACCATCATGTGATGAGATCCTTAACCCCTATGGTTTCCCTTAATCCCAACACTTGGAGTGGAAACTTTCTCTATTTGTCAATTCTACTTTAAAAAACCTAGCACCGCACTTACCCTGTGGATGATGAGCGATACCTTGTTCAGCACAGCCTATATCCTGTTATAGAGAAGCGGTGCCACCGCCTATAGGATTTTTTCTTAAAGTGGTTCTCACCTAAATCGCTCTGTCATAAGGGAACAAAAGCGGTACCCTGGGTAAAATGGGAAAAAGAGAAGTTTCTCGAGGCTTCTAGATCATGAGCCTTGTGTCCTCCCTTATCCCTATCATTATGGGTTAGTTTGAGCTCGAGATCCGCCTTGATAGGATCTTGGAGCCAACTCACCCACCATTCTCTCAACTATCCCTATCCATTGAGCCTTATAAATACAAGCTCATATCCATACTTGAGAGGGAGAACTATAGAGGTATTGTTCTGCTATTGAATTGACTACCTAGGACAAATCATTGGAGAGCGTAGAGAGAAAAGTTGGAGCTTATGGGGATGAAGTGTTTTTATCATGGAGGGGCTTGTCGACACTAAGGTAATGGTTGTAGGCTTCTTCATACATTCTTAATGCAAAGCTAATTTCCGTCCCACATATCTATTGTTTTGATTTCACATGTTAATGTTGCTAGATTCCTTAGTCACTAGCATGGATATGTAGATGATTTCTGGTAGCTTTGATGTGCTTGTATGTTTGACATGTTTGCAAGTACATAGATTCGCATTCAAAGTAGTATTCCAGGTGTTTACAACATTCAAGGAAGGTCTTCATCCTTTGTCGTTCACTCATTTGTTCTGGATCTAAACTATTCAGACCAGAGGAACAACTTATGTCTGCAAAAGGTGCAATATTCCTGATCACATAGGGAAAACCAGCCACTTTCATCTCAACGTTGAGGATGATTTGGTGAGGGGATGACCTGATCTACAAATGCCAGCAACGGTTTGGCCCGAGATCAAGCGGTCTAATTTTTAATATTTTTTGGTTTTTTATTATTTATGGGATTTTAATGTGAAAATGAAGAAAGCATATGCCAATGGATTGAGATCTAGAAGAAAGGTACTAACCTGTATATCTTACCTAAAAATCCTTGTATATTCCTTGATGATTATGATCTCTACTATCCCGATCAGTTTGACAAGCTTTGAGCAAGTTCTATGTCCAACGTTTTTCTCCAGGGAGTCAATGCGGCCTCTCTCCTGCACAAAAAAGGTCAACCATATCATATTTGCTGCATCATGAGGAAAAGAAAAATAGAAAGAGTAAATCATAGATCACAATGACACTAATGAAAACCCCCTGATACAAGCGAAGCCAATCCAAGCGAGTTGAGGAGCCCCTGCAAAAACACCTAAGCTGAAGTCGCCTTCCTGTAGACAAGACAAAGATTCCCAAAAAATATAGATCTTGCAACAATTTCTCGAATGCTAGGAAGCAAAATACTTTCCAATCACCATCTAAGAACACTAGATGCAAAGGAGATCCAAGAAATATCCACAAGAATTTTTTTCTATTATCCAGATCCAAGAGCCAAAGACACCTTACAAATGAGAATCTCTCTCCTTTAAATAGGAATGAGAGTGCCAAAATCATAACCAATTTTAAAATGAGTGGCTAAGATTAAAAGATACAAATGTTCCAATCAACGGTTGAGATGAGCTCAACATACAATACATGGATCAATATAACAATATAATATAAAAGTGGACTAAATCACCCTAGGAGAAGGGATCCCACTCAACATGAAATAAATGAAGCACATGGTGGGTCTATGGGGTGTTAACTAACTCCCTTTGGGTGTCCCCATGGCACAATAAAAGTAATATAAATTTTAAACTATGAAATTGTGCCTCCTTGAGAAAATCGTGAGCCTCCCCAAAGCTCCAAAAAATAATATAAAATGGTTGAACAATAGATGTGGGCCTATCTAGGTGCTGCAACTGCTGGATAAGGTGTGGAAGACATCACTCTCATCATAAGTACTCATCCCATGCCATTTCATTTCCTTAGTAGAACAAATCAAATTCTTTAGTATCCATTTAATTATTTTTTAATCTACCTCGAGAAACGTGAACCTGCCAAAACAACCTCCTAGGGTTCCTGCGTTGTCTAACGAATCCCACCAGGATCTCTGGGAGGGGGGTACTATGGTATAATCAAGTGGATATACCCCCTATGACCCATACAATTCCCTAGGAGATCCAACAAAATCATCTCCCTACTCAGACCTTCCATCTAGTGAAGCAAAACTGCACCAGAAGGGTAAAATGAGCCTGACCATCTCTGTAAGTGCCCGAAACTAAAAACATGCCGTCTCACTAGAATCAAAAATTCCAAATCCATCTAACATATATACTCATACCCTCTCCAAGTCTCTTCCTGATCATCTACAATATCAAATAGACAAAATAATAACCTGTAAATGACCATATACCAATAATGTAACTCAGGCTGACATCCATCTGATGCAAGTGTTAAAATGCTAAGACATGCTCTACAAATCATTTAAGCAACAATCATAACAAGTATAAATCACTTCACTGGTGATACATCAACCAAATATATATATATATATATATATATATAGGGTTTTATTTATTATAACTAAGACCAGTCTTTCAAGACTATACTCACTTCATAGTTGTAGTCAATTTGCTAGTGAAGGGTGAAGGCTAAAATTCATAAGGTTAGGCCAAAGGATGACTGCCCACTCAACATTGCAACACTTTGGATATGGAAAGGGGATACTCACTATAGACATGCGTCAGACAAACAACAACAATGGGGATGCTAGTGCCTCACAAATGGGTGGACAACTTCAGAGGTGCTTACTCACCTTGACAAATGCTCACAATCCAACTCAATACAAGTAAGGAAAACAATATTTAGATATAAATTTTAGGAGCCATTACTTTTTTGGGCCTTTGATTTTCCATAGCCTTTGTCCACGTATATTTTTATACAGACTTTTATCATTTAGGCTTTATGCATTCATGTATGTAGAAAAACACTACTTTTCATGAATGTTTTAAGATATTTCATTGCAATATTTTTCAGAGCCAATTTCATTAGGATATCCTTGCATTCACGTATGTTGAAAAACACTACTTTTCATGAATGGGATTTTTAGAAGATATAAATTTCATTTCCAAATACATTGTATTGATGGCAGCGCTAAAAGTTTCAGGTAAGCAAAACACATCCTAGGCAACTCAAAGCCGAGACACAAATAAAGAGGGAGGCTTTTCCAATAAAGGCTCTAGCGGGGAGAAGGTCCTCCATGCCACAAGTCAAGTAGTAAGTTGGGATGAAACACAACTAGAAGGTAATGGATGGGTGGAGACAATGAATAATGAAACTGACACTAGCAAGCCAAAGTATGGTGGGAATGACTACCTCTATTCTCCCTAAGGAGGGTAAAACCAATGAGTCTATTAGGATTATTAATCCTCCCTTGTCCAATTTGTTCATATTTCTAAATCAAGAGTCATGTCTAAATCAGGATTCCTTCTAGTCTATTTTTAGTGACTAGCACCATTGGGTCCACTTGGCCTAATTGGGGCACATGTTCCAGTTACTAAAGTGTGGGGAACTCTAATTGAGGCCTACTGCCACTGATTGCACTTGCATGCATCAGTTTAGGAGCCTCCTAGATCAATCCCTACAAATTAGGAGCCACTGGGAGTGCTGATACCAACCAAGGTCAGTTGAGTTGAGTTGGCAACTAGTCAAGCTAAGTTAGGAGTAAGTTACATTCAGTTCTATTCCTCTACATTCAGTTAGCTCTAGGTTTGCATGGATGCATGCAGGAGAGGCACATTTCTCACCTACCACAGTCAGTTAGGATTAGTTAACAATGAATTAGACACTTGAGTTGTGATTTAGAAGTCTGATGAACTTCGATAATGATTTAGACAAGGTCAGTGAACCATTCAGTCCTTCGGTAATGATTTAGACAAGGTTAAGTTAACCATTCAGTCAAGTAGAGTCAAACCAATTCGAATTTCCTCACATAGGATTTTAATTGCTTGAGGCTATTTAGCCATTGTACTTCTTTTTAATTATTATCTAATTACTTTTTGATTAATGAAAGCATTCACAGCTGCAAACCATTTTTCATTGTTTCATTCTTCAATTGCTGAGTAAATTGTGTGATCTATCTTGTGAGTTGTGTGTTTGTACACAGATCTATGTGCTCAATTTAATAGAGTATAGATTAAGAAATTCCAATTTTGAGTAGGGACACAATACATAATATAGATACATTCAAGTCCACATATTTATATGACTGCCAGATCAGGATACTAAATACTAACACATGTCACAAAAATGAGTATAAAAGCAATGATAACCATAACACAATATAATATAAGTTGAGTCATAATTGTGAAAATAATCCATCTGAATCAATATCTATCCAATGAGAAAACACTGATGCAAATCTGGGCACTGCTAACTGCTCTGCACATGGCTAAATGGCTACATTAGTCCTCAAATATGAGTGTCCAGAGACTCAGTCTTGGCATGGGAGAGTGCTATAGTCCATCAAATAAATAATGATCCATAGTAAATTCTGATCTCAGCATCTCATATGTAGGGGAGCTGGCTGAAAAATGTACTGAATATAAAAAATAGAATATGGTAGCCCGACTACTATATATGTGATAACAATTCCTAGGCCATCAGATGGAAAAGGATAAAATCAAGGTTTGGGTGCAAAATAAATAGGCTTCCCTCCTAGGATATAATGCTATTATCCATGTTCCAGCGCACGGATGGTTGGGGATTATCTCTCACTTGGAGGATGATTCCCTTAGAATTCTCAAGGGGGAATAGTTATGGGGAAGGTGCTATTTAAATCTCAAAGTTTGGCATCCCTAATTTGATGCAAAGGTTGAATCTCCTGTTGGAATTCTAGTCGAAAGAGGACATCTCAACAATATGTAATAGATTAAGGCATACGATATTGGTTAGATCCTCCTTTAGGGAAGATAGTAGAAGAGAAATTACTTAGGCTCTAGTTGAGATAGACGTTTGAAAAGGGATTTATGAAAGTATGGTAATTATTAATGGTGATAGGAGTTATTCCTAGGAATTGGATTACATCAATTTGCCTTTTAGGTGTGTTTGGTGCCATAGGTATGGTAACCTTCATGAGGGTCATTTTCCCTTTAAAATTATGTATGGTGTGGTCATGGGGATCACTATTAGGTAGAGAAAATTCTCCCTTATGTCTCAAGACATGATCTCTCGTTGAAGGGTTGTGCTATGATGGATGATCCCAAAGGAATTTTTTAGATGGGGCCAAAATGAAAGATGGCTTCTCGATATTTCTTCCACTTCCTTCGATCCATAAATCATTATGGAGCATGATGATGATAACAAATTCTCAAAATAGGGGAGGTTAAGCCTCTGTGATTAAGTGGGATTGAGAGAGGAAGGGGGTCAGAGGGTGATTGCTCTATTGGTTCCTTCTACTTTAGAAGATACTCTTAACCTCTTTTCTATGAATTCTTGTGTTAGATTAGTTGAAGAGGAATCAAAAGTTAGTCCAACCCTATTCGATTGATCAAATATAACAATTTTGGATCCAAATTCCTCCTTGAACAAAGGAATAAGTGATGGATCCAAAATGCCTCTAGTAATGGAGCAGGTCATGGACCCAACTTTTTTCCATGTTATCCCATCAATATTCTATGAGCCATTGAGGGGGATTTATAATTTAGTTTCGACTTCTACTAAAATTCAAGGTTGGAGGCATTAAAACCTTTGTCAAATAAGACCTTTCATTGAGGGATCATTAAAGGATCAACAATGGAAGGTGCCAAATTTGGCTATGGTAAGTAAACTTGGTCTTCCCAAGTGGGTAGGAAATCATACTTATTCTATGCACAAGGAAAATTTGTTAAGGACATAAAATAAGTTTGACAAAGGCCCATTACCACGGTCCTTAGAGAACAATATCCTTTGAAAGGAGTTGCTACATTAAGATTCTATCTAGAAATGTAATGGGTCTGGGCAACACCCTTAGGAATACCTAGCTATGCTAATGGGAATTGAAAAGTCATGATATATTTCTACTGCAATAAACCATGTGTAAAGGCGATAATATCATCTTGTATCTAAAGAAGGCCTATAAGGGTTGAGAAATTATTTTCACAGACTCTTTTGGTCTGTCCAATGGTTTCATCGCAAGATGGAAACTTGAATTAAATCTCATGAATTCTTTTATTATTGCTTCAAGATTGCAAACATAACTTTATTGCAAGAGTCTCAATCAATCCTTTCTAATCTTTATGGGCCCTATGTTGAGAAGCATGAATTTTGGGAGAATTTATTCCAAAAAGGTTTTCTCAATTATTGTATTTTCATGATATGTAGAGATCTAAACTTCACTCTGAATAGAAAAAAAATCTGGGGTGAAAGTGCAAGAGAGGTGAATGAGATTCTTTCCGACCTTGATAGGATAAAATTGATTGGACCAGTGGACATTGGATTCAACTCTATAAAACCTACTTGGTTGAACAATTGTGTTGGGAGAAATGTCGTTTCTAAGAGGCTATATAGGTTCATTGTATCAACCTCCTTATTGGACCAGGTCAAATATAACAAATCATGGATTGAGAGGGGTCGTATCTTTGACCGCTGTCCCAATTCCCTCCAAATGGAATTTGGTGTGCAAAAACCAAACAACCCTTTCAAATTAACTCAAATTGGTTACAAGAATACAATTTCATTGACTTGATTAAGGGCTCATGGCAAAGGTACAACCTAAAAAATGATTAATTAGTGAGTAAGCACTTTGCTAGTGGTTTCAAGGAAATTAAAAGAAAAGTGGTGGCTTGGGGAGGGAATAGGCATATGAAGCAAGATCATGATATTAAATACATTGAGAAGGAAATCAAGGATTTGTTGGATAAGAGTTCAAATGGATTTTTTTAAGAATGCAAATTATCCTCTTTCAGACAATTAGAAATTAAGAGAACCAAGCTTCTAAGGGATAAACAGGCTAAGTGGAGGTTGAAGGGAAGAGCGATGTGGTTGGTGCTTGGTAATGAAAATAACATTTTTTTCCATAATTATGCAAATCATAGGCAGAAGATAAACACCATTTGGTGTTTTCCTAAGGAATATGGCTCTGAAGGTCACTAATTTAGTGAGCTAGTTGATCTTAGAGTAAGACATTTAAGAAAGATCTACCAACAACCAACAAGGGCTACACTCCCACATATCATACAAGTTGTTTTTTATTTTTTGAGAATGGTTAATGAATAACAAAACAATTAAATGTATGAGTCAATAAACCCAAATGAAATATTGATTGTCTTTGCATCATTTCAAAAGGACAAGAGCCTTGGTCTAGTCGGTTGGGGAGTGGAATTATTCCTACAGGTTTTGGAGGAGGTAAGAACTTTTGAAAAAATTCTAGGTTATTTTAACTCAACCTTTATTACCCTAATTCCTAAGGTTGACAATCCCAATTCATTTGATGAGTTCCACTCCATTTCTCTTTACAACAACATCTACAAGATCTTATAAAAATTAATTCATGAGGCCATCAGCTTGGATTAGGAAAACTTGGATTAGGAAAATTTGCACTCCATCCATTCGAATAAAGTACCTTCTATGGTAGTAAAACTTGATCTTTCTAGAGCCCATGATAGAGCTAGTTGAATCTATATTAGGATGTTGTTGCCACATATTGGGTTCAATGTGATAATGGTGAGATGGATAATGGGTTGCTTAACTTCAATCTCTGATGTATTCCTATTCAATGGGGGTGAAATCTCCCTTCTTTCATCCCTCTCAATGCTTGACACAAGGTTGTCCCTTGTCCCCTTATCTGATTTTATTATTTGCAGAGGGACATAATCAATCCATTTTGAGGGGAAAGGGATCCAACACATTGAGAGTAATCAACACATGTGGGTCATATTTTATTACACATCTTTTATTCATAGATGATGTTTTCTTTTTCACAAATGACTCCTTAGAGGAAGGAAATAGGCTCCACAGTGTGCTCCAACTATACCTCACTGCTACAAGAATGGAGATCAACACTAATAAGCCATCAATTAATTTCAATGGGGTTAATGAGAGACTTAAGTTGGATATGATGGAGATATTTTCATTCAACATTTGATATCTCAATGAATTTGAATTGTATGGGGTTCATATCGAATCCAAATGGGTACTAAAAACAAGATTGGTCTTAGCTGTTTGAGAAGATAGAAAAAAATATGATTTTTGGTGTAACAAATGGTTGTCGCATGGGGGTCGGTCAACACTTGTAAATTATATGTTGAAAGCTTTTCTAGCTTTTTGGCACTCACTTGCTAATATCCCCAAAGGGGTATTAAATATGGAAAGGAATTTATGCTTCAAATTCTTATGGAAAGGGCGTGCTTTGAAAGGTGGCTACCACTTGGTTAACTAGAAAATCATCGCTTAGGATAAAGCTGATGGGTAATGGGGATTAAAACATATTAATCACTTTGGCGTAGCACTATTAGAAAAAAATATGGAATCTTATAACAAAGGAGAGTATGTGGAACATTATCCTTCAGAAATCCTTGGCTCCTTGCACTATGTTGGAATGGATTTCATTTTCAATTGTTTTGTTAATGTAGAAAAAAAAGTAAAATTGAACCTAATCAACACACAAGACAAGTGGACAAGGGAGAAACGGGTTGATAGCAAAGTTTATGAGTATTTATGATTTCCTTATAAGAAATTAAGATTTCGTAGTCATTGTCATTTGTATTCTTTTTTTTTCACTAGTCATCCTTGGATGTCTTGAAACATGTGTTAACATACAAAGAGGATCCATCAAAATAATTGATTGAATTGATTGACATTAGGTTAAGCAAGGGTTGTGAGTATATGTTGGCGTATCAAAAATTAATTGTGAATTTTGTAAGTATCTATATTATTTTACTTGTATCTTTTTATAATTAAAAAATTATTTATATTAAATCTATGATAACTTGTGACGGGGCATAAAACATGTGGTAAACAAAGTATGTAGTGGAGCCAACAAAAGACTTCTTGATGGGAGACATGAGATATGGTTTTGAAATAATGTGTATCGTTCATCACTCAATTATTGCTATGCAGGTATGTCACTTTTCAATTTACATGCATGTATGCTATCTATTTTATTTTTCATTCTTCCTGGTAATGGAGATCAATTCAGGTGCATCCATGGAGGTGGGTTACAATTTTTGGCAAGGCGTCGTAAAAAATCCAAAAAGCGCACCATCGATCAAGGTATTGATAGCTCGATCGAGGGTTTAACAAGCGATCGATCAAGGTTTTGTTCAACCCTCGATCGAGCTATCAATACCTCGATTGAGGTCTGGACCTCAATAGAGGTATGTAGCTCGATCTAGGCCCAAACCTCGATCAAGGTTCCTGTTTTAAAAAAATATAAAAAGGGTCATGGTCACACGTGGCCATTCTTCATTTCTGCATAAACAACCCTCGATCGAGCAAACACCTCAACCGAGCATCTGCGTTCCTGAATAGCTCGCCTGTGCTATTGTGCCCCCAAAAACCTCGATCGAGCTACTATGCAAGCCACGCCTCCTTTCACCACGATGTCGAAGTAGAGAGGTAACCCCCAATCGTTGTTTTTTGAAATTGAATGGAATTTTTGTTTTTTTTAAGTTTTAAAATGTTAGGTTAAAATTGAAAAAAAATCATTGTTATAGATGTTTTTAGGTTTGTTTTTTTTTCCTAGTATGTTTGCAATGAGTGTCGGCAAGCAGAAATGTTGCTGGTAGCATTTAAAATTGAAATTTGTTTTTTTTATTTAATATTTAATTTTTTGTTTTATATATATTTTGTCAATCGATAGTGTTTATGCTGCCGGTTTAATTTTTAAATGTGTGCCCAGCAAGGAGAAATGCTGCCCAATTTTTTTAATCCTCCGAGAATACACGGAGGATTGAAAAAATTCAAATTTGTTAAATTTAAAATTTAAATTTATAGTTTGTATAAATATTTCTATCAACCAGAAGCCGTTTATGCTGCCGGTTTAATTTTGAAATGTGTGTTGGGATAGCAGAAATACTGCTCAATTTTTTTCAATCCTCCGAGAATACTTGGAGGAATGAAAAAAAATCCAAACCCTAGACGCAAGACAATCATGAACCTTAAACCGACGTAGGCATTTATCTAAACAACCAATATATTTTGCTTTAAATATTTTGATCATATATATTCAAATATCTATCTATCTATCTATCTATATATATATTATTAACTATTTAATTAAAATAAATTATAATTATAGCTGTAATTAAAATATTATATTAATTCATATTCATATTTCTTAAAAATATTTTTTTTAATAAAATATGATATATGTATGTTTTGACTTATTAGTTGACATATTGTGATTTTAGTTTATTGAAAAGTGTATTTATGTATTTTAGTTTCTTCTTGAAGCTCGAACAAAAAGTATCATGAAAATGCAGTTTTTTTTTAAGGAAAAAAACATTAATAAATAAGTGTGTAAATTTGGAAAAAAATCAAATTAAAAAATTAATAGAAATTCATGATTTTTTTTTTTTAAAGAATATCAAATTAAAAAATTAATAGAAATCCATAATTTAAGATAAAATTATATTTTTGATATTTTTAGAAAAAATATATAGATTTATATTCAACATTTTGAAAATTATAAATCCCAAGTATTTGCAACTCATTTCCAGCCCATTGAAAACTCACAAAGCATTCCCTATAACCCGAAAAACCTTTAGTGACTAGATTTCAACTCGTATTAAATAGGAAGCTTCACCCAAATAAGTACAATGTCCATAATCTCAAATTAAACAAGAAATAAATGATTACTCAACATTATGAAAATAAATCATAACCCCGATCACACCACATATTCGATAGTCTTCTTCACACCGCCTATAAAGCAAAAACAAAAAACTCGTCAATCCATTTTGTTTTGTAAACTTTTGGGTGGTTTTTTTAGTACGAGTTTTTTATTTGTATCCATGTATGGAGTTACTTACATTGACTTATTTACAAAAAATCATTTACTATGCCTTATTTCATGCAGATGCATCTCTACAGCAGGGTTCTTTGGTTCGTCGAAGGCAGAGCACTAGCGGATCTGTGACCATTCCTCGCCCCGGAGGTCGACAGAGGTCTCGTAAGTATACAATTATGCATGATGTACTCTTTGTTGTTAGTTAATCAAATTAAATTGTTTCACATGTGTATATTTAATCATCAACATGTATGTCTCTATTTTCATAGGTTCGCCTAGGCGTTCTATGCCGACACATGCTCCTGCTAGGGAGATGAGCGGCAACCACTCTGGAAGTCGCTCTATGCATGTGAGTGACGAGGATCAGGATAATGTTGGTGTCAGTGGGAAGGTTCCCCACGGTATAGGTACATTAACCACTTATATATATTTCTTTCAGTTATCAGTACCTTTAATTTATATTGATTTCAAATTCACTACAATTGATGTATGTATTTTGACTGACACGTGAGTGTTTACCGAAAAAAATCCTCTCCATTCCAGAGAACTCTCCCACATCATGTTTGATGAAAATGATGTTAGAGGCAGTAGACAATCTACTGAAGGTCTACAGGTCCATCGAACCATTGAGTTCTCTTTGGGCCTCTGCATGTCAGAGAAGGAGGGTCGCTGTGAAGGGTTCTGATAATTGGGCCGCAGTGAGAGATGCAACAACTGGCTATGACGTGAAGGGAGCATTATTTGATATCCCTCCTGAATGCGCCTCTGGTCAACTGCTTAGATTCAAGGAGTTTAAACTAGAGGTTGCAACACCTTATGTATATGACAGGTTCGTCATTTGATTGCCATGATTGTCAGGTATATCTTTTTTTAACTAATACTTTGCTTTGTGTTAGACCTCCATGCAAGAGTCTGATTTCATGGAGGTCATGTTTGGAAGTGATGCAT
Organism: Pseudotsuga menziesii; assembly: GCA_001517045.1. Taxonomy (NCBI): domain Eukaryota; kingdom Viridiplantae; phylum Streptophyta; class Pinopsida; order Pinales; family Pinaceae; genus Pseudotsuga; species Pseudotsuga menziesii. The sequence continues at coordinate 130,514 of LPNX010374658.1, forward strand.
CCGTTCGAGGTCTCGCTGTAGTTACGTCCGCCCACGTCGATGAGGTATGTGTTAATTGTCATCCTAAATTCGAATTTCTAAATTCAAGTCAATTGTTGAACATGCAATATTTTGGTTTGTTCCAACTTTCCTCATTTATCTTGTTCATATTGTACAGGATAGAGGCAAGGGCATTGCACATGATTCTACATAGCCTCGCTCAAGTCCTATTCATGACATTCCAATCGACGAGGTACTAGTTATTTATGTTCGAATTTTTTGAATATTTATGTTCAGATTATAATTTACATGTTAAAATTGTAATTCTCAAGTTCAAATTGTAATTAATTAATATAACTATTTTCATGCCATGGAAATAGACATAGGCACAGGCCATTGCAGATGAGGGCATTGAAGCCGTCGTGATGTTTATGGATTAGTGGGATATTGCTCATCGACCGGGTCCTGATGAAGGCTCATCTCGGCTGATACCCAGCCTCCCAAATATGACACTAAACTCGAGCGAGGTGAGTTCATAGATCTATGTTTCATATATATATTTAATTTTTTTTCACATTCTACATGTAATTTAAATATGTGGTATGCAATTGACTTGTAGAGTTCATGGTTTTAAATTTTGTAGTTCTCAGACCTAGGAAAATTTCTTTTTGATATGCATGAGCAAGACCAGGGGCATAGTACAGTTGGCGGTAGTGTCCATGATGGTCGATCTCTCGATCAATGGCGCATGAGTGATTTGTAGACTGTTATTTGTGGACTTTATGATTATCTATCTATCTATCTATCTATCTATATATATATGGACTTTTTTTTGAACATGATGGTTTGTTAAATGTTTTAATTATTTCCAGTTATAGTTTAAAGTTATTTATGTTTTACTTGATCTTAATGTTATTTTTAACAATCATTAATTTGTTTTACAGTCTTACAAAATTGTACAATTTTCCAATTTAATAAATTACAAGTTAACAAAATTTACAATGTTTATAAGTTTACATGTTTGCAGAATTGTCAATCGAACACAACTTACAATTTTTAACATAACTTACAATTATAATGTCACAAAATTTACAACTTTACAATGTAATATCTACTAGGTGCAAATTACAACTACAATGTAAAATTTGATTTCATATTTCAGAATAAATTTTGATTTTCTACATTTCAAAAGCATGTCAACTATGTCAATATATCAACTTATATGTCATGGCATATAACTTTCATTCATACGACCAATGGGTTATAGGAATGCACGTCTCCATAATACGATCAAGATCAGCTATTGACATCTTCCATCTCTTTGGTTCACCCCTCTTCACCTTGATTTCAATGAGATGTATCCGAGCTGCCACCACCAAATTACTGTACTAACAAGATATATATTCAGGCATGAAATCTCTGTAAATAATATAGTCACCTTGTCTTCTCACTTTTTAAAAAAATTGGCCCATCACAACTAGGTCACCAACTTGGTATGTGAACTCTCCATCGACATAGGGTCGCACCAACCTTCTTTTGATTTGTGTACACCGCATCAAAAATTATGCGACATGATCGTCATTTCTCGGTGGTCCAATTACAACAAATACATCACCTACATCAAGGTTTTCAAATATTAAACAAATCTTAAATATATATATGCATGTGTACAAGACTAGAGGTTTAAACATTTAATCAACTATCATGTACCTTGCTTAACCAAATCAGAAACCCGGATCATGATCTAGTGAAACCATTGCCTCGTCAGTGTGCATCTCTTGCCACATCAGAATTGGATGTGGCCCCTTTGGATTAAGAGGGACATATTTCCATTGTTTGACATATGCATCGTTCACGCAATGATCAACCCCCAGTCCTTTGGCATCAATGTAGAACTCACATAAACATGCATACTTCCTCGTTTTAATGGAAAATATGTCACCCATGTCTTTACTACGAATTGAATGTAGTTCTCTCATACCAGGTATGGTCTCGCAATACCATGGCATGGATTATTCACATCGCCAAGGGAAACATCCCAAAAAAACATGCATCGAATAAAAAACATCATATTTATATATATAATAATACAAACACATTATTAAATTCCGATTAAGTTGTTGTTCCTACCTGCACACCGACCTTGCTTGTTCATGACCTTGGTGACCCAAATTTTGTGTGCACCAATCAACTACTTCTGTTGAGAACTTGAGTCGAGATGCACTATGACTCATTTGGTACCTCTAGAGTGCTCGTTTCATGCATGCACCTACGCCATCATGTTCACCCTTTCTGTGCCCCATTTCAAAAAAGCTCTAGGTGTGTCAAATACCTGTCTCTTTGTGAAGAAGACTTAACCAATAAAATGAGCATGCTAATTTGAACTACCCCGCACACCCATCTAACCAAATCCAGTGTTCTGGAAATGACACCCCATTCTTTTTGAATGAATCATAAATCATCCCAAAGCAGTGTTGAACAAACAACGTGTCATGCTCACGATCATCATTGACATAAAAATGGTATTCCTTGATCACATCGCATGACTAAGGAGTGTTATCCATACCATCAATGCTCACCTGAGCATGTCTATACAATACATGTACAAATATGGGAACCTGGTCAGAGTGATAATAATCACTTTGTATCTCTCTCTAAGAAGCAAATGTGTAATTATCAGCAAAGTCTACGACCAATAGGATTGTGCCTGGCTCAAAAACCTCACGAGAATGCTTAATTTCAAAAGCTTGCCACCTAGACTTGTGGGAGTGTTTAATGTATTTGTAAATATGACTTTGAAACTTGTCCATGAAGTCTGAAATAGGAATATAATCCTCGAGCAAGTCGATCCTCTTAGATGGAACATGTGAAGAAGATGATGGATTCATGGAGACATACTCATATCTCTTCCACTTAACTGTGATATCTGACAATCTAGGGTGTGTTGGATCGATAAGAAACTTCCTATGGAACAATGCCAAATCAACACATTCATGGCATCTTCTCCCACCTACACACCTTTTAATGAAAAACACATTTTCATTTTCCTATTGCATAGTATCATAGAAATAAAATCATGCACTGTGTGAGGAGCTGGTTGACCATCCCAATGTTTTTTGCAAAAATCCACAAATGTGTCATAGTATAACTGGATTTCAATGTGCTAACGAAAACAAAAAGTGTACTGGATTGTATTCGGCCTAATATACCATGGTTTCAACTTACTGAACATGGTAAACAAGATCTGGACACCAGGATTTGATTCTTTGAATTCCTTGAACAAAGAAACTCCTGTCATCTCCATAACATGCTTGCAATGCTCCTTATAAATGCCTCTTCTAGAACGTTGTCGAGGGACATGTTTTCGATCTGGTATAGCACGAGAATGGTTTTCCCAATACTTTATCACCTTCCCTCTGATTCCCTCTTCCATCCTGTCTTTATATGCTTCTCTGCATATAAGATCCCAACAAGAAGCTTCATCATTTTCATCTATATTTACCCTAAATTTAGTGTATTTGTGCAGTGTTTTTATTGAAACGTGGAGCAACTTTGACATTGTTTCCACCATTTGATTTCTTGAGGTGCTTCGTGCCACAATATTAGTTGTCATTTTCATCTATATTTACCCTAAATCTAGTGTATTTGTGCAGTGTTTTTATTGAAAAGTGGAGCAACTTTGACATTGTTTCCACCATTTGATTTCTTGAGGTGCTTCGTGCCACAATATCAGTTGTAATTTCCCTACGTGTGGTGCTGATATAAGTTTTTGTTGACTTTCCAAATGCAGATAGTGCAGTTGTTACATTTTCGATTACATTCTCACATGCATTTTTATTTTTAACATCCTTAAAACCCAACAAATTTGTGGCATGTTTCAATTTTTTGTGTTTTATCAATCCATGTAGGATTTGAGCTTGTGTAATCATTGATTGTTGTTCAAAGTACAACATGATTATGTTACTAACATGCTCTCTTATTGTCCAATCAGAGGTTGGGTTCCCAAACTCTTCTTGAGTGGCATCATCCAACCCTCTTAAACAATTAGCAGCCATTCCAACGTCATTGAAGCTCCCAATCACTCTTGAGAAATCAGAGGGTGCATGATCCTGTGATGACTGTCCAGGATATAGCAATAAATAAATACAAACTCAAAAATAAATACAAGCTCTTGGAATAAATACAAATAGATGCAAGCTCAAGAATAAAATTTTATCTTACTTATCATATTGTAGTAAATGGAGATGAATATGGACCCCAGTTTAAATCGGCTTCCTAATGGTTCAAAGGTAGTCACTCGGCCACCAAGGTTGTGTCGAGCTTAAGTATTGGGGCAGTACCCCTCACTTCACGGCACAGGTAAAACTGCTAACAGCTTGGCCACAAACGAAAGCTCTTTGGTTTTCCTCATAGGTGGGAATCTAGTCAATCCGGTAGGGGTCATTGCCCTTTTCACTTGGCAGGTCCTCTCAATGGCCAGCTACTTCGGGGTTCCTATGGTACTCCTCATAATGAGTCTTAGGGCAAATCCCAAGTACTTCCCACAGTTGTTGCAGATGAGAATTATGTCCCAAACTGGATGTTATTAAGTAAATTATGTTATTAAGTAAAATATGTTACTCTACCTTACCTTAAGTAAATTGTAATGTGATTGTTATTTGTGATTTTAACTGTAATTATGATTCTAATTGTAATTGTTGATTTTATTTGAGATCATCATTGTCATCAATGCTTAAAGCCATATGATTCCTAGTCATTTGTACATGATTGTAATGTAATTGTAATTGTAATTGTAACATGTAATTATCATCATTATCATAATGTAATGTAAAATTGTATTTGTATTTACTCTACCTTATTGTCCCATTGACATAAGGCTGGTGCTTATGCACATTAATGTGATTGTAATTGTAATGTGATTGTAATGCCATTGTAATTGTAATTGTGCTTGTAATTGTAATTGTAATGTAATTATCATCATTATCATAATGTAATGTAAAATTGTAATTTGAACACTATGAAAATGCTCATATATGAATATGAAATTAAAATCATATTAAAATCGATGAAATGAGATGTAATGCTATATAAAAGATGAAGAAAATAAGTGCAATGATAAGGCTATATATGCATATTCATTTAGAACTAGATATTATGCTAGAATATTATGCACTATACTAATTATATATATTCATCAGCCATTCTCTAATTTCATTGGACAACTATAGAACTACTCATACTATAATACACTTGCTTTGTATATATGTAATTTAGTGTACTGGTCAAACATTTTTTTCAATGAACTTTCACAACACATACCATTATTTCACATGTACACATAAGTGGTTTTAGAAGGTTGTATATATACATGCACATACAATGTATATAAGTTTATGAATTAATTACAAAATTATAATTAAATTCTAAATAATTTAACATGTATATAGATATAAACTATGAACTAAAACACTATAAAATTGAATATATAAGAATATGCAATATGAAATTTAATATGAATTTATGTGAATATGAAATTATACAATTTACATTCAATTATGAATGCATATATATAAATTCATATATGCACATACAATGTATATAAGTTTATGAATTAATTACAAAATTACAATTTTACAAAATTATAATTAAATTCTAAACAATTTAACATATATATATA